>JBBBDQ010000291.1:0-85000 GCA_037127315.1 Ascarosepion bandense
GCCATTTATCAGACAGCAACCTCTCATTATTACGTGCGCAGTGCAGTTAGGCGAAAAGACCAGCAGAACATATTGTAACATTCAAGATAAACCGAAGGCAAGGAGTATGGCAGCATTGACCCCCTTAAACAAGGAGACCGTCCAAAAGAGAAGCAAGGAGTTCCGAAGGCTGTGGGGAACGCCAATGACGATTTTATTGAATAAATTTAATCTTTAGTATTTCAAATATACTTACCAATATTGCATAAAATATCTGTTAAAATGGGATATCAGTGTTATTTTCATTTTGTTTTGAAAATTTTTCCATTGCACTCTCTTTCTGTGTGTGAGAGAGATAGATATTTGGAACAAGTTTCATTGACTGAAAGCAAAAGATTCAGCAAGCAGAAAGAGATATACTTAGCGCATTATGGCTATTAACAAGATTTACTATAAAGACACGAAATAACGGTTGAATATCAACCAAACTTTTGTTTAAATCCTACAGGTTTTATAATGCAATAAAACAGACCGGCAAGTTTCACCGACTCTTTCAATAAATTTCACTTGATATGATATCGTCTTTCTAGTAAAAATAACTTTTCTCTCTCACGCTTCGACGGTCGTAATAGTTGGCTGCGGTTTAATCGATTATTGCTTGATGACAACCCATCTGCAATAATGGAATGGTTTGGTTAACGGCATATCAACTACTTATGGGTCATTTAATGCAGAAATTATATTTTCTTTTGAGATTGGGCAGTTTTTTTAAAACAAAACTGTATGGCTGGTTTTCTTTTTCTAGTGTGGTTTTAAAATCTCCATGTTTTGAACTCAGTTTAGATGTTCACTATGTGCTCATAGCTGGAACCCTAACTGGTGCTACTACTCAAACCATTTGGAGCTAACTTAAACTTGTGTATCGTAGGTGGTTTGGTGTTTCCAAACCTGTTCAAAGCATCTGAACACAGGACAGAAAATCTAGTTTGTCTTCAGTTTTCAGATATCTGTGCTGTCTGTAATGATTTTTTCTTATTGATGACCACCGACAATTCCTCAGTTTTCTTGTGTTTTATAGTATTACTTGACCGTATTTTCTAAAAACAACTTTGCCATTACTTGCAGATTTTCATACCAAATCAGTTGTTTTTCGTATTAAATGTAAAATTGCGTTTATTAGCACAAAAAATTCTAAAAAATTCTGAGATTAAATGGAGAGTAAAGAAAACAAATGAAAACTTTACGTAAAAAAATACCGGAATCACCTTATGTATTGCAGCTGAAATATCAGGGATAGCATCTTCGACCAGAGAGACCGATAGAACTTATACGTTTTTCAGCTGGTTTTGAAACCACACTAAGAATAGTTGCCCAGTATTCTGAGAGATTTATGGATGCCTAATATTTACTGTTTCTCTTATAGTAAACTAATAAGATAGCTTCAAAATATTGATCAGTGGAAATATTTAACATATCTCTTGTTATTCCTATTGACATGTTCATTTTTAGTTGTTGCACTCTCAACGTTTCAGCTGTGGTACGCGCACGCTTTGTTCAAGCCTGTCTAACGATATTGGTAACAGTCTTGACATTTCAAATCGAAACCTATACGAAAGTAGACAGCTTTCGTACCGTTTAACAAGCTTAGTAGGTATTACATAACCAGTCTTAATTACATTTGTGTTACTTGCCTATTTCTCTCACTAAAAAACAGCATGTGACGTTTTAGCACACTGATGGGTTGAAAAGAGAATTCTGTTCGAAATTGTAAAAATGTTACTGAATACAAAAACAAACTAGAATAGAGGCCTAAGACCACAATAGACAAAGTATATGTATTCTGAGTATAAAAATCAAGAGGAGAAAACTAATCTGATGAGTCAAATTATAATGATGACAATCCTTATTTCATGTTTTCCATCTAAAAGAAAAGTTACATCACTGATTTTTCTGGTAAGGAATATGGAAAGAAGGAGCAGGATTACAGAAAAAAACGTCTGTCAAAGAGCGCTTGTAATTTCTTGTTGTAGTCAACAGTTATCTAGACAAAGAATAGTTAAACTGGACTCTTTAGGCATGTATGTATCCAGTTTAAGAAATGTAAAATTCTTATGAAAAAAGTCCTAGACGTGTACAAGCCAAAATTAGAACAATAGAAATAGTAAATACGTCAGATATTATTAATAAAAATCAGTTATTAGTCCAATAAATGCATGGAGAGAAAAAACGAAGTCACACTATTTAATTTAATGTCGTTTACCGCCGTTAAAGAGTAAAAAACGTTACTTTATTGCCTATGACACCAAACTATATTTGCAACACCATGCGTAGGGTTTCCGTGCTGTATGGAATTGGAAGTTCAATATGAAGGATTTAGACCGATGTACATACATCCGTATGATGACACAGTATCGCTGAAGAGAAGGGTTTTCTTTCTCTCTCTCTCTCTCACATAGAGAGAAAGAAAACCCTATATATATATATATATATATATATATAAACACATAACGATCCTTACTATATATATATATATATATATATATATATATGAGAAAGATAAAACGGTCGGTTTTTAATATAATAGCAAAGATATAACATTTTCTTTGCTACTCGAGAAAATTATTGCAAAAATAATATAAGGCCCAGTTAAAGTGCAAACACGGGGCAAGAGCTTATATAACTGGTAATATAGTTTAATAACAAGTATTAATATATATATATATATATATATATATATATATATATATATAAACACATAACGATCCTTACTATAGTACAAATGATATATTTTACTTGCTCTAATAGTGTTAAATTTATCTTGAATTTTCTTTGCGTCTTTTGAAGATTTTCAACAATAGCAACAACTATAATACCATATATAACAAATATTCATATAATGAAGATTTTAACCATCCATACTAACTTAAACAAAAGATTAGACAGGAAGCTCCCATTAATACTAGATAGTCGTATAAGAATGGACTGGAGAAGTCTTCTTGTAAATGTTTTAAGAAAATATTTTATTTGTAAATTTCAACAGGTAAGAACGTTTATTAGCAAACGAGAACTGCGTAAAAACAGCTAATCTCGCCAGTAATAATATATGTGAGTGAAAGTACGCTTTTAAAATATGTGTGTGGGTGAGAGAGAGAGAGATAGAGATAGAGAGAGAGAGAGAGAACGACCAAGAGAAAGTCAGACTTACAGAGAGTGAGTGAGTAAGAAGGAGTAATAGAGTAGGAGTGAGTGAGTGAGTGAGTCAGAGAGTGAATTTTTATTTCTTGGTGTTTTGCATTCTTGCCGTTTCTTCAGTCGCATTTCATCTTCGATCGTCTGTTCTTTGAAGAAATATTTCTGATTTTTCATTACAGATTTTACATACTATTTTCCTTCATGTTTTCAGAATCAGTGGAAACAGGACAAAACATTACCGAACATTTCTAAAAAGAACAATATCAGTTGATTTTGTTTGGTGGCATTACAACCTCTAATAACAAAAATCTACATATTTTGAACTCAAGTTTATGTCTCAAACATAATATATTTTGAATGCAATTGTGTGCATTCAATTACACATAAAGTGTATTGTTGATAATTTTGCTATTAATATGTATTGTTAGTTGATTGATTGCGTTTGGCGGCCCATCAAACTATGGCTTATTTAATGCCCACATGTAAATATCTTTTACGAAATTTCATACTTATAACAACAGATATTAAGATATAATTGTATACTTTCGAGGTAAAATTATGGGTTTTTTGGAGAGATTGTAGATTAAAAAATTATTGTTGCTAATTTTAGTATAAAAATGTATTTTTCTGTTTCTTAGTCTTGCATTGTTTGATATTTTGATATAGAAATGGACCATTGCCCACTTTATTATCAAAATTATCTATTCACTTGTTTGGAGGGGGTTCATTATTTGCCCATAGCCGAAACCCTAACAGGATCTACTAACCCCGGTAAACGGGGACCTTGGAACAACAGCAATTACGTGGTGGTTCCACACTACTCGAAACTGTTAGTCACCTCATCATAGGCCTTGTTGTCGGATGTAGTTTATCGTCATATTCAAGGACCAAAAAATGACAATTACGATAGCCGAGTGTGAACAATCTAACCAGTTAGAGTTTATAAAATGTTCAGCTCGATATGATCTTAAGAGTAACCGGATCGTAAGCTTTTCAGGTCGAATACCACAACGTTTTGATAAAAGATACGGATATGTTCCAGGCTTTAAATAATGTAAATAACGACGATTTTTCACTCCAGGAAACATAATGTAAATCTTCTTCTTCTTCTTCTTCTTCTTCTTCTTCTTCTTCTCCTATGTGCCCTGTCTCTTCAGGACGTAGGCGATCATGGTTCTCCACGTCTCCCTATCCCTTATGGCTCTTAGTATGTTTGCTCCTGTTGCTCCTGGCAACCCCCGTTCCGTCATCCACCTGATCAGACCCTGCAAATATGTTATCCGCTGCCTTCCTATGTCTTCTTCCTTCTATCTGACCAGTCAGTATCAGGTTCTCCAGGCTCTCTTTCCTCATTGCTTGTCCCAGGAACTTCAGTTGTCTCTTCCTGATGCTCAACATCAATTTCCTTTTTGTTGCCATTCTTTCCAACACCTCATCGTTGCTTGCATGCTCAGTCCACGATATCCGTAGCATCCATCTGTAGAACCACATTTCGGCCACTTCCAGTTTTGTCCTCATTTTCGAGGATATTGTCCAGCATTCACTGACGTATTGAAGAACTGACATCATGTAGCAGTCTAGCACTCTTTTCTTCGTTTCTATTCAGATTTTCCTTTGTGTTAGTATTTTGCTCATCTTCTGGAACGCGTCGTTTGCCATGCCAAATCGCCTTCGGATCTCCGTGTCGCACTTTCCATCTTCTGTTAGAACACTTCCTAGGTACTTAAAAATCTAAATCTATCCTTTCTAAATAGGAAAGTGCTTGTTTGTATCTAAGAAAATAGATATGCATTTGATTGCGAAAAGGAAATAATGTTTCCTGGGAAAATTGGAAATACTGTAAATAAAACAGCAAAACAACAACAGTTAGAGAAAATATTTATATATACCTGATGCACCCCGTAAAGCAGTTCGAAACTTTTATTCTGTTCTGACGAAATCAAAATTTTATAAAGAGTAATTTTTAAATTGTCTTTATTTTGCTTAATGTTTATTTTATTTCATTTCAGTTACTTTTCATTGCAACTATTCAAAGTTTCATTCGCCGTCGATGAGCAAATACATTAGATGGGAAAAAAATTGGCGAGACACGAACTAGCTTCCCTTTTATCACAGAAAGCCTGTCAGTGGGATAACTGCATAAACTAAAATAAGAGACAAGTAAATAAAAAATAAACAAAACTAAGCATAAATTTTACTTGCTCACCTGGAGTTGCCATATTTGTCATTTTTTTTTTCATTTGTGTGCACGACTAGATTTAGTCGGCAGATTATCTGGAATTAAATGAAGCACTGGAAAATCGTTCGTTTTTTTTTACTAAGATTTATTTAATTCTAACGATTGTCGAATGACAAAATATTTCAATGAAAAGCAACAGAAATTACAGAGAAATAATTGTAGTACACAATTAATGAGGATTAAAATATGATCCGATTCAAATCGAATTTAAATATTTCCAATATTATTTTCATCAAAACAGATTGAGTTTATTATCTATCAAATTATCATTGTCTTGAAATAATCCTGATAAGATTAGATGTAAACACGCGTTCATGAATAATAAAGCACAGAAGACAATAAGATTGTCTTTTAAGGATGGCATCAAAAAGAATTATTACACGTAAACTATGGCATAAATTCATTGACAATGATATATTCCTATTAATTATTATCGAACATTATCAAAAATATTTAAACTATATTAAGATAACTATTATTTCATCATATCCGTATCCATACAACCTAATGCACATACATGATAAATGTCTATGTTATACTATAAAAAAAATGTGAAATTAAGACATAAATATGTAATGTGTACATTATAATAGACATGTCAATGTGTTTTTCAATAGACAGCTTTCAAACTCGTGTTTTCTGTTGCATACGGCTGAAATTTATGGCATTTCATCATATTCTGAAACAGTAGATTTCAACAGGTTTTTCTATAAAGCTACCATTCGTCCATGCATTGAAATCTGGTCGGGATTTAATTTACCCTCCCCCCACCGAAGCGAGTAAATTGATACAAAGCTTATCAAAGATGTTCATTGCTTCCAGACGTCCGCGAGCAGGAAGTGAGTGTCTAAGAATAGATACTATACACTGATCCTGACCGACGGGCCGCGGAAGCATTGAAATATGGTCTGGTGAATCTGATGTACCTATTGAGATTCTTAAGACCTCCTACAGAAGGTAGCTGCAGAGAGTGACAAAAAAGGACTACAAATAAACTGCAAGAAAACCAAATGCATGGTCATCAGTAAAAAGGGGAGCCCAATATGTCAAATACGAGTCGGGGATACTAAACTCAAGCAGGTCAGTCAGTCAGTTAAGTGCCATACGTGATACACGCTTGGGCGATCATGTCTCAAAAGAGACATGACTGACTGGGCAGAAGATTATCGCGCAGTAGGTTGCCATTGCTTTCTGCGGTAGACTGGTTACCTTCCAAGCGCTATAGAACCCAATCTGTCCTGCTATTTAACCCATAACTGGAAGGAAGAGACGGATTAATACCTTTCCCAAGAGCATTTGCGCGTAAGTGAATACAATGGATTCAACTGGAATTCGAAATCGGCTCCCCGATTTCTCGTTCCGAGTCGATATCCACTGTACAACAGTACAGAAGTTTAAATATCTGGGAAGTGTTCTAACAGAAGATGTGACACAGAGATCCGAAGGCGAATTGGTATGGCGAAGGAAGCATTCCAGGAGTTTTAAAGAAACCGGACAATTTTTCTAGAAACAGAGACGAGTACTGGATGGCTATGTGATGTCAGTTCTTCAATATGGCAGTGAATGCTGGACAATATCATCAGAGATGAAGAAGAGACTTGAAGCAGCGGAAATGTGGTTCTATGAAGGATGCGGTGGATATCATGAGCCAAGCATGTCATCAATGATGAGGTGTTGGAAAGAATGGCAACGAAAAGGAAGAGACAGCTGAAGTTCCTGGGACATGCAATTAGGAAGGAGGGCTTGGAGAACCTGATACTAACAGGCCGATAGAAGGAAAAAGAGACAAAAAGCAGCGGATAACATATTTGAAGGACCTAATCAGGTGAATGATGGAACGAGTATTGCGTGGTGTAACAGGAGATGGCGTGCTAAGATCCACCAGGGATAGGGAGACCTGGAAGGCCATGATCGCCTACGTCCTGAAGGAACAAGGCACATAAAAGAAGACAAAATCAAAAGAAGGATTCAAGTTCTGAATTAATTATTGGAGAACTGAGTTCAGGTCAACCATAGTAAACTTCGATTAGTGCATACGTAATACTTGATTAGCGCAGTAAAACATTCAGGTCAACCATAGTAAACTTCGATTAGTGCATACGTAATACTCGATCAGTGCAGTAAAACATTCAGGTCAACTATAACAAACTTCGATTAGTGCATACGTATTACTCGATTACTGCAGTAAAACATTCCGGTCAACCATAGTAATTTAAGATTGATTTTTTTCGATCTACACATTAGCTACACTAATCGAGAGATACCTGTATTAACTTATGTTAAAATACTCTCGAGAAAAGTAGGAATCCACTTCCCCCTCTTACGGGTTATTCAGTCATACTTGTATCACTAAACCATTACTTCCTCAAAATTTTTACAATTTAAGAATATTTTCCGGCTCTAACCTGCAAGTGGTTTATTAACTGTAACAAGAAACAAAAAAAAAAGAACTAAACAAAAAAAAAATCGAACCAATCAAAGTTGCATATCGTTTTTATAGTGATGTCTGGTCGTACTGATAATGATTCCATTGTTCCTACCCTCATTTCCAGTGTAATTTTGTAGACCCCAACTCATAAGGCTCAAATTAATTTGTATCTGTATTCTTTGACATGTCTCAACTATGTTTGACTAGTTTTTTTTATATTAACATTATTCGTCGCCCGTAAAAAGTGCTCTTGAAAAGCCTTAAATTTTCTGACCTGTATTTTCTTTATCTTATATCTTTTCGTTACTGTCATCCGCGAGCCGGTTCTAACATTTTCCAGTAAAAACTATCAACATCTTTCCTATCCTTACTTCCGTTTTTTAAATTACAAACACACACTAACAAATAAAATAAATGTATTTTCCCATAATGCTTTAGTCTATCTGACGAGATTTTTTTTAAAGAAATACCTCTCAAAATGGCCATCCCTAAAATGAAATTTTGAGGGATATATATAAAGGAAGAGAGAGGGAGAGAGAGATTTTATTTACTGAGAGGTTTGGAAAATTTCTCGATTCAACCAAAGGAGGATTTCAAATATTCTCATGCTTGATAATATGCTCAAATGTTTGGAAAGTTGATCGTACTTAGGACTATTCAGTATCCCTTTATACATGTCTCTCAATTCATGAGCTTTTCATTGTACATTGAAACTGTAGCAAATTTTCCCTGCGAGAAAAAAACCTGCGTTAAAATAGGCTATTAAATCTCAAGAATCATCGCACAAAGCGGACATACCGGTACATGATACTACACTTTTAAACATGCATTTATCTTCGGCCGGTTTCACAAACCCTGCAATTATTTGAACTTGGCGGATTCACACCGCACTCAAGTGATTTACACGTGCTATTTACCTTGGTTGGAGCGCTTGGAATGTGGTATCAAATTCCCGCCGACAATTTGCATAAAATCTGCATAAGCCGGACACAAAAGTAGCAATTTTATCAAATCGTTGCTTAAGTAGGGTGTCATTGAAATGTATGGATTTTAAGATATCCTCAGATTGACAACACGGGGGAAAATTGGATCGAAGGTCATTTGTTACATTGACTAATGAATAATCTACAAGGACATAAGTTTTGAAATGGATCCCGCAGAGTGAGATTGAATTTATTATTGAGGCGATTTGGGGTCTAGGCTTTTGCCTGACCTCACTCTATCATATATTCTGGTGTGGATTCTTAATGAGTACCCAATGTTTTAGAAGTACACGGCTCAGGTGAAAATCTAAGCTTATGTCCATATAGGTTGTTCTATACATAATTTAAAATTAAAATACTATGACTTCCATTCGTCTGTGTGTCTATCTGTCACACCCTCTAAAACAGCCATATATCGATCGATATCAAATGTTGAAGAGAAGTACAAACTAGTAAAGGTGTATCACAATCAGTATGACAAATAATACAATAAATTTTATTACTTAATGTACAAAATACCATTTTAAAAAAGGTTTAATAATTAAATTAAAACAAATACTCGGAACCACAAATCGGCGAGCCGAGTTCGAATTCCAGTTGAATTCTTTGTATTCACTTACGCGCAAATATCCTTGGAAAAGGTATTACTCCGTCACTTCCCTCCCGTTATGGGTTAAATAACAGGACAGATTGGGTTCTATAGCCTTAGTCGGCAACCAGTCTACCGCAGAAAGCAATGGCAACCTACTGCGGGAGAATCTTCTTTCGAGATGTGATCGCCTGAGCGTGTATCACGTCTGACATTTAACTGACTTATATAATATTAAACATGCAATAACCTTTATTGTATATATTTTCTTTATTTTTATATATACTAATTTTATTTAAATTGTGTTGAAGTCCTTATAACATTTATTATTGTCAAATGTATTATTAACATTTTTGTCGAGTTTTACAAGCTCTACATTTCCTTGAATTTTGCAAAACAATCAATGAAATTTGAATAAGCTGATATGTTTGGAAAATACTTAGGCAAAAACTTCATTTCGAGGCTTTGTTACTTTAATAACAACCTAGTTTCTAGTTCGTCCTGCGTTTTTTCTAATCATATCACCCCAAGAAAGGCAGTTTACTGCCACTGGTGTGCAGGGGGTTACACAGGAAGAAAAGAAATAAGATTGACAGTTTATAGGGGGTGACAAGAAGTGGGTAAGAGAGGATGAGAATACTGATGAAAGTGGAGAGGATGAAGAAAGGATCATGAGATATAAAATACAGATTGGGGAGATAGGAGATGAGTATTGACTTTACATTTAGGTTCTTGGAGATTGTAGCTGTCGAGGAAGCAAGTAAACAAAAGGGAATTCCACAGGATTGAACTGCAAGAAAAGAAGCTGCTGGAGTAGAATTTGCGTTTACATTTTATTGGTTTCACAGTAAAAGAGTGGGACCTAGTTGCTAATCTTGTGACTCGAGTAAATTCATATGTCGGGGGCACCGGAGAGCTAAGTTCATCGGAGCAGACGCCGTGAAAGTATTTGTAGAAGAGATACAGCGAAGCCACATTGCCGGTGAGAAAGTGACTGTATCTGAGCAGCCAGGTTGGGATCGATCATATTACAGATTCTCCGCTGGATTTTGTCAAAGACCTAGGTGGATAGCAGGGGCACCCGACCAGGTATAGCATCAGTATTCATTGCACGGTCGGATGGTAGATTTATATGTGTGTAGGATGGTTTCAGGCAGGAAAAAATACCTGGCCCTACACAGAGAACCGACTTTCTTGGCAGCTGATTTAGGTATGAATTCGATATAATCATTCCACTTGAGGTTAACCTGACGAGGTGCAGTGTTTTGCTTTCAGGGAGATTAGCCTGATCCATGCTAATGGGGGCAGGAGAGATTTTCTCTGATGGTTAATAGATAGCAGCTTCGTTTTGAAAGCATTAAAATTCACGTGCCATTTTTACCCCAGTCCACCACGGACTCTAGGTCCTTTTCAAGCTCATCAGCCAGGTTTGCTTTGTCAGACTCGACAGATTTTTGATCAAGGCGAGAGTAAACCGTAGTATCGTCAGCATATAAGCCTAATTGGGGTCTTATTACATAGGAGAGACTGTTAATGAAGATCAGGAAAAGCGTAAAGGTTGGAATTTGGCCCCAGAAATAAATATTTACACATGGCCTGTTGTACAATGCTAATCATACATTCTTCCCTGTTAAAAAGATAAAGAAATATTTACCTCGCAATATCACAGAATTAAATAAAAAAAATATTCAACCAAATTAGGGTTTTGTCGCAGTATACTTCCAAAAATACCAGATTCACATTTTTTAATTGGTTTGCGAAATTAAAAGAAACGTAAAATTTGTAAATCGCAATAATGGTATCAATGACTTGAAACTACTAATTCCTGTGAATATTTCGACACGCGTCATCATGTTTTTAAAAAATTAAAAAATTCTAAAAATGTTCAAAAAGAGTGATTTTAGCTATGATTTGCCAACTCTGAGGTAAGGCATCCAGTTTTTTCTTAGATTGTTTGCCTCTTACAAAGAGTTTAGACTACTTTATTTAATATAACAGATAGAAGTGATGGATTAATGCAATTTCCCAACAAATTAGTTGGAAAATCAACAACAGACTAACCCGGAATTAGATGTAGTTTTACTGATTCTTAATTTCACGCCGAAATCCGATAGATTGTTCCGGCTCCAAGATTTATGGCTCTTCCAGATATCTCAATATCGGTTTCTCTTTAACTAACTTTTGAATTCTTTTTTTATTGAACACACAACTTTTTGATAATGTGACTGGAGAAAATCAACGCTTTTATTCACTAAGTCATAAATACTTGATTATATCAGTGTATGAATTTTAAGGACTTATGAACCTAAGATCCTTGAAAATATTTTTACAGAGATGTCATACAAAAATTCGGTGTTATTTTTTTTCTCTAGCATTCCGTGTTACTGCTTTCCATAAAATATACATGTATATATGTATATGAGTGGGTGTGTTAAGAAATTTTTTGTGATAAAACATTTGCTCTGGTTCCTTAATATTGTGGATTTCGTTTGAGGTACCACACAAAATAATAAACAACAAAACAGGCATTTGTGAAAAATAAAAAATAAGTTATATTAAACGTAAAGAAACAACTGGAACGTAGGTTAGTAATCCAGGAATACGATTAGTAAGGCATACATATATACAAGTCTTTGAAGTGAAGCTGTGCTGGTTTTAGTATGTCCGTGTGATACTATTCTAGCTGCGTGGAGCTCAGAGCTACTATGACTGCTGATAAGGTATTCTCTTTGTTCTGTATTTATTCACTCTCCCACTAGTGCAAAATTGGGCGCAATTCCTTTTTTACGTGGGTCTTCCGGGCCATAAAGCTCAGCCAAAAATATCCGCCTAATTTTGCCCAGTCGTGACTCTACCCTCCGGCGGAGTCATGACAGGGTTAATGCTCTCTGCCTTTGGGCAAAGAGCGGACAGTGTCACAGGAATTCTCTCTGTTCTCTCTGTTCTACCGTATCTCACTATGGAAGGAGTATATATATACTCAAGTCGAGTCCATTATCATAGTAAAAGGGGAGATCCTACAACACTTAAGTATTCCTATTTTTCAGGGGTGTTCTCAACTATTTCAACTTTATCGCAGTGGCGGTGATCTCGCTTTTCCCTCCATATGTGGTCAGCTCCACCTGACTTTTCTATTTCGCCTCCTGTTATGGCTTTACGGTGTTTTTGCAGTCTTATTTTAATAAGATTGTCCGTTTTTCCTTTATATTTCTTACCACAGCTGCATGGGATGGCGTATACACAGTCCATACTCGTGTTCTCCTCTATGGGAGGTCTTACTCGGAAGAGGTGTCTGCAATGTGTTGAACAATTTTGAAAATCTTCCTGATGTTATACAGACTACTGATCTTCTATATCAGATAATCCCTTCACATAGGGTAGGCAAATCAGGGTGTATTTTGAGTGTTAGCTTCTTGCTCTCTTCTATTCCAGTTTGTTTACGCAGCTTTCATGTACCCAGGGTAGTTGTTAAGTTACAGATACTTCTATAATTGACCATTTTTATTCGTATATATCTGGATCGCCACTTACAACTTTTGCTCGATGTTGTCGTCAATGGACGATATTTTTTGACACCGTGGGGGTTGTAATTGAGGTATTGTCCGGTGAATGGGTCTATCTTTAAGCCATGCTCTGTTCAAGATAGTACACCTTAGAATGCTAGTTAGTTGTTTTCTCTCTTCATTGTCAACTTTATCAGTGATTTTTATCAAGGATACATGATCCAGTAGTTGTTGGGATTCTTCCTGGTGTGGGCACTGTATAAATTCAACTCACCTGAAGATGCCCGGAGGGTGCACAGGGCAAAACATTGTGAATATGGCAGTCGGTATAGTGTAAATAATAATAATACGTCATCAGACAAGTATATTATTTTTCAGACTTTCATTTCAGTTACGCAGTTTCCTTGTCATTCTTCTTGGTTGTTAAACGGTATTTGTTTTTGTCCTGTCTTCATTTAACTATCGAGTTCTTAATATTTTTCCCCGAAAACTAAACAGTCAAAAAGTTTTGGCCTTTTTTATCTTTCAGGTTTCTGTCATCATTTTCGCTAACTTTATGTCGTTTCGAACAGAAGAAAATTACCCCATCTCACGGCCGGTAGGGTGGATAGGTTTTTCTCATTCAACCTCCAATTTCTATGCTATCACTTCTCTTTCTGACACTTGACTGTTTCTTCACTGAACAAGGTGATATGACTTTTCAGCAATACCATAATACTTCCATATTTTTCCGGAATTTTGTGATGTGTTGACCGATTGTTAATTTTCATATAATTGTCAGCGTTTTTTAATGTACATACGTGTATATGCAAACATGTACCTACACACATGCGTATATCCGTGTATACTTACTTCTATGCATTAGCCTACACACACACGCACGCACGCACTTTTCGTTTTGTAATAATTATAAATATATTTAGTAGATGAAAGTTTTGATTTATTTACGTTTGTTTTATTTTATTTAAATTTGTTTTAAAGCATTATACGGTAAATTCAATATTTGCTTATAAATTTGTCTTTACGAATTGTTTCACTTTTCTTAAGAGTTTTTTTGATTTTTCTTAGAGCTGATTAGTTTTACGTCTAATTATAATTTACATTTTCTCTTGTTCTTATTGTTGGGTACTCTACTTTACGATTTCTTATTGTTGGGTACTCTACTTTACGATTTCTTATTGTTGGGTACTCTACTTTACGATTTCTTATTGTTGAGTACTCTACGATTTCTTATTGTTGGGTACTCTACTTTACGATTTCTTATTGTTGGGTACTCTACTTTACGATTTCTTATTGTTGGGTACTCTACTTTACGATTTCTTATTGTTGGGTACTCTACTTTACGATTTCTTATTGTTGGGTACTCTACTTTACGATTTCCTATTGTTGGGTACTCTACTTTACGATTTCTTATTGTTGGGTACTCTACTTTACGATTTCTTATTGTTGAGTACTCTACTTTACGATTTCTTATTGTTGGGTACTCTACTTTACGATTTCTTATTGTTGGGTACTCTACTTTACGATTTCTTATTGTTGGGTACTCTACTTTACGATTTCTTATTGTTGGGTACTCTACTTTACGATTTCTTATTGTTGAGTACTCTACTTTACGATTTCTTATTGTTGGGTACTCTACTTTACGATTTCTTATTGTTGGGTACTCTACTTTACGATTTCCTATTGTTGGGTACTCTACTTTACGATTTCTTATTGTTGGGTACTCTACTTTACGATTTCTTATTGTTGAGTACTCTACTTTACGATTTCTTATTGTTGGGTACTCTACTTTACGATTTCTTATTGTTGGGTACTCTACTTTACGATTTCTTATTGTTGGGTACTCTACTTTACGATTTCTTATTGTTGGGTACTCTACTTTACGATTTCTTATTGTTGAGTACTCTACTTTACGATTTCTTATTGTTGGGTACTCTACTTTACGATTTCTTATTGTTGGGTACTCTACTTTACGATTTCTTATTCTTGGGTACTCTACTTCACGATTTCTTATTCTTGGGTACTCTACTTTACGATTTTGCAATTTGTTTTGCATTTGATTTTCGTAGGGATAATGTGCTATTTGTAAAAAGATGGGTATATAATAAGACTTATAAAGTGTTTTTTATTATATTTTTAATTTAATATATTTCTTTTTATTGTAAAAATAAAAGTTTATGCAGGAGGAGAGTGAAAAGAAAGACGAACCAGTTACAGTGAGTGTTAGAGAAAGAGTAAGAGAAGGAAGGGAACACAGGTGTGAAGATAGTTGCGGAGGCAGAGAGAAGGGAAAAAAACAAGATACACGGGATGATGTAGAAAGAACTGGAGTCAAGTGGATATAAGATGGAATTTGGAATTGCTTCTAAATTCCTAGAGGCTGTAGCCACCAGGAAGACAAGTATACAGAAGGGAGTTCCACGGTCGGGAAGTGCAAGAAAAATGGAGTAAAATTGTCGGCTGCATTTGGTTAATTTAACTGTAAAAGGTGGATCCTTTTTGTCAGTCTAGTTGCACGAGTAAATTCTTGTGATCCGGGCAGCAGTGACCTAATTTCGTAGGCGCAGAAACCATGAAAAGATTTGTAGAACAGACAGAGGGAGGCCACATCCCGCCGGTGAGAATGTGGCTTGAGTCGAGCTGCCACGTCGGGACGAATCACATAACAGATTCTCCTTTAAACCCGTTGAGAACCCTGAGATGAACAGTAGGACAAATATTTTGTTTATTTGATGTTTGTTATATTTATTTTATAGGTTTTATTTAGGTGGTAAGTTAGCATTTATTATGTGTCTACATATACCATTATTTTGCTTTACCTTTTTCTTAAGAGTTCATTCCAGTTTGTAAAAGTATTTAGTGCTAGTATTCCTTCTCGGCTCCATATGTATATTTATAAGGTTGTGTCTGCATTTGTCTGTTTTAAATGACACTTTGTAGTTATACCTTGCTTTGTTTCTATGGCGCCTATATGAATTTTCTTTTCTGTATTTATGCTATTTTTTACGGTAACTTTGTATATAATGTTAATGGTTAGACACTTGTTAAGTGGACAGTCTTTTGTCTTAACAGTTACATTACTAGTGTTATTTGTTGGTTGCTATTGTTTTTTTCTCTAGTATGTTTTTATTATTGTTTTCGTCATTTTTTCCGTTTATCCATGCAGCTGTAACTGATTTTGTTTATATTTTTGTTGTTTTTTTTACATTCTGATTTTAGGGATGTGTTTTAGTTTTTTACAGTTTTTGTTTGAATTGTTTTGGTATTCTAGTTTGTTTAAAAATCTGATATTTCTTAGTGCCAATTCATATATATTTTTTATTTTCATTGAATATTTTTAGTCTGTTGATTTGTTGATTATTTTTTATTTATAGATATTTGCTTAGATATTTGAGACTGCTCGTTGGAGTTTTTGTACATGTATATTTGATTTTTGTTTTTAGACATATATTTAAATATTAATTTTAAACTATTAAACGAAAAATCTAACTACGAGTTTCATAATTATTCCAACACAAAATCGTGTGTGTGCATGCATGTATGTGTATAAACATTTGCAAGTGTGTCCCTATAGATGTATGTATAAAAATTAAACAAAACAAAAACAATTCTAAAAGAAAACACACACACAAGTCAACCCAACAAAATACCAGAGAGAAAAAAAGAAAAAATATGAAGAAATACGTGACAAAACAATGGTTGTGACAGCCAAAGTTGCTAATACACACACCAACTTAAACCTATTTAAATTAACAATTTATAACAGTATAAAAAAAACCCAAAATTTGGAAAATTATCAGGAAACTGGAAAAAAGCCCTTGAGTATTGGACAGGAAATTCTGCCTACCAATCTCTGGATTTTAATCAGCTAAGTGACACGCCATTACATATATTAATTCTATTAATGCTCTATCACTGATATCAAGCATTTTATTGAAAAATCTGCTAGCCTTAAATGCCCATCAGTATACACTGTTATCAAATTTTGCTTCAGTCTTCTAAATCACTGAGAGTAAGTGAGTGAGAGAGAGACTGAACATTTATCGGCTCGAACTAATTCACCAAGCCACAGCAAATTACAATAACCCCATAGCTCATAACACATTTTTTGAAGGGGGATAAGAACTTGCAACGCTTCTATAGCTTATAAAACTAACTAGATTTAGAGTCCTGAATGATATCTTACCAAAATTCGAGGAGGGCTTATATCTATATATATAAAAGGCAAGATGTTTGTGTGTGTGTCTGTCTGCCTGTATGTCCTTTATACAAATCCTCAATTTTTATCTGATTGTCACAAAACTTCACACAAATATTCTTTGGACTTCAGGCCAGGTTATGGGCTACTTGTGTTTTCCAATTTTCACCTGATATTGGAAATGGATACTTCAATATCCGATCAGATCTGATCATGATTAGGATTTCAGCCCTTTTATCGTGGTTCTTGCTGCAGAATATGCTCTACATTGGTAAAATTTATAGTTCTTAGTCTCAAACATTAGTAGGTTTTCTTAGACGACTCATATCCAATTTTAATTCCGATGGATACGATGCATTTTTATGGACTTACTTAGGTTAGTTTATCCCTGGAGGACTTATTTGACTCCAATATTGGAAACTGATACCCCGATATACTGTCGGGTCTGATTAAAATCAAGTTTTCGGCCCTTTTATTTTGGTTTTTGCTTCGGGTTTTGCTCTAAGTAGGTATAATTGTAGTTTTTAGTTTTAACAACCTACGTTTTTCGTGCCAACGTCCAAAGAGTCTGAGCTCCAGGACCATAGATTAGTTTTAAAGCTTTCATAACACCCGAGCAACATCTGGCTATACTGCTAGTATTCGTATTTTTCATAACATTATGATGCATATTCTATTTGAAACAATACAAGAGATGGTTAAATAAAAAGAATGCAAGAGGAGAACTGTTTTTAAATCGCCTACGCGTTTCGTCTTGTGATGGACTTTATCAAGGCAAAAAGACGAAATGAGCTTTATTCTAAATTATGTATCTATTAACAAAGTGTTGGCAACTATAAAAATACTCACAGATCATACAAAAAGATTAACAGAATATTTTTGTTTTAGAATATCTTCATGTGTAGTGCAAAGTCACGAGATGTTAAAATAAATGGAATTCGACCGTGCTTCTTGAACTTTTTATTATGTATGTTAGTCTGTTTTAGTATAATTTCCATGAGCAAAGACATAGAATAGACTAACATACATAATAAAAAGTCTAAGGAAAACGGTTGACTTCCCTTCATTTATTTAACCATCTTGTCCTTAATCTCAGATCATAACTGAGTATATTTTTGCACAATACAAGAGATATAAGCACATACTGAGACGAAATAAAAAAGTACGCAATCGTCAGGTTATCGACCATAAATATTAAATAAAATATTTCTGAAACGTTGCGAGCATGTTATTTCGAATAGCATAGTATACGATAATGAATCCTTCTTAACGAAAATTCCGATGAAAATTAAACAAGGAAATATTTACAAGAGAGATGACGTGTATATTTTTTCAGTAATTCTCATTAAAAAGGATTTGAACATTCGCTAACTTAATATCCATCATCAAATTTAATCGAAAACATCTATCAATTAGAAATAAGATGTTTAGAGATTACCACTTCAAAGGAATAAATGAATGGATAAAAATAATGAGCCTAGAATATACTAGAAACTTGAATTAACATTTCAATCAGAACAAAAGGAAATGAATTTATAAGATGTCAGTCAATTTCAGTTGAAATAGCCGAGAAACGCCCATAGAAAATAACGTTAAAAGCTTCTAGATTTTTCACAACCTCTTGAAAACAAACGGCCTAAAGTATCAATATATATATCCATTAAAGTGCAGGATTTCTTCTCGCGTGCGACAATAGATTTGATTAGCTTTGTACACACCATAGGATTTTATGTTTAAGTAGATTTTTAACAAAATATCAACTCTTATTTCGTGGCTAAACTGACTTAGGTTTATATTTAGAGGGGAGAGACAATTAAAAAAAAAAGAAAACAAAATATTTTTAAATATAATGAAACAGATTTCAGTAATGTCATAATTTTATTAATTTTAATGTCATCGGATTGTTCTTTTAAGCAGTTTGTCTTGAAGAGATTATGCTTTTTAATTAAAGATGAATGCATTCAATTAGAAAATGTTTTGTTATATATGAAACCATGGTTGTTCTTACTGTTTCAGTAAAGATGAATGCGAAATTTTGGTGTTACGCATTTCCTTTGGGATTTCCAATAATGGCATGTTCTTTTTTTTCTGAAGGTTGGTAAGATTGTATTTAGTTTATTTTGCGTTTTTTGGCTCCATTGTGTTTGCCATTACCTTTTCATGTGCTTCATAATTAACAGATTTATGCTAGAACAAGTACTCTCGATGTTCATGGGAGTTAAATCTTATAAAGTTAGGTTACTACTTTTTTTAATAAAAGTAAAAATAAAAAATAAAAATGCTAAGATTACGTGCAGAAAAAAATTAAACTTTTAATTAAAATTATTTAAAAATGTTATATTGCAGGGTGTTAGATCAAAGGAGCGTAATTAATTAATATTTGTAATATTTGGGGGAAAGAATGAAAGCAAGAAAAGTGAAAACATGGGTCTGAGAAAGAGAGAAAGGAAAAAGCAAACGTATAAAAGATTCTATACCAATCGGGCTCTAAGAATTTAAGTAAGTATTATTTCCTATGGCAGCTTGTGGTCATTAAATCGCTTTAACGACCACATTAAATAAAATAAAAAAGAGTAAAAAAACTTAAGTATTTAATTAAATGTGGTCATTAAATTGCATCGAGTGAACTTAAATCTATCAAAATGTCAGTGTGAAAAATGCACTTGATGATTGCATGAACGCAGAGTCGTGCCAACGACGTAAGACAATATATAAATATATCGTTTATTCAGTAATGAATTAGAACATTCTCACTACTGGCGTATGAATCCATGTATATCACACGCTAAAAGTCTGCCTCTGAGCGCCCATAGCTCACTGGTAGAATGGCCAACAGACGCCAATTCGGTCAGGATTCAATCCTGGGTAAAAAGCAATCGGATGTCTAACCGTACTTATGAGCGGTGATACATAGTTTTCATTTTATCTTAAAATATACTCAAATACTGTCTCTTGATATATAAAAATACATATCGTTGTTTCATATCATACCGTTGACATGGAAAAATATATCAATTCTTTCGAAATGTTAAAATAACCTCTCCCGTTCATGCGTGCGTGTAGTCATAACAGGTTTAACAAATACAGTCTGATGAAATCCTAACGAATGAAATTGTCCCAACATCTCATATATACATTTGACCAGTGGTTCCCGAACCTTTTCTGTCATTTCCCCCTACACCCAGTTCAACCATCCAGATTTCCCCCTTCAAATGTATGAGAGAAAGAGCATTTAAAACACACTGAGACTGTCAGTATCAGGTTCTCCAAGCTCTCCTTTCTCATTGCATGTTCCAGGAACTTCAGCTGTCTCTTCCTGATGCTCAATATTAATTTCCTTTTCGTTGTCATTCTTTCCAACACCTCATCATTGATGAAATGCTCGGTCTATGATATCCGTAGCATCCTTCTGTGGGATCGCATTTCTGCTGCTTCAACTTTTGTCCTCATCTTCGATAATATTGTCCAGCATTCACTGCCGTATTGAAGAACTGACATCACATGGCAATCTAGTACTCTCTTCTTTGTTTCTAGTAAAAGTTTTCTGTGTCTTAATACTTTATTCAGCTTCTGGAACGTGTCCTTCGCCCAGCCAATTCGCCTTCGGATTTCTGTGTCGCACTTTCGATCTCCTGTTAGAAAACTTTCTAGTTATTTAAATTTTTGTACTTGCTTGATTCTAGTATCCCCCACCTGTATTTGGCATTTTGAGTTGCTCTTTTTGCTAATGACCATGTATTCATGTCGATTTCTGGATAGTGCAAAGGAATCTGATGATAACAAAGGTACGGCCGCTCTAAAAATTAATTCAGTCAGTTAAGTACCATACATGATAAAGGCTTAGGCGATCATGTCAAGAAAGATACATGACTGACTGGGCAGAAGATTATCCCGCAGTAGGTTGCCATTACTTTCTGCGGTAGATTGGTTGCCAGCCAAGGCTAAAGAACTCAGTCTGTCCTTTTATTTAACCCATAACTGAAGGGAAGAGACGGATTAATACCTTTCCAAGGGTATTTGCGCGTAAGTGAATGCAACGAATTCAACTAGAATTCGAACTCGGCTACTCGATTTCTCGTTCCGCACCGATATCCACTGCACCACAACGCACATCCGAAAATTCATTCTGATAATTAAATAAATAAATTTTTGGTGAAGACCTCAGGCTCAATACGGAAGACAAGATCAAATGTCATGAGGACATATTCCTGCCCTGGGTCAAGAGAGTGGTTACTGGAAAACCCTGGAAACAGGACTGTCGACCATGCCACACAAGCAGGAGAACCTAATCATAGCTGTGAGATAATTTCCACAAATACATCACCCCTTATAACTGACCAGCTAACTTCCTATATTGTAAATTCCTTGATAATTAAGTGTGGGGCGCAGTTGAGAACGACAAAAAAAAACCTCATAATACCAAAAAAAAAAACAAAAAAAAACTCATAATACCAAAAAAAAAACAAAAAAAAACTCATAATACCAAAAAAAAAAAAAAAAAAAACTCATAATACCATTCACCTTTATAAACAAAGACACCGTACAGAAGAGTTCCACGAACTTTCAAATATCTTCTGGGGACCGTAGTTGAAGCTAATAGTGATTTTATTGAACAAATGTACCTAGTATTTCAAGATATTTTTGTCTAATTTTGGTAAACGTAACTGTTAAAATGAGAAGAAATTTTAATTTTTGCTTACTTTAAATGACATTTCATCCAACATACCCTGTAAAAGCAAGACATCAAAATAGAATCTTACAACAATACCAAAGCAGATAAAATGACATCGTTTAGAGTGTCACTTCGAGCCACACTTCAACAGCGACAAAACTAAGATGACGATACATAAATAGAACATACACCCGTATGAATTCGTTTTTTTACAATATCAACAAATAAACAAAGAAACTCGAGATAGGGACGTAAAATATATAAAATGCTATCGTTTCATAAATCAGCCAATGTCAATGAGGCTAAAATTCTGAAATTAAATAACCCTCTCTTCGAATTTAACAACTTTTAAATTTCAGAAAAGAAATCTGAAGAGCATCCTCTTATTTTGATGTGTATCGCGCTTCAATACAGTACAGAATTAAAAATGTAGCTCTCAAGCTCCTCCGAGACATATAAGTACCTCAACTGAATCAATTATGGTGAAGGCAAAAGTGAATATTGTATTCACTACACCGATCTATAAATATGAACGCCTCCCAACCCAATTTCTTTTACGTTCTGGTAATTGGTTTCATTGCTTTTATTTAGATGCGTACTGTATATTTAATGCCGATTTCTAAATCTGAAACTTCACACTTATGATACACTAGCAGTATAGCCCGGCGTTGCTCGGGTGTAATGAAAGCTTTAAAACTAATACATTATCTTGGAGCTCAGACTCAGCCTAAAGAATATTTGTGTGAAGTTTGGTGAGAATCGGATAAAAATTGTGGATTTGTATAAAGGACATACACAACAGATGCACAGACACACACACAAACATCTTGCCTTATATATATATATATATATATATATATATATATTATCGATTTTCTGCTCTATTGTAAGAACTGTAACCTTGAAACTTCTGAATATCGTTTCTTATGTCTTTTTCAATGAGTGTATCAAATTTGATTAAAATCGGACCACTCCTTCTATAACCCGATTTTTTCGATTATCGATTTTCGATATTTATCGAGGGTACCTCGACACAAAACCTAGCTAAGAACACTCGCAGACGCTTATAATACAACTGTGTAAATTTTCAAGAAAATCGGTTTAGCCGTTACGGAGTCTATAGGTAACACACACACACACACACACACACACACACACACACACACACACACACACACACACAGACAAAGTTCCATTTATAAATAAGTTTAGATTATTCAAGTGTATAACGTATGGTTAAATTATAAGCAGCTGGATATATTTTTACTAAATGATCCTATAAAATCAATCGAGGAAAAAAAACTGTTTCTCCTTCCACAAATAAGATTAGTCACAGCAATTTAAAAAAATGTTCTGACAATGCATACCATGTCGTCATTTTTACTACAAAATGTATTGTTGGTAATTTTACTATAAAAAACATTGTTGGAATCTTTTCATAAAAAATGTATTGCTGGAATTGTTATTCTATCCTAGTATTCGGATTTTTGTTTGAGCCTTAAATATTTTCCCATAGCCGGGACCCTTACAGTTTCGAGGGATTAACATCAGTCAAGACGCGGTGCCATCTTCCTCAAAACCTCTACCGCTTACAGGCCTTGATGCCAATGTAGTTTATTATCATATCCAGGATTCATTCAGCCTAGTTAGACGATGTCATGAAGGTATAGGGCATTTAAACAAGTTATTGAATACTTTTTTAACACAAAATTGCATGCCTGATATAACTATTGTAGACATAACAACATACGATTACATTAAAGTTTTGTTAGTGCCATACGTGATACACGCTTGGGTGATCATGTCTCGAAAGAGACATGACTGACTGGACATAAGATTATCCCACAGTAGTTTGTCATTATATTCTGCGGGTGACTATTTGCCAGCCAAGGCAATAAAACCCAATCTGTCCTGTTATTTAGCCCATAAATGGAGGGTAGAGACAGATTAATACGTTTCCCAAGGGTAGTTGCACGGAAGTGAAACAATGGATTCAACTGGAATTCGAACTCGGCTACCCGATTTCTCGTTCGGAGGCGATATCCACTGCACCACAACGCACATTTTTATTATTATCGAGTAGAAACCGAATTTCTATGTTCGAATCGATTAATGTATAGATGTTACGGTGTAATTATATCGATTCAATAAAATGGTATGTGTCTGGTGATATCCCTAATGACATGAAAACTTCATCTGTAGTACGACAAAGAGAAAATGAGTGTTCTAGTGTATCTATTCTCTTCCTAGAATATGCTCGTACATACATACAAGCACAGATGTGTAGAGATGGTCACTGAGCGCAGAAGCATTTGTTACCACATCCCAAATGAATCATATAAAATGGCGCCTACTTTTTCTCACTAAGTTATTGTACAGAAATGAAGTAAGGAATATGCTGATGACACAGGTATTCATTCTTGGGATAAAAAATAATCTTTAACATCTACCAAATTGTCTATTAAATAGGGCTCAAGATAATCATTGCCAACAGAAAAAAATATGATCTGGAATTGGGATGAATCCAATGATGACACTTATCCTGAATCTGGGTGCAGGGCTAACAACCCTGCCCCGTAAAAACAGTTTGTTACAGAAACAGCAACAAAAATAGTTGCTGCCCTATGCACCATTGGGTGTGATGGATAAATAATGATGACCCTGAATCTACCATACAAATTAAGGATGTAGAATTAGGATAAAGTAAACACTTAAAATACCTCCATGAACGGATTATTTCTAACACATTTTGGAGATAAGAAAATTGAATGACATGTGGCAAGCATAGTTTTACCCAATACCGCAGGTTTAACACGAAACCACAACATTAGCCTAAAAACTAGATTCATGTCAATTCGAAACTTTCACATGGATACCACATATGACGACGAACTCATTCAGAAACACCTAAAGTCTTGGCTTTATATAACCGCTTCTTCGGATCTATGGAACATTGTAGACTGGCGCTAAAGATTGACAAACACCGAAATTTACCAAATGAGAAAAAACTATGTTACTCGAGGATTTAGAATTGATTGCACCTGAAACTCGAAGAAAGAACAATGAAAAAGAATGGTAGCGTTTCATACTAACTAAAACAAAATGCAAGGAAATCAGCATCCAAAATTATTGGAAATTGTAATATCGTCAATTCAACTTAAAAAAAAATTTTTCTAGAATTTTGTTAAGAATAATATAAATTTCAGACCAGAACAACACTGAATCCTCAGTCAATTAATTCTTTATGAGAAAATTTAACATAACTATAACAATATCTAAACTTATTTATGAATGGAACTTTGTCTGTGTGTGTGTCTCTGTGTGTGTGTATCCGTTACCTATAGACTCCGAAACGGCTGAACCGATTTTCTTGAAAATTTACACAGTTGTACTATAAGCGTCTTCAAGTGTTCTTAGCTAGGTTTTGTGTCGAGGTACCCCCGATAAATATCAAAAATCGATAATCGAAAAAATCGGGTTATAGTAAGAGTTGTCCGATTTTAATCAAATTTGATACACTCATAGACAAAGATATAAGAAACGATATTCAGAAGTTTCAAGGTTTCAGTTCTTAAAATAGTGCAGGAAATCGATAATATATATATATATAAGTCAAGATGTTTGTGTGTGTGTCTGCTTATCTGCCTGTATGTCTGTATTTTTTTCAGCCATTTTATTTTAGTTTTTGGTTCGAGTTTGGCTCTAAGTAGGTATAATTGTAGTTCTTCGTCTCAGCCATGATACCATTTACTCAAATGACTTATTTAGACTTCAAAATTCAGTTTACGACGAAAAAACTTCTTTGATATGCATATCAGGAAATTAAAGTTTGACTTCCATCCATTCATTTTTCTTTCAGTCTACGGTTTCGCTTTAACTGGATACAACTATTGCCTTTTAGTCTTTCGTGCCAACGTGCAAAGAGTCTGAGATCCAGGACCATGGATTAGTTTTAAAGTTTTCATTACACCTGAGCAACGCCGGGCTATACTGCTAGTATATTTATAATAAAAAATAGGAATAAAAATAAAGGAATTTTAATAAAGCTTATATCGATAAAACCTCATTTCTGTAAAACTAATCCTAGCAAGGTGGATATGCGTTGTGGCGTAGTGGATATCAGAAACATAATCGCTCAAGCGTATATCAGTGGATATCGAGACATCATCGCTCAAGCGTGTATCACGTATAGTACCTAACTGACTCTATCCTCGCAAGAAATTATATTTAAAAATGTCATATTGGAGAGACGGAATGATATTGTTAAATCGAAAAGGATTTACACCGAAGTTTTTTTTTTGTAATAGTGTCAGTCAGTCAGTTAAGTACAATACGTGAAATACGCTTGGGTGATCATGTCTCGAAAGAGACATGACTGACTGGGCAGAAGATTATCTCGAAGTAGGTGGCCATTGCTTTCGGAGGTAGACTGCTTGCCAGCAAAGGATATAGAACCCAATCTGTCCTATTATTTAACTAATAACTGGAGAGAAGCGACGGATTAATACATTTCCCAATGATATATGCGAGTAAGTGAATGTAATGAATTCTACTGGAATTCGAACTCGGCTCCTCGATTTCTCGTACTGAGCCGATGAAAGTATGTTTCGTATGTCTATTTACTTTGGCACCTGTTATTTTGTTTCGACTACTTAATGTATATCTTTTGTTTCTTCCGGAGCAGTTTCCTTTTACAGTGAGCCTTTTTCTCTTTCTTGTTTAAATTTGTTAGACAATAGTTTGATGGTTATGAAGAAAAACGACATTAGTTCCAACTGGATACTTATTAAAAGAAAGCAATTTAGATTACGCTAAGCTTCTAAAATTTTTAAATCTTCCCTTGGAGAGGATTATAGTATCTCCTTTTGTCTTCTACTCAATTGAAAACCGAAAATCATTGTCAGGTTCACTATTCAGGTTCTTTTGACACTACACTGGTTATAGTTTTTATTAATTCACTGATTCCGTTTTTTTAACTTTCAATTTAGAACATAATGAAGAAAAACATACTTCTTAACTAATATTTGTTGCTTAATATTTTATTAGCAAGTTTCGGTCCTTACGTATTATCGGGAGGACCTTTGTGGCCCGCTTATAACACTAAGGAACTGGAAAAATCAGGCTTTCATCACCTCAACGTCAACCACAAGTACAACTTTGTGGATTCGAACACCGGGGCTCATACGCAGACAGTGGAACGCCTATGGGGATCGACAAAGTGGCGAAACAAGAAGCACTGTGGCACTGCACGTCACCATTTGGAGTCGTATTTGGCTGAATTCATGTGGCGGAAGCATGTTGCCTGTACTGATGTCTTTGAGTCACTTTTGGAAGCAATTGCGACGTTCTGGCCTCCGGAATTACAAATGTAATGTTATTTTATTGTTTTAACCGTTTCAATAAATAATTTACTTTAATTTTTGAGTCGTTTTTTTAAAGGTCCTCCCGATAATACGTAAGCACCCAAGTTTCTCTTGTTTTTCTCTTCAAGATTTACAGATGTTGAATTTTCGACATTTTATCTTATTATTTATTTTTTTGATTCGTTTCCCTCTGTTCGATTTTTATCACATTCATCAGGATTAGGCAAGTTCTTTGTTCATTTATTTTATATACCTTTGTTTTCATTTTTGTCAAATTAACTTTTCTGGCTTTTATTTTGTTTCCTTTTATTTTGTCTTGGCTTTCCATTACTAATTGTTTGTCCCGGCATTTTTCACGTTTAAAGCCATTTTCAATTTGTTAATTGCTCGCAAATTCTATATTCGAAAAATGTCGAATTCTTTAGCAATTTACATTATACATTAGCCTAATTATTGATAATCCTCTAGTAAAATTAAATATAAAAATGTCACGGTAAAATTCATTTAAATTGATGTTCCTCACGTAATATATTTAAACACATTTCTATGGTTTTCCTATTAGCTTTCGACAATGTAATGACATTTTAAGCACTTTGACTTTTATTCGCATATTACTCATAAGACTCACATTCTGTAGAAATCCAGTTATCAATAAGATTGCAACAATATACTTAAAATACCCTCTTAAAATTATTTATTACTGTAATATGGAATTTATGTAAAATAAGTTCTAAATTTTCGTGTACGCATCGCTCATTCAGTAAAATGAATTAGAGCACTCTAGCTATTGGTCACGTATAGTTATAATATATGCACTAAAGGTCTGTCTTCTTTCACCGAACGCGCGTAGCCTAGAGGTAGAATCGCCGACTGACGCCAGTTCGGTCGGGTTTCAATCCTGGGTTAAAAAGCAATCGGTGTCTAACCGTACTGATGAGCTGTGAAACAGATCTGTCTGCGGATGACTATATATATATTTATATATATTGTGTGTACTTAGGCAGCATTTTTTCGTTTCATTAAATGATATAGACAAGTTTTGGCTATTTTATATAAATTCTTTTATATATTCTCTGATAAGGTTAATAGCATTATCATTAAATGAAGAAAAAAAATTACAATATTGATACATAATTTTTAATAATCTAATCTAAGTTTTCGGCTTAGATAAGCCATTTTCAAAGATGTCAATTACATTATATATATAAACACGGAGAAACCATAATGACAAACTGTTTTTGTTTACCTGGAAGATTTCCAAGCAACAACAAACTCGTGCATTTTAGACGTTGGAACAATGTCGCATCACATCTCATGACGTCACACATGATTAAGCGGGAGTGAAACAATAAATATTAAGTATGAGAAGCCATTGGAATAAACCAATGGCTTCTGTTATTAATTATAGGCATTTAAGGATATTTGTGGAGATTTCATTGTTTATCTTGTTCAGGTTAGGTTTCAATTGTTTTATGTATATAGCTTCGAGAATCTTTAGTTTTTGTTTATTGTTTTATGTTTAAGTATAGTTTCGTTTTCAACTCGGGTTTTACGGAATTGTGTATGTGGCCAGTCATGTTGTTTTACACGCATAAAAATGTTAGAATTATCGTTCAAGTGTAGTGTTAAACTTGTCTATATTATTTAATGAAATATATATATAAACAAATGTTTAAATGTACAAAATTTGTATACGATTTTAAAAATAAGGAATTTATTAACAGTCTCTAAGGCTCTTTTGTCGAGGTAAACATTATCAAATAAATATATAACGAGAGGAATTCACGTGTAAATAGTTAGCTAGGGACAGTTAAAATAAAATATGCCCTAACAAATTAAGAGACATTACAAAATCTTTCTGCCGGCAAAAGAGGTTTCCGTAATCATATGGCGACTGATTCCAAAATATTTAAATGATTATTGGAACCAGCTCCATGTGTAATTTATTTACACGTGATTTCCTCCCCCCTTGTTATAAGCATATATGTTTATATGTATATTTAGTTTATCGTGTTTCCCTCTTTTTTGTATCTTCATTTTCGCTGTTGATGTTCATTTCGTTTAATCTATTTTCCAACAATTTTTTCTTCTAATGAGATGTTGGAGAAAAGAGCCTTAATTACTGAATAAATTCCTTGATTTTAAATTAAGGGTTATATATATATATATATATATATATATATATATATATATATTGTCATCCGCAGACAGATCTGTTTCGCCGTATCACAGCTCATCAGTACGGTTAGACACCGATTGCTTTTTTACCCAGGATTGAAACCCAACCGAAATGGCGTCAGTCGGCGAGTCATCCGCAGAGAGATCTGTTTCACTGTATCACAGCTCATCAGTACGGTTAGACTCTGATTGCTTTTAACCCAGGATTGAAACCCTGACCGAATTGCTGTCAGTCGGCGATTCTACCACCGGGCTATGGGCGCTCGCTAGAAGAAGGCATATATATATATATATATATAAACTTGTCTTAACCGAGGAGTTTTGTTCTTTGAGAGAAACGCATCGGCTAAGAATGTTTTTGTTTCCTGTTTATTCTTATATTAAAGCCAAATATATACGAGCATTGTCTAGTAAGCATCCAGTCGTCATTCTGAATATCTAGACTGCCAGTTCGTCATATCTAGTGGGAGGATTTTGGAAAAAAATATCTCGTCTATTAGTTCCGTACATCTTTGGTTTCTTTCGATTTATTCTTTCACTAATTAAAATATTACTATTTCTTATAAGGGCCAAATCCCTATTTAGCATCTGAAATAATTCAGTTTCAAAAATGAAACAAGGTATTGAGAAAAGAGAAAATCTAAACTTATTTATAAATAGAACTTTGTCTGTGTGTGTGTGTCTGTTTGTGTCCGTTACCTATAGACCTCGAAACGTCTGAACTGATTTTATTGAAAATTTACACGGTTGTACTATAAGCCTCTGCAAGTGTTCTTAGCTAAGTTTTGTGTGAGGTACCTTCGATAAATTTCGGTAATCTATAATTGAAAAAATCAGGTTATGGATGGAGTGGTCCGATTTGAATCAAATTTGATACACTCATAGACAAAGACATAAGAAACGATATTCAGAAGTTTCAAGGTTGCAGTTCTTACAATAGTGCAGAAAATCGACAATATATATATATATATATATATATAAGTCAATTTACGATGAAAAAACTTCTTTGATATCGATACCAGGAATTCAAAATTTGACTTACATTCATTCATTTTTCTTTCAGTCTACGGTTTCACTTTAACTGGAAACAACTATTGCTTTTTAATCTTTCGTGCCAACTTTCAACGAGTCTGAGCTCCAGGACCAAGAATTAGTTTTAAAGCTTTCATTACACCCGAGCAACGCCGGGCTATACTGCTAGTCTTTTAAAAAACAAAAGAAAGCAGCTAAACTGTTCCATAATATGAATACTACGGTAGTTACTAAGTTGATGCCTAACGATTCCGCACAGACAAATGACTTGAAGTAAAATAGATGTTCTCCAGAATTTTCCGGAAATACCCGGGTAGAATGTTTGAGTAATATCAACAATTTCAGGAAAATGAAACAAGGAGTACTTAGAAAATGCAAAATATGTTTTTACAAGAAAAAAGACGGAATAAGCTATAATTTCTGGAATAATCAAATGATGAGTAAAATGGGTTTGCAGATTTGGGTATAAGGAATGCAACTGAAGGAAACGGTTAGTCATTTATCTTTCAGTTATACAAACATTGCTTAAACCTGCGAAAAGAGGAAGCTGTAGAGAGTCATTACATGGCACATAAAAGAACGGACAAGTAAAACATCATTTTTTTTTCGAATTGTTTTCACAATATTTAAATTCTCAGCCTATACGTTAAATAGAGATGTGTATGAAACAACTAAATTTTTATACACCCTTGTATAAGCCGACTTGATGTATCCAGAGTGATTAAAAATTAACTCCCTATTTCATGAGTGGCTAGTGAGTAATCATGGCTTAAAATTCTGTGACATATTTTAAGGGTTTACGTAAAGGATCAAGTCCATCCAACTAAGACTTTTGAAGAACTTGCAGTGCGAATAGAAGAAGTTATATCTTCCATATCACAAAAGTTTCTGACGAAATCAGTTGATTTCTGGGTGAATCTAGAAGCTGGTATCGAAATCTGATTCCTATATCGAAGTTTAAATAAAATCTTATTCTAAACTCTCCTCTCATATTCAATTCTTGTAAAAATTACAATTAATAAATAAATATTTTAAAATAGTTATTTTTCAATCACCCTTTAGTGCGACATCATAGTCTTTTGCATAAATTTTACACCCACTCTACAGAAAGATCTTACGGATTTTTTATGTTACTTCCCTTCGCCCCAAATATTGTTATTGATCTTAAAAATATTCCACAAAAAATTATAAATTCAAAACATTTTAATTTTGACGCACTTTAGAAATTACAAATCAAAATTTCATTCGTTTGCCTCGCAACAGCTTCAACCCTCAGAATGAAAAAATACTAAAAATCAGGAAATTATTCAGATTTCATAATTGCGGATGATATTTAAAGTACATACAAGGAATTAATTTACAATAATTATTGATTGTTTATAGTGATAATCGCGAATTAACACCCCGCACTTACAAATAACGCATCGAGTGGCCCATATTTGAGGCGATTGTAATGGTCAACCTAACCAGAGAGAAATTGAAGGGTTTCGCTCTGGGAGAATTGTATGACTTTTAATAAATATAAATTTTTACTAAGGTGAATATTTTGAGATGAATTAACAGAAAAGATCTAAGATTCGCCGGTGTATAATACAACCGGTTATCATTCAGAGCTGATATCCATTGCACTATAACGCATATTTTCTGAACACGCCTATCAAATAACTAAAAAAATGTTTTTAGTTTTCGTTATAATATGTGTGTGAATCATAACCAGTTTTATTTGGTTGCCAACACTCAAACGAAACGTTTTTAAATACTGGCATTTCCTTTTAAAGTTTAAGATGCAAAAAATCTTTTTTAACATATAAAATACAGTAAAGACACTAAAAAAATATGAAATGAGAAAATTAAAAACTAATTGATATATCGATATTATTTTCAATGAGATGTTTCCAAATCCACTATATTATTGCTGCGATAATCCAAAGAAAGGGTTAAGTAAAAGAAAATCCCAAACCTACAAGAAAACGTTATAATGTTAAAAATATAAATTGTTGGATTATATGAAATTGTTAGCCTGTTATCTTTTGGTTTTATTAAGTCAAAGTAGCTTCATTTATTTACGCACAATTACACTTGGGGAAGTTATTAACCCATCTCTTCTCTCTCCGGCTATGGCTTAAATAGTAGGACAGATTGAGTTTTGTAGCTTTATTCGGCAGCTGGTCTAACGCAAAAAGTAATGGCAACCTACTGCAGGAAAATGTTCTGCCTACTCGGTCATTTATCGAAAAAGTCATGATCGCCCAAGTGTATATCATGTACAGTAATTAACTGACTTAAATCAATATCTTCAGGTTTACATTAAAATAGGATTTTATGTTATCGAGCATGAAATTAACAACGAAAATATTATGTCTTGTTTGGTACGACAAATTTAAAAGCATTATTACACAGCGATTTAGATTCAATGGTTCCAATGGTGAAAATGCTAGATATAAAAATGTTCTTTAATATTCACTTATATCTCACTTCACACTTGTAGAACTTTTGTCTTTTCGTTTTCCTGTGAACTACAATATTCAAAATTCAGATGCTTCTTTCCTGGCTATATTCTTAAATACTGTTCTTTTAATGTCCTCTCACAATTTCAACCTGGGTAAAGCTTTGAATCTTTATAGTAGCCTTTATAGTCTTTCTTGGGTTGAAACAATTTAAATATCGTCGCCTCGATCATTTGAATGCTTTGTACAATGAGATTATCACGAGATTTAGCAAGCTAAATCGAAATTCAATTTTAACCTTAAACAGAACAAATTAGGGTGATATGACATTAAAAAAAAAACTTTTTTAGAGCGTTAACAGTGTGCATCAAGAAAAAGCAATGTTTTATATTTTTAGGATTTCTCACTCTCTACGTTTTGAATTTGAAGGTGATGTAATAATTATACACACAGAACAAGAAATATGCGAAGCAAGTTTCGATTTCAGTCGAAATCGTTACATCATCTTTTTTCTCCAACTAAAGTAGATTGAACACTCTAGCCTTGTTTTGGCTATCAAAATAAGAAAATGAAAAATATGGTGGAGCATATATCTGAACAATAAATAAGGTCCACTCAACATCGTTGCAGCATAAACCACACTTGGCACTACAAAAATACAAGAAATACAAAATGGTCTTGCTCGGGAAATATATAATTATTAGTATAACCTGATATGTTATAAATGGTGTTTTAACATGACACGCCAGTACATATTTTAGTTTTTTTTCTGAGTGTATTATATGATGAAAATAATCACAATCAATGCTTGTTTGATATAAAAAAATGTCATAAAATACCTCACACTCGAGGAACAATGGGCATGAAAATTTCATTACTTATACGCATAAACCCAAAATTGTGTTTGTTGTAAGGCTTGTCTAGAATATATCCAGCTATTTTAACATATATAGTGAACTAGATTTTCAGTCTTGGTGTAACTTGGCAACCGTTCAAAGAGGATCTTAGTGCGTGTAAACAGACACTCATCTGTGGGGTTACTCAGTCAGTAAAAAGAAGTCATTGACAAAATTCTTAGATATTGCAGGATTATACCTACACGTGGTATAAGGTGATGACGATGACACTAATGAGCTAAAAACGAATGATCACATAAAAAATTAAAAATACGAAAGAAAAATGGTGTCGGGTGTAATAAAAGGAATCAATGATAAAAAAAAATGAAGATTTATTTTTTACAGAGTTATCTCTCTTTATCGTTAAGTTTTTCGGCCACGGATATATTTGTAAAATTTTGACGAAAATCTGTATAAATTGATGTTATTTCTATATGGAAGAACATAATGTATTTTGGAACGTTTTGTGTATATTATCAATAAAAATAATCAAAATTAATGTTTTCTTGTATAAAAAGCAAAACCTTCTTAAAATATGTTCTACTCTTAGAAAGATGGGAGCAGATATGTAAAGTTTTTCTTGTCGCATTAATTGATATGCCACTTCAATCTTCTGTTTACTGCAACGTCGTATTTACTCGAGAAGGTTCAGATTTTTTCTCACATTGATTTTCACTCTGCACAAGGTGCAAGAGCCACTCATGGCAGTCGTTACACGCTAAGAAGCACAGTTTACTCAAATATGTGGGAAAATAAAATTTGACCCGATAGTTTAACAGGTTAAGGTTGTAGTAATCGTGAAAGCATCCTTTTTGGAGTTGGTTCAACAAAACAGCGGTTTGTGGAAAACAGTGCTTGATAAGAAATTATTTTTCCCTCATGTAACACGAAGGAAAGGAGGAAGTTTCTCTACAATGTGCGTTCCGTTTTGGGTCTTAGGCAAGAAGATTGAGTACCTAGACGTGGTGTAGAACCTGTTACAACTGAGTAGGGAATCGATCCTCACTGGCTACCTCATACTTTCGGCCTTGTGTCACATCTAATCGGAGCTTAGAAAAATCAACTTAGCCGTGAAGGTTAGAACTGGTATGACTAAGGAACATCTGAACACTGTCCATGTAAGTAACTGAGAGGTTTGCAGCGTTTCGTTTGTGAGAAAAGTGATATAAGGTGGAAATACATTATCACCCACAAGGATGCAAAGACGCATTTGGAGTTGATCAAGACTAAAATGAGAATATCCTGCCCATATAAGGAAACATTACTTCATTTTGGGCCTGATCTGATGCTTGTAACAATAGAGGATATCAAGAGAAGTGAAGTAATTAATTCAACGGTACTGAACCGACCATTTTTCAAGGATGTTTAGCGAGAGATAGTATATACGAGTTCAACTTGAGATTTGGGTTGAGTTCAAATCTACATAGTCGCTCAAGACACGAGGTCTCTGTGAAGGAACATCCGTTTGTGATTGGCGGTAGTTCAGCGTCTGACCCCTAGACGAAAATTCTAATAAAAATATTTCCAAATCATGCGTGAAGAGGAGTATAACTAAAATTTTGCTAGATAATTAGAATTAATTTTTCAAATAGTTTTATTCAATAAATTATTTTTAATAATGTGAGTAATATATCTAAAATTTTAACACGATTTTAAGATAAATAAATAGCTACACGATTTCTCAAACGGAATCTGGCACATGATAGATGTTTTTGGTTTCATGCCCACCCCCTCATTGCATAACATGGACACATTTTTATATATTTTTCTATGCATATTGTATAAAAATAATTTTTTTAAAAATTCATGGGGTGATGCTTTTTAGGTTCCCTGAAAATATGCGGTATTATTGTATATGGTGGATTGCTTATTGATGGATGCGTTCTTATGGTGAATGGAAAATTATAGAGATTGATTGGGTCGGGTTTCTGATTAGCTAGATATAAGATAGTTACTGATGACCATCAAAAATTGTGCCATGTGTCACAATTGTATATATTGCAATAAACCCCATAGCACATTACGGAGTAATAAGTGAGAGATTCACGTGTACACGAAACCAGAGGTTAATAAACAGTCCCATTTCTGATTGAGAGGTATTGCTTGAGACATGGACCACAGGGGACTAGATTAATTTGTGCTGCTTCAGATTGCGTAACGTAAAACTACTACACGATTTTAAACTGACTACAAGAAATTTACACCTACAGAAAAACGAATGTTTGCATATCACATTACTGTTGTGATGTGGATTTGGAAGGAATCGAACCGGTGGATGATATCAACAAGAGATCAATTCATATTATTAGCTTTAGTAAATCATATTTTTCTTTGATTCGTTCGACATACCTTGGTTTACCTATGTTGATCTTTAACAACTTTACAGTTAAAGTGAAACTCGGAAACAGAAAACGCCATTAGCGGTTCCCAGTTCGTGTAATTCGACTCTGGCTTTATCTTTGAGCGAGACAGTTAATTTCAAACGTGCTTAATTACTGGGATTGCGTTTCTCCGGCTGAACCTCGCAATTTAACTACAACGAGTGAGATTAAAGCTATTTCCTGATACGTGTGGCATACTACAGCCAGGGACAAATACTTTTTCCTGAGCCATTTGCAAGTCTACAGATAGGTTAATGATTAGAGATTCAAAACGAGAAATCTGTAAGCTGAGTTCGAATTCAGGTTGAGATTGTTGTATTTCGAATACCCTTGCGAATGCTATAATCCTAACTTTTCTCCTTCCACATATAAATTAAATAGCAGGACAGATTGTGCTCTCTAACTGTGATTGGCAACGAGTCTAGGAGAAGACATTCGAAACCGTATTGAAACCTGGTATTGCATATATTCGGAATATAACTAGGGTACACTCAGCATGTTTGCCGTATATACCACCACTTGCCTCTGTAGTTGTTGGAAAAACACAAATACGGTTCACTAAATGGTCGCACTTGGAAACAAGGAGCACTGCTGAAAAACAGAAATCCTATTAATTTTGACTTCCTGTCGGAACTGTTCTGATGATAAAGCTCTTACTATCTTCCTAAGCGTAATGTTGGTATCTATACACTAGAATTGTGTATGGGGTACCAACATTACGCTTCAGTCAATCAGTTAAGTGCCATACGTGATACACGCTTTGGGCGATTATGTCTCGAAAGTTACATAATTGACTGGGCCGAATATTATCCCGCAGTATATTGCCATTGCTTTCTGCGCTAGACTGGTTGCCAGCCAAGGCTATAGAACCAAACTGTCATATTATGCAATCCATAACTGGAGAGAAGGGACGGATTAATATCTTTCCCAAGGGTATTTGTGTGCCAGTGTGTGCAAGGAATTCAACTGGAATTCGAAATCGGCACCCAGATCTCTCGTTCCGAGTCGATGCCAACTGCACCACAATGCATATCTTAAAATTACGCTTAGGAAGCTTTATTTCTCATTCGCTTTGTTTAGTGAATTTTAGTGTCTTAGGTAATATCTTTTCTATAAACGAATGTTTCTGGCTAATTCCTGGCAACTCACGTTTCAGCAAAGAGAGTATGCTGAAGAGAATGTATTATTTTTGCCCCTTGTAAACGTCGGAATCTATATAAACATTAAAGATGCGAATGGGCACATAGATAAAACCTGTCTATAGACCGGACAAGTAAATCCACCCTCCGGGACATCTTTCTGTAGGTGGCATCTTCCTGGTGCATATAAAGGGTTGACTCATTTTGCACATCCGGTTCTCTATGGCAATATATCGGTGAAAGTGGGCTATCTTTAGCGCACGTCTAAGCACAAATGTGTCCAGCTTCCTAAGTTAAAAAATCTTGGGATGTGGACAAAAAAAAAAAAAAATTAAAAAAAGAAACAAAGGTAATAAATAAATAACATAATATACATCTGAAAACAGACGAGTGGCCGAATATTGTTGTGAAGAGTTTTATACATGAAGGAACATACATGTCTCTTATCAGATTGGAACGTTCCGTCAGATTTTACGTATATTAAAACTAGCAGTATAGCTAAGTAACTAACTAAGGAAGAAACAAGCAGTATGACTCGCAGTATAGCCCGGTGTTGTTCGGGTGTAATGAAAGCTTTAAAACTAATCCATGGTCATGGAGCTCAGGCTTTTTGGACGTTGGTACGAAAGACTAAAAAGCAATAGTTGTTTCCAGTTAAAGCGAAACCGTAGACTGAAAAAAAAATGAATGGATGTAAGTCAAATTTTGAATTCCTGGTATCGATATCAAATAGGTTTTTATCGTCCTAAACTGGGTTTTGAAGGCTAAATAAGTCCTCTGAGTAAATGACATCGTGGCTTAGACTAAGAACTTTAATTATAGTTACTTAGAACAAAACCCGAAGCAAAAACTAAAATAAAAGGGCTGAAAAATACAGACATACAGGCAGATAAACAGACACACACACAAACATTTTGCCTTATATATATATATATATATATATATATATATATATATTATCGATTTTCTGCACATTTGTAAGAACTGCAACCAATATCGTTTCTTATGTCTTTGTCTGAGTGTATCAAATTTTATTTCAATCGGACCACTCCTTCTATAACCAGATGTTTTCGATTATGGATTTTCGATATTTATCGGGGGTACCACGACACAAACCTTAGCTAAAAACACTTGCAGACGCTTATAATACAACTGTGTAAATTTTCAAGAAAATCGGTTCAGCCGTTTCGGAGTCTATAGGTAACGGACACACACACACACACACACACACACACACACACACACACACACACACAAAGAAAAAGTTCAAATGTATAAATAAGTTTAGATTAAATTACCTCATCTTATAGAAATATTTAATCAATGTAAGCTTCCTTACTTTCTAGAAAAGCATTTTCTATCACCAAGTTTATAGCTGCCACGTTTGTTAAATGTTTTAAAATTTGATTTAGATTACGAGGCCAACTCCAGTTTCACCTCTTCTTTTTATGTCAGCCTTCGAAATGTTTCTACCAGGCTTGCCTCCCAGAGAGTAAAACACTGCGCCTCCTTGGTCTCACACTTTCAGCGGACCTCAAGTGGAATGACTATATCGAATCTATTGCTAAATCCGCTGCTATGAAAGTCGGTTCTCTGTGCAGGACCCGGAGGTTATTTCCGTCAGAATCTAATCTGCACATATATAAATCTACCATCCGCCCGTGCATTGCATACTGTTGCTATATCTGGTCGGGTGCCCCTGTTATTCTCCTTGGGCTTCTCGACAAGGTACAGCGGAGAGTCTGTAATGTGATCGATAGTGACTTAGCAGATCGCCTGCAGTCTCTCTCTCACTGGCGTGACGTGGCTTCCCTGTGTCTCTTCTATAAATACTTCCATGGCTTCTGCTCGGATGAACTTAGATCACTGGTGCCCCCTAGGTTCGAATTTGCACGAGATACTAGATTAGCAACTAGATCCCACCCTTTTACAGTGAAGCCGATAAAATGCAACCGCAACTTCTACTCCAACAGTTTCTTTTCTCGTACTTTCCGACTGTGGAATTTCCTTCCACATTACTGCTTCCCCGACGACTACAATCTCCAGGAATTTAAATGTAAGGTCAATAGACACCTCCTAACACACTAACTCGCTTCCATTCTTTCAAACACTCTTCCCATCCTCCTAACTACCTATCACCCTCCTTCTGACATTTCTAACCACTCTATATCTAACCACTCTTTCTATTTAACTTCCCCTATGTAGCCCCAAGCGCAATAGTGGCAGTGGAATGCCTTGCTTGGGGTGAAACGATAAAAAAAAAGTCCAATCAAGTGATAATCAGATGGAAGCAAGGCTGGGAAAAAACGGAGGATGGAACAGTCTTTTCAAACCGAGTTTCTCTAAGAGATCTTTAGTTCATTGTACAGTATAATAACGGGTGTTATCTTCATGACTTATTATTTCCTTTTTGCTGACTAACAATAGATATTTTATCTACAAATCTTCTTTCAAAAGACGCATTTGTTGTTTATAGATATCAGCGTTGATTATTGATTGATGTTCTACTGCACGTACGTTGATTTCTTTATGAAACCCATAGAGTACAGTATTTCTACTGTGTATTAGGTTGAGACGAACATAGGTGGAATTATCATGTATAATATTCTTATTTGAAAGAAAATATACATTCCTCATAGTGACATTGCTAAACAACATAAGTTAATACATTTTCTTCAACATTCTCATCTATCAAATCAGACAACGTTCGATCTAGCGTGATACAACAGCCGTTTCTGAAGCAGATTTTTTTTCATGAGATTGAGAGCTAGCACCAGGATCAATCGGTTTTAGATTCAGAATTGTCCTTTACCTAAACGGGTTACCAATTCTTTCGTATCCATTGCTTCCTAGAACCAAATTCCATCTGTCAACATGTTTAAAGATGCCACGTTTAAATTCTTTAGAATTTGATGTAAAAGACTTCAGTCCAACCTCTTCTTTTGCTGTTAACCATAGGCCATCCACATCGTTCTGCAAACCACCTAATCAAGTGATAATTTGATGAATCAATGATGAGAGAATACGGAAGGTGAAGCAATTTTTATAAATCGAGCTTCTCTAAGAGATCTTTAGTCAATCGTGTACTGGGATGATGGTTGTATCCTTATGGTGGGTTACTTAGATTTCGTTGACTAAGGATTAAAGCTGCTTAAAGCTATCGAAAGCTACCTTCAACGGACGAATTTGTTTGGTAGTAGTGATCAGCGTTCTTTGGTTAATATTTAAGAATTCATACTGAATGATATCTTGAATATCCCAGCATACACACAAATTCGTTTTGTGAATAGTTTTTCCTCGTCTCATATACTGACAATGGCGTTTAATATAGCAAAGCATCCATTTCTCTACACTAGTAACAAACCTGTCCCAAAAGAGCAATTAATGTTCTCATGTAAGCAATGACTTGATGCAATTGACGCATTTTCCGTGATTCTCTGACTACAGGTGGTGTAGTACCCATTTTGCAACCCATTTTTTCAATCCGACAAGGACAGTCTTATGATTAACATCACGTTTCTCACTGAGTTCCCGAGCAACAGCGACAGGATTTGATTTAATAGCAGCTGCTTAATCTTTAGAATCTAGTCTTTTTCGACGATCTTTCCATTGATGCATTTCGAAGAAACAGAAAAAATATTTTCGAGTGGTTTTCTGCAACAGAAATTAGATATCCACCGTCATAGACAGATTTTCACGGAAAAAAAGAGTAAACATACATTCAATACCATTCGGTACAAAAAATAAAATCAACGGGATATTTCTAGTGCTTAAAATTTCTCCCCTAATAGTGAACTGTTTTTGTTTTTAGACATTTCATTTTGCGTATTAATAACGGCCTAAAGAGAAGTTGGTCAACATTGACTATCCTACACTTAAATTAGACCCGCCACCCATTCATTCTAACAATTCTACACTCACTTCAAACCATACCCATCTTCATTCAGTCTAACATATATCACATATTCATAAGGATCCTAAAAAATATCCATAATGTTTAAACATTGTTACATATGTAAAAATGAATTTTCTTACTTTTTTACGACAAATATACATAAATTTTAGAATGAAATCAAGGAGAAGGGGATGAACCCAATAAATAAATTAAGAAACACAACAAAACATCTAACCGAAATAAGCATTATTTAATCTGGTTTCTCTAATATTCCGGAAATTGAGCTGCAACTGTATTCTACCAAAAAGCAGGATCAAGACGCTTGCTCGTTAGTAGCAGGGAAAGAAACAAATCAAATTGAAATAGTTGGTAATTCCAGATAAAAAGCAAGGATAAAAGCTGGGGAGACTTGGAATCCTGACATAAAAAAAGAGAAAGCAGGAAGCAAACCGAGAATGACAGCCACTCACATTAACTAGGTGGACAAAGGAAGACTAGTTCAACCATGACGTGTGTCCATCAGGAATCCGCCAGGTTGCAGCTTTAGGAGATCAAAAAAGGAAATTACAGTTGGCTCGATTCAATCAAATTAGGTTCGCAACTTTTGCTGAAATCTGCCGAAAGCAAAAATTTTCTAACAGATATAATCTTCATTCTGAACTGATGTCCAAAATATCCAGTCAGTTCCTGATGACACTCACAGTGAACTGTTGCAAAAAAATCGAGGGAGGTTATTAAGATTGCGACATTAATAGATGCGATAATCATTGCGAATGAAGCATCAATAGTAAATAGAGGAATGAGAAGCTGAACTTATTTTTCGACTCGCAGTCTCTTAGATAAAAGTTTCCTGTCAGGCTATGAAATTTATTAAAATATATTTATTGTAAATGCATTAAATAAACATTTGATGATATTTTCATAATTTAAAAATCTAATTCAGTACAAATAAGGCAGTAATGCCACTAAGACACAAGTGGTTATTTGGTGAAAGAGAATTAGAAAACAGAAATACTATTAAGGAACAATTACAGAAGAGAAATCAGGCCGGTAGGTAACGATTGTCCTTGCATTTAAATCTTTGAAGACCAAAACAAGAAAGCATGAAGCTGGGAGGGAGTTCCACGAGCGAGAATTGCGAGAAAAGCAACAGCTGATAACTTACAGTTAAATATAGCCAATTCGACTGTAAATTTATTGGGCCTTGTTGCTATTCTAGTACTGCGATTGAATTCATAAAGTTTAGGGAACATAGCATAGATTCATCGGAATAATTATCATGAAAGTATTTATAGAAAAGCTACAGGAAAGCAACTTTACGGCAATAGGAAATTATCTGAAACCGAGATGCCATGACAAGAGTAATAATATTGCTAATTCGTCTTTCGACTTTATCGAGAATCCCTAAATATGTATCTAGAACACCACATCATGTGTAACAGAAATATTCGAGTTATAGACAAAGGGTAGACTTATAGATATGTAAGATAAACTCAGGAGAGAAAAATTGTCGTGCATGACATGTTGAATCATCTTTCTTAGTGGTAGGCCTCGCAATGGATTCAATAAAGTCTTTCCACTTTATGTTCGTCAAAAATGTTAGCCCGAGTGGGTAAAATGATCCATACTAATTGAAGTTAGAAATGCATCTCTGAGATTATCAATAGAGAGAAAATAAAAATGAATAATAAGGAGAAAGTCGGACAACGGATGACAATTTTCATTTCGTAATTAAAAAAGACTGAATAAATTCAAAGATTTTTTCCGGAGACAATAAATCTTCAACTTGAGAACCACTGTCAAACGTTTTCGATATATCCTAAGCAACAGCCCAAGCTTCACCATTCTTACCTGATGCTTGATAATATTCTTTCATCAATAATTGTTAGAACGTCAGCAGTTGACCTAAGAAACGAAAACCATTTTGCTGGGCAACATATGTGACAATATTATTGTTCATCTTTCGCGGTCAGCCGGTAAACAAAACATGTGTATATTTTGGAATCTCTAGTCAAAAACAAAAAAAACAAAACAAAAAAAAAACAAGTAGATCAAATACAAAACCAATTGTAAAGCAGATTTCCTGTTATGGACATGGAAGGAAAACTTTCTCGCAATTTGCATGAATCCTACAAGCAGGTAGTAGCTGGTTATCTTTTGTTCTAAGCACACACTGTTGCAGACAGATGGATTCGAAAAGTGAGTATCCATACATATTTTTTAATCGTATCACCCCGAGCAAGGTGGTACTGCCACTGATGTGCAGGGGGCTACATACGAGTAAAAAGATTAAGTAGAAGAGAGTGAAGAGGAAGACGAACCAGTTAGAAAGGAGCAAGAGTAGGTGTGATGACAGTTGCAAAGGTAGAGATAAAGGAAAGGATATACGGGGTGGTGCATTTAATGAGACTCGGCACAAAAGAAACTACGGCCAGATATTTCTAGTATTTAGCAATGATAGCCTGAAATATCTTCATTAAACATCATGTTGAGCGGTTTTACTTTCAATGAGTCTCCTTCTCTTGAGTGTCTACTGGGACAAATGTTCAGACTAGATTTCATCGTTCCTGATATTTTCTATCTTTACAAGAGTCAAATAAGACAGAAAATGAAGTATTGCTGGAGCCGTGCAACCTCCACATTACAATCTTGATAAGAGTTGAAAAGTATTTATGCAACCTGGTGCGCAATAACTTATTTTCAACCCTACAATCCGTCTCCCTCTGATAAACCTCCACAATACTATCGCTGATCAATTTCTATTTCTGTTGTAACCCTAAAAAGTTACTACATGAGTAATCACCAAAATGAAGGTTAGGAATTATAGTATATCAACGAATACAAGACTTGAACGCTGGTTGAAGTAGATACACTGAAATGCTTGTCAGTATAATCACTATATTCTACTACTCTACTTTTTACTATTACTAAAGGAACCCGTGGAATTTCCAAGGAAGGATAATTATGATTTCCTGGAAAAATTTTACTTTGTTATACTACAAATGATAGTAACAAACATAAACGTATTGGATAATAAAATAACGAAAAACACAGAGTGTAATTTTATTGAAATATCTATAAAAGTAATGTCCATAGAAGCTACTTTACTGTAATCTTATATTATATTAAACGGCGTATGCACAGACCATAAGCAAAATGCTGTACACTATGTTGTGAGAGATTTTGAAATAGAAATTTCTTTTCTTATTACTGAAGAATCATGGCTTCTGTGTCCATTGTAAACAGAAAGATCAACTGAGTAATGACCAATAGTGTAGAGGCAAGAAAGTTCGTTATTAGGTCGCGGGATACGACAACAAACCTACCTATTTTTACTAAATTGTACAGTACACCCACATATACAACCACAATTACTGCTGCAACACCCAGTTTAAGCTGCTACTGCTACGATAATACTATAGGATCTCTCCTACTCTCGCACTCTTTACGACACTTCCGTTTGGAAAAGATGTGAGGAAGGCTGAGGAGAGTAGCGTTTATAGATTATAAAAAAGATAGAGGGGAAAGAAAAGCTCGTGTAGAGAGTAAGTGGGATTTTTTTAGTGGCGTAAGGGACGGAGTAACTAAGTAACTAAGTAACTAACTAACTAAAGAAGGAACAAACAGAATTATTATATGACTGGTAGTATATCCCGGTGTTGTTCGGGTGTAATGAAAGCTTAAAAAATAAACCATGGTCATGGAGCTCAGGCTATTTGGGCGTTGGCACGAAAGACTAAAAAGCAATAGTCGTTTCCAGTTAAAGCGAAACTGTAGACTGAATGAAAAATGAATGGATGTAAGTCAAACTTTGATTTCCTGGTATCGATATAAAATAAGTTTTTTTTCGTCGTAAACTGAATTTTGAAAGCTAAATATGTCCTCTGAGTAAATGGTATCGTGGCTGTGATTAAGAACTACAATTATACCTACTTAGCGCCAAACCCGAAGAAAAACTAAAATAAAAGGGCTGAATAAAATACAGACATACAGACAGATAAACACACACACACACACACACACACACACACACACACACACACACACACATTTTGCCTTATATATATATATTATCGATATTCTGCACTATTGTAAGAACTGCAACCTTGAAACTTCTGAATATCGTTTCTTATGTCTTTGTCTATGAGTGTATCAAATTTGATTAAAATCGGACCACTCCTTCTATAACCTGATTTTTTCGATTATCGATTTTCGATATTTAACGTGGGTATTCGACACAACACCTAGCTAAGAACACTCGCTGACTCTTATAGTACAACTGAGTAAATTTTCAAGAAATAAGTTTAGATAGTGTCCACATATGAAAGTGGATAGGAACATCCCATTCCTGTATATAGAGAGGTATAGAACAATTTCCATGGTAAATGTTCTTAATCAGCTACATTATTTTTCCCACCGGTTTAGACTTCTACAGCAAGGACATTGCATGTCACGTCCACTGGTCTGAGCTATCTTAATTACTTTATATTCTATTTATAAAGAGGACATTTTACATTTTCTGCGAGAACCGCAACCATTTGGAAAAAAAACTACCGTGAGGAGGCTTCCATGATGACTAGAAAGTTTTCTTCAAGTTTCACTTTAGCTGTTATCTATCTTACTTCCTTCTTTTATGTGCCCTGTTCTCTCAGGACGTAGGCGATGATAGCTTTCCACATCTCCCTATACCTGGTGTCTCTTAGCACGCAACCATCGTTCCGTCATCCACCTGATCAGGTCCTTGATATATGTTATCCGGTGCTTACCCCTGTCTCTTTTTCCCTATATCTGGCCTGTTAGTATCAGGTTCTCCAAGCTCTCCTTCCTCATGGCATGTCATTGAAACTTTAGCTGTCTCTTCCTGATGGTCAGTATTAATTTCCTTTTTGTTTGCAACCTTTCCAAAACCTCATCATTGCTCACATGCTTGGTGCGCGGCATCCTTTTGTAGAACCACATTTCAAGGTTTTCCTTCATATTCGAAGATATTGTTCAAAATTCACTGCCATATTGAAAAACCGGCATCACATAGCATTCCAGTACTCTCTTCTTTGTTTCTAGCGAAATTGTCCTGTTTCTTAATACTTTACTCATCTTCTGGAATGCTTCCTTCACCCTTCGGATCTCTAGATCCTCTTAATCTGAAATGAATTCTTCTTTCTCTTCTCCTTTCTTACCACCACCACTACCACCACCATCAACTTCTTCTCAAAAAACTTTCAGGAAACCCATACCTCTCGGGAATCGTATTGGGTGAACATTTAGTAATAAAAATGATATCATTACCAGCAGAAACATAATGGTAGAATTATAAGTCAAAGACAATTTTAGAAACTCATCGTGATCATTTGAATTAGAAATTCGTGAAGGATTCGGAATTATCCTGAAATTAGGATTATTGGTCTCTGCAAAGACATCCAATTGTATTCTGAAGATGTCCGGAGATTTGCTTTCACTCAATCTCTAGCGATTACCAAGAACTATATGGTATTAAACGTGAATGTACGACGTTTCGGCCATTTTACACTCTGACAATTCTCCAGATTCTCAAAATTTCGAACCGAAACCTTCATTATAATCACATGGGTATATCATTCTTCTCCCTTGCGTATATCCTCTTTTGGTTGGCACAACTCAAATCCTTAGCACCTGAAGAAGGTCGGAGCGTACAACGGCCGAAACGTAGTAAAAATGTCAACATACATGAAGAAAATAGTCCGAACAATGTAAATACCGATATACTTGTCAAGAAATATTTAAACTGTCATCTGTTTAAAACCACTTTGTAATAATGATGATTAAACTTATCTTCTAATGAATGAAATCTGTAGGTCGTATCGAGCACCAAGCTTCTCCAAATAACTTTATCATATAACATAAACCACATAATTCTTGACATCGGCAAGAACTAAAAGAAATAGCACATGTAACTTGAGAAGAGAATAACGACATAATGAAAATGTTGACGTTCCACACCACTTAGAAGAAAATGTTAGGAAGGAAACCTACATTGAGAGTAAAAAAAAAACTATAACCGTTAATGGACTTGAGAAATCTGTTTCCATGAAAGATTGTTACAACAGAAATAGCTTTCATCCGAAAATAACAATTAATAGCCGTTAGATTAATTAATGTTCATTGTTTCCTTATAAACAAACGATTAATCTTACGATAAACATGTTGCCATTATTTGTTACTTAAAAATACATTTAAAACCATAATTGATTTAATCTGATTTTTTTATGAAACAGACTACATTTAGATATTTAGATGAGGATATAAAACATTATTTTTAAGGAAAGGTTTCTCTCATTTTCAATGGGAAATGAAAGCAGTCGATTAATACGAAATAAATTTACGAAAATGATTAAAAAAATAAATAACTGACTGCATGAGTGTTTACATATTTAACAGATGTATAGAAGTGTTTTTTTTAAGTAACTCTATTATATTAAAGAGTTTTTAAACATTCATCATCAAAGGACTTCGTTCAACTCAAATATTTATTTTAATGTAAATTCTTTTCAGACTACATTTTAGATTTCCTGTTATCTCTTAAATTCAGGTTATGATAATACACATTTAGTCGGAAAAGAAAAGCAAAAGCAACTAGTTACTATGTAATTCCGGCTGGCTGTCTATTTTCCCTCTATAATATATCGGTGAAAACCGCTTCCCTTTCTCTCTCTTTCTCCCTCACACACACTCACACACTCTATGTATATGCGCGTGTGTAAATATACACACACACACATATATATCTTTGTGCGGGTAATCTGTCTCACCACCGCTTATTAAGCTATCTGTCTAATCCATCTATATAACCTATTTGTCTATCGATATATCTACCTATATATTAACGTTATATATACATCTATCTAATATATCTGTGTAATCTATCTATCTACGTACTTTTTAAGCAATATGTATATTCTATGTATTCATCTATTTAGGGAGCATTTTAAGCTATTTATCTATGTAATCTATTTATATAATGTATTTATGAAATCTTTATATATATCTATGTAAGATTTATTTATAAGTATGGCTTTGCTAGTTTTAATTCATGTTCGAACTGGTCTGTCAAGTTATTTTTTCTCTATTTCTTTCATTTTATCTTCCCAAGCGTCCTTATTTCTTGTACTCTTATTTCTAATTTTCATTTTTTCAATTTTTTATTTTTTTATTTTATGTTCTAATTGATGTTCTCCGTGGTATTTGAGAGCTCATATTTTGTTAAAACTTTCTCGTTTGAAATCGCTTATTTTTATATTATTTTTCTTTCTTTGTTTTTCCTTTTTTTTATTGAATATTGTATATTGTATACATTTTTGATTGAATATTGTATTATTGCTGAATAATATATCTCTGAACTTCAAGTCAGTAAACTCTTGAGTATACGCTGCAAATTTTCAATTTATAAAATCTCCCCTTGGATTTTTCATTTTCATTTCTGTCTCAGATTTCTTCACCAAAAAAAAAAAAAAAAAGATTTAAAAAGATTGAATGTATATACATATATTTGAATTTCCTTTGATACTCTCAGTGGTATTTGAGTGTTTAAATATTTGTTAAAACTTTCTCATTTGAAATAACGTATTTTCATATCATTCTTTCTTTTCTTGTTTATTCTGGTGCTATACGCGCTGGCTATACATGCCTAACTTTTGGCGTTTACATGCAATCCCTAACTTCTAACTTAGTATATCAGAATGTTAGTTAAACATTGCATTGTCAAAAAGCTTTGTTGATAGCCGATTAAGTAAGGTATTTTGATATAAAATTCAAGAAGTAAGGTATACTGATGAAAATCCCAAGAAATTAACTTTACTTGAAGAGAAATTGATTGGGGATTTTGGAATTTTTATTTTCAGAGATATGGGTCTAGTAGTTGTATTTTTTTAAAACTATAACGGATATCTTGACTGTAAGTAAGTTAAAACTTACTAACCTTTTTAATACGAGTAAATAGCCTTTTCTATCACCCGGTTTATACTCTTTCTACTTCTCTTAAACAGATCTGGAGTCTCATTGTTTGTTTCATGTTTAGTAACGATTTCCCAGCTCCTTTCTTCTCTTCACGTCTTAACAGTAGATGGTGGCAACTTCTGTTCATTCTGGTTGCACAGGGTTGGGAGATCTCTAGTTGCTACTTCTTCACTGGTAATTAGGAGCCCGCACTCTTGCGTAGTGTCTAGAGATGCTGCTCTGATTAACATTCGCGTAATATCTGGGTTCTCTCAGTTCCATATAGCGCATGGATACACCTCCCCTGGGAAACCCTGAGGCCACACTATGCTGTAGTCTCTTCCCGCACATGGTAGATTTGATGATTTATAGCTACTATTACTCTTCGTGCCTCTTCGTGCAAAAATGACTCCCAACAACTATGAGTAATCAAACATATAAAACTAAACATATAAAACTAAACATATAAAACTAAACATATAAAACTAAACCAGCCCAACAAAAAACAACTAAATTCCTCAATGTTTTTTCTCCGACATCCGTGAAAGCACTAGTGTTCTCATGCATGGTCTGGGAGTTTATGTCCACGAACATCTTCCGCGGGTTATAGACGATTCTTGGATGTATCTCTGTCCTTCTCTACTAAATTATGTCAGATATCCTTTATTTGTCTACCGCCCCACTTCCTCTCGTGAATGTTACGTGTTATTATTTCTGGCAATATATAGTCAAGGTCATTTTCTTACATTTGTTTGCAAATATATTGTGTTCAGTGACTTTAATACCAAGTGGCTTAATACCAAGTGGCTTACCCACTCTGTCACTGATCTTGCTTCAATCCAAGCTCTGAAGTTCTCAATCCCTCAATCTCTCATGCAAGTTGTTGACTTCCCCACGAGTTTCCCCAACAACCATGAGGAATACGCCTCTCTTCTCGGATTTCTTTTTACCTCTATTCCTGACTCATATTATGCAGCTCTGACCTCTTGGTATCTCTGATCACGCTGTGGTATCTGTAAACATGATTTTCAGCTCCCTCCCCAGCCAAGAACATCCTACCAATAAAATATCTTTATATTATCAAAGTCGAAATTGGTAATCATACTTTGATTTCCATCATGACGTCTCTTGGAAAAAAATTCAGTCTCCCCGTTCAAAATTATACACTACAGACCATAATTATTAGGCCACCTCAGTTTTAAAAACATGATGTATTTCTTACTATTTTTAGTATTTATTGCCATGTGGATAATTCTAAATGAAAATAAAATGGTTCTTTTGTTATTATTACTTTGCAAAATTTTACAAGGCAGCCAGGAAGCTTTTGCTTCGGCCAGTCAATAAGAAGAGGTGTCTAACATGGGGAAGAGAGCACAAAAACTGGACACCAGAACAGTTTATTTGATGCACATATTATTGTGCAGTATTAAAAAGCATTCAATTTTCATTTAGAATTATCCACTTGGCAATAAATACTAAAAATAGTATGAAATACATCATTTCTTTTAAAAAACTGGGGTGGCCTAATAACTATGTCCGGTACTGTACATTTGAGATCTCTTCCTGGGTTAAAACCGGCATCGATGTTTTCATTACAGCAGGGAAATTTCAAGTCAAATTTAGTTCATTTCCTTGATTCTCACCTGTATGCTCAGAAGCTATTGCGTACCGGAATCACTTCTGTGCTGGATTAACACGTCTGTTTATAAGAGTCATTTTTGTCTTTGCTCTGATTGAATGCAAGCGTGTCCTCAATGAAGAAAAGTTATTGTTCTCAGATAGACTCTGCAAGCGTGTGCTGAACACCAGCAAAATCTCAATCTATCACTCACTAATTCGATTTTTAAGTCTTCACATCTACACTAGACAAAATTGAATGCTTGGCTCGTAAATTCTCTTCGAACTCAGCACTTGACACGTCTGGAGTACCCCTACACAATTTCCCAGCTAGAACAAAGGCTCTACTGATTAATATATACATAACCCCGTCTATAATCTCTCACACTGTTTCTAAATTAGGCAAGCGTAGGTCATGGAATCCCAGACGTCGTCCTAAAGAAAATGCCCCTGAGTTGGTTTCAGTCCTCTTCAAACTGTATAACTATTGCCTCTCTGCTTTTTGCTTTCTATCTTCTTGCAAGTCCTGATCTTTAGCACCTGCCTTTCAGAACTCTGATGATTAATCTGACCCATAAGCTATCGCCCTATTAACCTGTTATTTTTTTTTTTTGGCAAAATATTCAAGGCTATAATCAATGCTGAAGTGGTTAATGGTCACATACCATAACGACATACTCTTTGATAAGATGGCTTCCGCTTAACCAAGTTTACCGCTGAATGTGCTAACGGCCATTACTTAATATGTATAGCAAGCTCTCGATAATAATGGTGACACTCGAAATGTAGCCAACAGAGTCAGGAAGTGGCTTGTAAATTTTAAAACCTCCAAAGCCAAACTGCTCTTATTTATTCACAATAGACAGACTTTCTTTCCTGTCGGCATCATGGATGATGCTAGTTTCCTTGAGAGCAACACACTAAGCCTCTTTGGTCTCACTTTTCAGCAGATCTGAAGAGGAACAATTACATTGAATCAATAGGTAGTTTTTCGTCTCTGTATAGTGCCAAAAACTTTTTTTTCTCGTCAAAATCGATTTAGCATATTTATAAATCTACCATTCCTCCATACATTAAATACTGTTGCCATAGATCCCCGGCTATTCATCTCAATGTTCTTTACAAAATGCAAAAAAAAAGGATCTGCAATGTGGTCGATCCTGTCATGCCATCATGATATCAGCCACTTTATCACAAACGTGTCTTATCCTTCCTCTGTCCTTTCTACAAAGATTTTCATGGCAACTGCTGCCCCGACTACATGAACTTAAGTGTGCTACTAGATTACCATCCAGGTCCCACCCTTTTACCGTTGAAATAGATAAATATAACTGCCTCTACTGTTCTAATACTTTCTTTTCTCACACTTTCTGCCTGTAAAATCTAGTTCTCTTTACTTGTTTCCATGAGAGCTTAAATCTCCAAACATTCAAATGAAAAGTCAATTGCTTTCTTTTATCTTTTTGAAACTAGTTCACCTTTTATCCATTTCTCAATAGGCCTCTATACAGTGTCATTTCTTTCTATGTAACCATGTAATACAACAATTTATTTAACTAGCTAAGTTATATATTTGTTTAGACTATCTGATATATCTGTGTAATTTTTCTCTCTGTCTATCTATCTATTCAGTCATTCAGTTACGTGCCATACGTGATACACGCTTGGGTGATCATATTTCGAAAGAGACATGACTGACCGGGCAGAAGATTATCTCGCAGTAGGTGTAGGTAGCCATTACTTTCTTCTGTAGACTGGTTGCCAACCAAGGCTATAGAACCCAATCAGCCTTGACATTTAACCCACAGCTGGAAGGAGAAGCGATGGATTCATACCTTTCCCAACGGTATTTGCACATATGTGAATGCAACTAATTTAACTAGAATTCGAAATCGGTTCTACGATTTATCGTTCCGAGCATATAACCACTGCACCACAACGCATTATATCTCGGTAATATATCTATGTGATCTATCTGTGATATATATACTCCTGTCTAATCTAACTGTATAATGTATCCATTTTTGTAAGCTAGGTGGCTATGTATGTACGCATGTATCTGAGTAAAATATATATCTATAGATTTAATACATTTGTGCATATTAGTCTCTGTAATATTTTTGCGTAATTTATCTGAATATCTATGCAATATATCTATTTTTGTAATGCATTAATATATATATCGACCACTCTAATATATTTGCGTAGTTTTTCTAGTTATTTATCTACCTGATCTATATGTGTAAAATTTATATATATATATATATATATATATGTATGTGTGTGTTTGTGTGTGTGTGTGTGTGTGTGTGTGTGTGTATGTATGTATTTGATTTATCTAATATATCTACTTTTCTAATCTATCTATCAATTGGTAATATCAGTCTAATGTGTCTATTTATCAATCTATCTGATGTGTGTGATCTACTTATGTAATCTAATTATTTATTATTTATTTCTGTAATGTATGTATGCATGTATGTATGTATGTATGTATGTATCTATCTATCTATCTATCTATCTATCTGTGAACTCTGTCTGCTTAATCTATGTATCTAGACAATGAGTGCATTCATAGAAAAAATAATTTGAATTTCATGTTTCCATATTTACTTTTAAGTAGTGTTTTGTTAACGTTAATTCCCTTTCGTATCCAGTAAATACACAAGAAGAAATTCTGTCTCGTTTTACTTTATTTTTTTCCATACCGGAAACTCGACTAAGGAAGTTGACACCCGGATGTTATATACGCGATGAATAAAAATTTATTGAAATCCTCAAAGTAACTTGCGAAAATATCCGTGAGCGAACATTTATAGATATTCTCCGTTAAAAGTATTTGAATGCGTTTTGTAAAGAATGTTTTCCGTTCGTCCCGCAGAATGTTATGTGAGATTTACAATTTAATACATGTAAAATTAATATTTTCAGTAGGATTTGCTTTCAGCGCAATACTATATAAACAGATTTCTCTCATCGTTTTGTAAATAAATTCTTCATAATAATGTCGGTTCTTTTCTGTAACACAAATATGCGGGCGAACTTCTATAAAGGTTATTGTCAGACAAAATATCTAAGTTTTCAGTATTCAAGTCTTCTTCTTCTTTTCTTTGTTCCTTTAGGACGTTGAAAATCATGACTCACCAAAAATTACTGTCCTTTGAAGCGCTTATTAAAATTTGTTAGCCGACTCTTAATCGCAGTTCCGCCATCCATTTGCTCAAAATCGCCGTGTAAGTTATGCGTTGTTGTCTTTTGTGGTGCAGTAACGCATAGCATTCTATAAGTTTCGCGCCAAAGACTACTGGCGTCTCTGTAAAAGAGTACTTAACAAGAGCAAGTCCACAATACCCCCACTAATCAACAAATTTCAGGTCCTCACCTCCTCAGCGGACAAGGTTGAATGCTTTGCCAGCAGATTCTCGAAAATTCAAGTCTGGACTCGTTTGGAGTTTCTACACTCGACTTCTCACCTAGAACTGAGGCTCAACTGAACGACGTCCACATTACACCCTCGCTTGTCTCTAAGTTAATCTCAGAACTTGACCCACACAAAGCGAGCGGAGGGGACGGAATCCCAAACATAGTCTTAAAAAATGTGCCCCTGAACTCTCCGCTGTCCTTTCTAAGTTTTAAAACTTCTGCCTATCAGCGTCCTGCTTTCCTGCCTGTTGGAAATCTTCCTCTGTAGTTCCTATATTTAAAAGCACTGGAGAACCCTCGAACCCCGCAAATTACCGCCCTATCAGCCTTCTTCCGATCTTTGGCAAAGTGTTCGAAGCCATTATCAACGCCGAGGTCGTTCAGTATCTCAGAGCACACAGGCTCCTCTCGGACAAGCAGTATGGTTTTCGTTACACCAGGTCTACTGCTGATATGCTAACGACCATCACCGAGTACATATACCAGGCACTCGACGGGTATGGCGAAGCCCGAACCGTTGCCTTGGACATCTCCAAAGCGTTCGACGGAGTTTGGCATGCTGGCCTTCTACGCAAACTACGGAGCTATGGTATAACTGGACATTTGTTTGACTGAATCCAGTCTTTCTTCTCTAACCGCACATTGAAGATGGTATTAAACGGACATGCCTCCCAGAACTACCATACGAACGATGGTGTCCCTCAAGGCTATATCCTAGGTCCTATGCTCTTTTTATCTATATTAATGATCTCCCTGATACCATAAGATCCCAAGTAGGTATGTACGCCGATGACACCACAGTTTACTCTTGCCTCGATCAAAGATCTGGTGTAGGCGACAAAGTTATCCTTGCAGCTGAGCTCGAAAAGGACCTCTAATACGTAGTGGACTGGGGTAAGAAATGGCTCGTAAATTTTAATGCTTCTAAAACGAAGCTACTATCAATTAACCATCATAGACAACCGCACCTACCTCCCATTAGCATGGACCAGGCTTGCCTCCCAGAGAGTAAAACACTACGCCTCCTTGGTCTCACACTTTCAGCGGACCTCAAGTGGAATGACTATATCGAATCCATTGCTAAATCCGCTGCCATGAAAGTCGTTTCTCTGTGCAGGGCCCGAAAGTTTTTTCTCTCTGAGTCTATCCTGCACATATATAAATCTACCATCCACCCATGCATGGAATATTGCTGCCATATCTGGTCGGGTGCCCCTGCTACACTCCTCGAGCTTCTCGACAAGGCAGAGCGGAGAGTCTGCAATGTGATCGATACCGACTTGTCAGTCCGCCTGCAGTCTCTCTATCACCGGCGCAACGTGGTTTCCCTGTGCCTCTTCTATAAATACTTTAACGGCTTCTGCTCCGATGAACTTAGATTACTGGTGCCCCCTAGGTACGAATTTGCATGAGATACTAGATTAGCAACTAGATCCCACCCTTTTACAGTGAAACCGATAAAATGCAACCGCAACCTCTGCTGCAACAGTTTCTTCTCTTGCACTTCACGACTGTGGAATTCCCTTCCACATGATTGCTTCCCCCGACGGCTACAATCTCCAGGAGTTTAAATGTAAGGTCAATAGATACCTCCTAACACACTAACCCGCTCCCATTCTTTCAAACGCTCTTCCCATCTACCCTAACCCCATCCTCTGTATCCTTACCCATCTATCACCTTCCTTCTGACATTTCCTATATCTAACAACTCCTTCTCTTTACCTTCCCCTATGCATCCCCCTGCGCAATAGTGGCAGTGGAATGTCTTGCTTGGGGTGAAATGATTAAATCAGGGAGCTGAGTTCGAATTCCAGTTGAATTCCTTGCATTCACTTACGCACAAATACCCTTGGGGAAGGTATTAATCCGTCTCTTCCCTCCAGTTATATATTAAGTAATAGGACTGGTTGGGTTCTATAGACTTGGTTGGCAACCAGTCTACCGCAGAAAGTAATGGCAACCTACTGCGGGATAATATACTGCACAGTCAGTCATGTCTCTTTCGAGACATGATCGCACAAGCGTGTATCACGTATGGTACTTAACTGACTGACTGACTGAAGTTATGCGTTGTTTTCTTTTCTTTCTTTTGTTTTCAGTCTGCTTTGTCAGTATCAAATTTTCGAAGCCCTCTTTCCTCATTATATCCCGAAGTCCTTTCAACTGTCTTTTTCTAATGATAAGTATAAGCATCATATGTGTTTTTATTTGTATCAATATTATTCCCCGGAAGGAATACTCAGAATGCGTATATGCTATTGAAAGTATTGTTTAAAAAGTGAGTGTGCTTGTGCTGTCAAATTGACTGTAAAATAAAGATATAGATATGCTGTCTAAAAGGAAGTCAAATATATTTTGATGTACCTACTGTTGAGTATTTTACATTAAGACATGAGAAAATAAATTCAACCGCCTGAGCGTGACAGGAGGGATATATCTGTGTAATCTACTTATCTAATCTAATTATTTATTTATGTAATGTATGTATGTATGTATGTATGTATGTATGTATGTATGTATGTATGTATGTATCTATCTATCTATCTATCTATCTATCTGTGAATTCTGTCGGTTCAATCTAAGTATCTAGTCAATGAGTGCATTCATAGAAAAAATAATTTGAATTTCATGTTTCCATATTTACTTTTAAGTAGTGTTTTGTTAACGTTAATTCCTTTCATATCCAGTAAATACACAAGATGAAATTCTGTCTCGTTTTACTTTATTTTGTTGTGTATATATATACCGTTATATATATATATATATATATATATATATATATATATATATATAACAGTATTATTTATAATAGAGAGTATATACATATATATTTTTCACTACTCCATGACATAATTATTGCAAAAAGAATAACAAATAAGGCAATGTTACAAAGTAAACACGTGGCAAGTGCTTTCATAACTGGCAGTAAAATCTAATAACAGGTAGTAAAGAGTATGAACTGAGCCAACGCTGCCTCGCTATAGTCTCTCTCTCTCTCTCTAACTCTCTCTCTCTCTAACTCTCTCTCTCTCTCTCTGAGCGTAGCAAAAGGGATATATATATATATATAGAGAGAGAGAGAGAAAGAGAGAGAGAGAGAGAAAGATTATATGCAAAAGAGATATGGTCAAATATTTTATGTAAATTTCATAGATATGTGTTATCCAGTGAAATAATTTGTACTATTATGTATAGCGAGTAAACATGAAAGCAATTAAGTCCCAATTTTCAATTTCAGATTGATATTTAGTATTTTCTTTAGTAATTATAACAATTTTCAGTGTCAAGAGATTATTTTCAAAAACTAGAATTTAGTATTATGGCTCGTTAAAAAGAACTAACAATGAATGAAAAGAACTATATGATCAAAGAAATTAGCAAAGGAAAGTCTTTGCTTCAAATTTCAAAGGATTTGATAAGGTATCATCGAAAAATCAAGAAAATATGTCAAATGGGAATTCAACATAGGAAAGAAAAAGTCTCAGGCTGAATTAAGGAATTTAACAAAGCGAGATCTATCACATATCCAAAGAGAATTCATAAGAAACTCAAATGCGTCAAGTACGTTTATATTTGAGGCATTTGCTCCTATGGTGTCAAGGGAAACAAGGTGTAAAGCATTAAGGAAATTTTCTGATGTAAGAAATCAAATAAATAAACACATTTTAACAACAAAACACAAGGAAAGAAGATTGCAGTGGGCAAAAATACATGAAAACTGATTTCAGTAAGGTGCTTTTTACAAACGAATCAAGGATCAGCCTCGATGGGCCCGATTGATGGGGTCGAAGATGGGTTTGCACGCAACATGATTCGAGAATTTTTTTAAACGCCAACAAAGCAGCGGTGAGATCATGATACGGGCTGGGATTATTGGTAATGAGCTTGTTGGTTCATTTAAATTGAAAGACGGGGTTGAAATAAATAGCAAAGGTTACTGTGATTTTCTAGAGCAATGTTTCTTTAAATGGCTTGATAACCAGTATTTAGCCAAGCGTAGATCTATGATCTTTATGCAAGACAACGCACCAAGTCATGCATCAAAGTTTACTAAATTCTGATTGAAAGAAAAGAGATTTGTTGAAGATTCTCTTATGGACTGGCCTTCAAATATGTGTGACTTGAATCCCATTGAGAACCTGCGGAGCATCCTCAAGAGAGATATTTATTCTAATTGAAAGCAATTCAACAGCAAATGTGACCTCTGGGAGGCAGTTAAAGTTGCTGCAAACAACTTACCAGCCGCTAAAATTGCAAATCTAACATCAGATGTTGACAATAGGCTGCTAACAATTATTGAAAAGAAAGGAGAATTTGTGTAATTCATTTTAGGAGGTTCTTATTATTTTTTGTTAATATATCTTTCATTTTTTAAATAAAATGTTTTTTATGTTCTTTCTTTAAGAAATTGACTAATTCGTTCTAAAAGTTATAAGTTATTAATATTGAGTAGAATTTAAACAACATCATAATATGACTTTTAACATTAAAGACGCGACTCTTTATATCAATTCATAACTTGCATGTAATCTCTACACGCAGTTTATAAATATATATATAATTTGGAAATGAGTTATTTCCGCAACCTAGGTTTTAAACTTTTGATATCTTCAGGCGAACTAATTTTCCAACGCTTTTCAAAAATTCCAAAGGGATTTTTACTAATACGAGACTGGAAGTTTTAAGCAACTAAATATTTTCAAAATTAAGGCGAAATTATTTAAGGATCTTAAAACATTTTCATCCAGCTTTGTATAATCCTAAGATGCATTGTGGGTGTGATTAAATCTTGACATTACTTCTGATTCTTCATTTAATAATCTTTCTTTTTTTTGAAACAGTATCAGGGCTAACCTTTCTTCTTGGTACCATTTGTATACATCACAAATGATGTAAGGTTTGACCTCTTTTTAATATATTTCATGTTATATTAGATTTTTTTCATTTTTTGTTTTAATTTCCACCAGTTTGGTACAATTTTTAAGGTTTTCCAGCTTAAATGAAGATTTGTTATTCTTTCTTCTGTTTTTAAAAATTCCCTTTCTAAAGCCCAACTCATTTCAAAATGAAAAAAATTTAAAAGCTCTACAATATAAATGTATTGAGAACATTTTGATATGATTAGGTACGGGTCTAATTTAATTATGATCAAAAACTAATTAACAATATATATATTACACAACAATCTTTATTATAGTGAATAATTAAGATATTCAATGCAAGCGCTTATGCGACACATTTCTATTACATCAGAGCATATTTAGGAAAAAGAGTATTTACTAGAGCGCTGCCTAAGAAGACAAGTGCAATGTCAATTAGAAAATCGACCTAACGAGAGACATAATAGAAATATAATACTGATTCGGATGAATAATCACGTTTCGTACAGTAGAATTAGACTAGAAATAAAAAAAGAACTGCGAGGTTTCGTTAAAGACGAACAAATATTTGTACCCAGAATGATATCAGAAATTGCAACAAAAATACAACAGATCTATAGCTGTTTTATAGATTATGCAAAAAGTGTTTGATAAAGTGCACCACAAAGCTTACTGAAACTGCTAGGTCACCTTGATATATTCGGAAAGGATTTAATAATCCAGGACTTATACAAAGCGAAACCCACCAGCATAGAAAAATAATTCATTAAATATGTAAAATAGAAATAATCTGAAAATAACAATGTATCTTTTCATCAGACGCATTCCGTGTTTACAGGGATGCAAAGGCGCATTCTAAAAGCTAAGAAGAGTATTGAAAGACAGGAAAACTTCGTTGGAAACAGATAAAAGTGTACTGAACTGTTACATGATATCTGTCCTCCTGTATGGCAGGGAATGCTAGGCAATTTCTCCAAGGATGAAGGAGAAACTCCAAACAACAGAAGTATGGTTCTACAGATGGATGATGAGGATACCATAGACCAAACATGTGAGCAATGACAAGGTTTTGAAGGGAATGGAAACGGACTGTAAAATTATATTTAACATCAGGAAGAGACAGTTGAAGTTTCTGGAACGCAATGATGAAGGAGGATTTGGGAAATCTAATATTTTTTCTTTTCTTTTGCATCCTCTTCATCAACTCGTCGTTGGTCACGTACACGGTCCATGGTAACCTCGGCATTCTTCTGTAGAACAACATCTCTGCTGCCTCGAGTCTGTCTTTCATCCTTAAAAGGATTATCGAACATTCACTGACATACGGAAGGACATATATCACATGGCAATCAAGCAGACTTTTTGTTGTTTCCAATGAGATTTTCTTATATTTAAGTACTATGATTAGCTTTTGAAATGCATCCTTGGCCTTATCAATGCGTCTTCGGTTCTCAGTTTCGCCCTATCCATCGTATATCAGAACACTACCCAGGTATTTAATTATTTTTCATTGTTTTATCTTAGTTTCTTCGACCTATAGGTGATATTTTGAGGTCTTCTATTTGCTGATGACTATACGTTCAGTTTTCTTGAAGATTATGCTCCGTTCTTTCTTCTTAATTTCTCTTGCTACCTTCAGTAAGAGGTCCTGCATTTTCCTTTCCATGTCTGCTATCAGCACTGTGCCATGCGCGTATCTGATACTGTTGATATTGTGACCGCTAATAATAAATCCTTGCAAAGACTTTATTTCTCTCAAATTTGCTACACCAAAATCATCAGTCGCATTAAGAAAGCGAAAGACGCATTTCAAAACCCGAGGAAACATATTGGGGACAAAGAAAGGAGTGATGTAATATTGGTATTTCTACATGACAGTGGGTATTGGGAATGAATGACTTCAGAGGTGAAGAAATGTTCTATTAAAGAAGCTTGTAGAAAATAAAAATCACCGTCGTCCTGAAGATACACACAGAAGAAGAATCGAAATGTTGATAACAAAATTCATTAGTATCACGTTCAATTTGTTAAAATCACCATATTCAGATGGGGTCATTTCGGACCAACACTTTAAACGACATAACTGCGTATCGTATTAAATTCACCAATTGCGCCAAACGGTTTTTATAAGCATTTTTTCTTTTATTACGAAAAGAAAAAGGCTTTTATGATAATTATTATATTACCTTCAATATTCTGCGCAATATGTAACACATTCCCATGTGTATATATTAAACTGGATAAGCAGTTTATTAGGAATTGTGTAACTTTAACAGACCCTATATCGTATAACTTTTACACGAGGGTGTACTCATGAATATGAACTTCGGGCAGCGCCGCTATTAATGGTTATATGATTGCCCAAACGATAGAATATAAAGTAATTAGTGCCAGTTTTCTCTGTGACGATCTTGAATAATAGCTTTCATTAATCATGATTGCTACACAAGTGTTGCGTCTAGAACAGGAATTAACTGTAAAATATTTAGCACCAGAGATTTACGAATAAGTCGTAATTCGCAAACATATGAGAGCAATAGAATCTTGTCGGTAGTCAAAGAACAAATCTGCAGAATAATATCTCCAAGTGATCACATTTGCGCCATGGAACTTTGTGGCGAACTAATTGCGCGAAGCCTGATTTTACAGAATGCGATGGACGGACCAATAATAAAAAATTCCTGCCCATAAAACGAGTGGGCGGAGAATTCTGGCAGTGATGAATTGTCTTTTTGTAAATTTTGGATATAACCCGCCCCCCCCCCCAAAAAAAAAGTGAATAACGGTAAACAGCCGCAAGAATTTTGAAGATATGACAGATTTTCTGCACTAGGATTCCTTTTCTAAAGTAACCAGAACACGGTAAAATGATATGTCAATGATTGGGCATGCGTTACCTTGGAGATTTTCCTCCCGCTATTTCCTCCAATTGCTGCAACGACGTCCCCCCCACGTATAATAAAGCGAATATTAAGAAAATAAATCATCTTTTGTTGATAACTATGAAGTATGAAGGTTTAAAGCCAAAACGCAACAAGGAAAGACAGAGGAAAATATTAGCACAGTCGTAATTTTTGTAATGAAAAGTTTAAACATGCCGACATTGAAGCTGTGGACAGTCCAAACAAAGCAAATAAGACACTTTTTTAAGAAATGGATGAATAATGGTTAGAACGTTTGAAAATATGTGTGACATTAAGTGGTGAAGGTATTGAAAAATTAATGTATTCATTTAAACACAAATGAAATTCTTTTTAAGCCAGGTTTTCTTATTTTATCTCGTTTGCATCCTGTCGGTTGGGTTGCATCAAGGTGCCAACAAAAAAAGAGACATGGTTGTACTTTTTCACTAACAGGTAAATCGAAACCATAACTTCCTATTTCATTTTCTCAAGTTTGTCAAGTATGCTATGTGTTGTTTTCATCTGTGTCTTTTTCCCTTAATCCATCTTGTGAGTAACATATTTTCTAAGCCCTCCTTCCTCAGTGTGTACCCCATTTAAAGTGTTTCTTCCTTACGCTATGTATACCCTACCTTTTGTTTCCATTTCTCTAAAACCTCATGCTTTCTCACATGTTCGGTCCATGATACCCTAGTATCATTTGATAGATTCATGTTTATGTTGCTTCAAGTCTGCTCTTCATTTTTGAGGAGATTGTCCAGTACTCACATCCATACAGAAGGTCATATATTATGTAAAAGTTTAGTAGCCTTTTCGTTGTTTTGAGCTATTTTTTATTACTCTACTTAGAATTTTGGCTATCCTCATATACCTTCTGATTTCACTGTCATTCTTACCATCCTCTGTATAAACACTTCTAAAATATTTAAATTTCCGCACTTGTTTGATTTTGATAACACCGATTTGCAATACGCTCATCTTTTTCAAAAAAAACGATTCATTCTATCTTGTTCCAGCTGAAGTTTACTCCATTTTCTTGCTTTCCTTCACTACACACTGTAGGAGGTTTTGTACTTTTGTTTTTGTGTCTAATACCAACTCCGTGTCATATGCATAAATATGTAATATTGTGGCTGCCAATAATGAATCCAAATAGGGCTTTTAGTGAACCCAGAGCCGTCTCGCTGTACAGATTGAATTAGTCCAGTAAAAAGACGCATCCTTGTCTTACAGACCATTCAATTTTTATCCATTAAATGCGTTGGTTAACTCCAGTGACTTCACCCGAAGAGTTGTGAGTCCAATACTTTGCTTCAGCACTGAAAGACTAGCGTTAAGTTAAATAAAAACAAGAAAGACATCCGGAAGTGGTATGACACATGTAACAAATAACCCAGTGATTGAAATGAAGCGTTTAGTTCGATATTCCAATCTCCTGAAGAAGGTCGGAGCGTACAACGGCTGAAACTTTGTGAATATGGCAATAAATATGAGGTCAACAGTCCGAACAATGTAAATAATATAAATGAATAATTAAGATTATTTAAAACACTGCACCGTTTAATTCAATAGAGTCACGGAAACAGTTGTAAGCATTTGCTTTACTCGAGCAGAAAAGATGGGCATCAGATAAACATGGCTTTAACAATAATGATCATAATACTACTTTCCTGCCTGGTGGAAATCCTGAAATTTAATTCCTGCTTTTCAGAACTGCGGTCAACCTACTGGTCTCTCTAATTATTGCTCTTTGCAGTTAATACTCTTACCGATTTTTCACAAAGTCTTCGAGACTATTATCATTGATATATTATTTAAATACAGCACATAAAAACTAGCCAAAGAATTTCAAGAAATAGTTAACGATCCCACTAAAATTTCTGCATGGATGACTAAAGTAGTTGCATGTCTTCTACCCACAATGGTGACAAAAAATAACCTGAAAAACTACAGACCAATTACATGCCTTCCGAAAACATACAAACTATTAACATCTATTTTAACAAAACAGACATATTTCTTCTTGCAAAGAAATGACATACTACCGCTTGAAAAAAAAAGGGTGCAAACGTGGCTGTTACGGCTGTAAAGACCAATTACTTATTAATATGATGGTCTTGGAAAACTGTTTCACTGCAAAGAAAAATCTTTATAGACTATCGTAAGGCATTCGATAATGTACCACATTCCTGGATCTTAAAGTCGTCAAATAAGTACAAGGTCTCACACGTCATCATCAATTTCAACAAACGATGTGTGTCGATATGGAAAACAACACTTTACCTCAATCATATAAATGGAACCTATAAATCTGGTGAAATAAACATCAACAGAGGTATATTTCAAGGTGACACGTTGTCTCCCTTACTACTTTACATATCATTGATAACATTAACCAGTCATCTTAACAAGACATAATGTTGTTAAAAAATAGCTCAAAAGAAAATAAACCAGCTGTTTTACATGGATGAATTAAAGTTGTATGCTAAGAATGACAATGAGCTGGAAGGTATTCTGCAAACTGTGAACTTCTTCAGTGAAGACATTGGAATAAAAATCAATTTGAATAAATGTTCTAAAACTACAGTTTCACGAGGATCACTACAGCAAACATCCATAATTAGCTTAGCGCCTGCTGTAACAATAAAAGACTTAGAGCAAGAAGAAGCTTATAAGTACTTAGGTGTAAATGAGAGTGAAAGAATTAACCACACAAAATGAAAGGAATAGTGCGTAAAGAGTACTATTGAATTTCACGACTGATATTAAAAACTGAACTGAATTCTCAGAACAGAATTATGGCCATTCATAACCTTGCTATCCCACTGGTCTAATATAGCTTCAACATATTGAACTAGACTCCAAATGACATCAGACGAATGGATACTAAGACAAGAAATCTCCTTTCTAAACATAAGATGCATCATCCAAAGGTTGATGCAGACCGCCTATACATACCTCGTAAAGAAGGAGGAAGAGGTCTTATTCAGCTATAATTGTCATACAAGACAACAATTATTGGCTTAATAACATATATAGAAACAATAAATGACTGGATGATACAATCAGTTAAACAACATGAAAACAGAAAGAAAAATATTCAATAATAAAAGAAGGCAGTAAATACGAACAAGATTTACATTTAGTAGATTCTGTAGAAAAGCAAAACAGAAGCCAAGAACCAACTATTGCGGCAAAAATATGAAAAAAGAAAGCCAAAGATATAGCTCTTGAAGAGATGAAACAACGCTGGCAAGAAAAACCTCTGCATGGCCAATATCCAGAACGTGCTAATAAACACAATGTTGAAAAAGTTAATATTCATTGATGGTTACGTGCATCTGGATTAAAGTCTGAAACTGAAAGCTTTATTCTTGCTGCGCAAGACCAAAATCTTTTCACTAGGAACTTTCAGGCAAATATTATACATAATAATGTGGATCCAAAATACAGGTTCTATGATACATACCAAGAAACAATAGACCATCTAATCTCAAGATGTTCTGTACTTGCCCAAAATGAATATAAAAATTGTCACTATAAAGTGGGTCAATATTTTCACCCGGGCAATGTGCAAACAATATGGAAAATAGGTAAACAAACACTGGTATGAATATCACCCAGCATCGGTTAAGGAAATAGAAAATGTCACCATTCTATGAGATTACACCATCTATACTGACAAAAAAATTGAAGCAAATAGGCCGGACATTATAGATAAAAATCAAAAAGAAAAAAACTTGTCTATTAATTGATATGGCTTGTCCAGCGGATTGTATAATAGCAACCAAGGAATTCGAAAAACTGTCAAAATATAAAAACCTTGAAATTGAAATAGAAAGAAATGTAGAAATTAAAAACAGGTATCGTACCAGTGACAGTAGGTGCACTTGGAATGATAAAAAATAGAACAAAACAACACACTGAAAGAATCCCTGGAAACTCCAGCTTAAGAGATTTACAAAAAATTGTCTTGTTGAGTACAGCCCACAAACTTTGGAAAACTTTGTCTATGTAACGCTAGGGATATTAGGGAGATATGTAAAAACACATGAAATGGAGTCATGACAACATGCCACTACCTGCCTTAGGTCTTCCTGCAGACTTGGTTGCGACCATAGCAGAAATGAATTTATGATGAAAAATTACATAATAATAATGTTGCGGTAATTTAGAATAAAAACAGTCAGACATGTCGCTTACGAGACATGATCGCCCAAAGCGTGTATTTCGTATGGCACTTAACTGGCTGTACTATGCAAATGCTCAAGTCACCTTTTTTGTGCTCGGTAAACTCAGGAAAATTTCTAGGAATCTTTTTTTATTTCGAAAGATATCTTGGAGTTACCTGGTACCATTAGGAGTGTTCAAGTGACAACTCTTTGAAAAGAGTTCGGGTGCGGAGGAATTTGTAGTGTCTTTGAGTGCGAGGACACGACCATCATTGTCGGCCGAAAAACATAAGAGCTGGAGAGGATATTAAATGAAACTATTATTATCCTACTATACATTTGTATTGTTCCTTTCTTTGTTTCGTCATTTCAATACCTTCTGAATAATGAACTGTTACGCATTTTGAACGCGTGCAAAGATTGTAATAATCCTTACTACGTTTCAGTGAGGAAATAAAAGAAAGAAAAGTGAGATGATAGTAGTAGTAGTAGTAGTAGTAGTAGAGAGAGAGAGAGAGAGAGAGAGAACGCTGGAGTGAGGGAGTGAGAGAATCAATTTAAGTTGATAATAACCAGTACTACACTTTAATCTCAGATAAAAGTCTAAGAAACATGGCAACCATTATAAAAGTGACAGTTTTTAGACGTACAGTATCGACAGAAACCGAATAAGCAATCGACAAATTCTAATTACCATGAATGAAATAAAATAACCTTGTCTTCTGAATTATTTTTACTGGTTCTTAAGAGAAAAGTTCCTAAGACGGAGATTTGACTAGAAAAAAGAAAGAGAAAAAAGAAAGAAAGAAAAGCAGATAAAAGTGTTTAATATTTCCCGTTAATATCTAATAAATAATGGACTATTCCAATTTCGTAGCATAGCAAGTGAGGATATAACATTATTTTAATTTCCAAAAAGAAAAAAGGCAAAAAAAGTAAATGTTTGATGGCTGTAAAAACAGATAATGTTTTCAATTTCAAATCTCTTCACTTTTACCCACTCCTTAAAATAACGACAAGCATTCATATTCATGATTGTTATTGCAATGTTTTTTCAAGATTGTTAAACGCAAATGTTTAACTAGCGACGCGATTAGGAAATTTCTACGGATATTTTATTGTTGTAGAACCGGCCATGACCTTACCCAATGAAATAATCAAATAGGAACTCATTTCAGGGCTCTTTCTAGCGGATGAACATACAGTATAATTGGAACAATACAGATAGATGGTCCCTGCGCAAGAATGACACACAAATTCGTGAAGCGTTCCATATTGTCTGGGCACTTCGATGTGGTGTAGGGGTTAACGAGCTTGTCTCGCTAGAATCATTACAATTTAAAAGTGAGTTCGATTCTCACTAGGTGTCACATACTCTTGGAGCTTTGCTACATTTAAGATGTGCTTAGAAAATCACCTTTCTAGTTCATGTTGTTATTGTTATAATAATTATTCGTATTCCTTAAAAACAGTAGTTATAAACACAGAAATACATAAAGACATTCACAAAAAGCGAAGTAAACTCAAATAATTTAGCTGAGATCGTTCCAAAATTTGTAAATATCTGAGATTTGGGATTATAATTTAGTAGTGAGTTCGATCCTCACTGGGTGTCCCACACTGTTGGCTTTTTGCTAAATTTAAGATGCGCTTACAAAAACACCTCTCTAATTGATGATGCTATTGTTATTGTTATAATAATAATAACAACAATTCTTATTATTCCTTAAAAACAACAGTAGAGTCATAAACAAATAAATAAATAAAGACATTTACAAAAAGCGAAGTAATCTCAAATAAATTAGCTAAGATCGTTTCAAAATTTGTAAATATTTAGGATTCACCTTAATTTTGCCAAGGTCATTTTCTATATTTTGATCTCTCTTTGATGAATTTATAATGCTTCAGAACGAGATTTTTTTTTCTATTATGAAATACAAATATTTGTGTAGATGCGTTTGTGATGCATGTGGAAGCTTATCTTTTCCTCCTGCTAGCAGAAGAACAAATACTTCAGAAAGATTACAAAGAGATGCTTCTGTTAGAAAGAAGAGAAGATAAGTTAAATCTGTTGCGGTGTTGCTAAGCATAAATGAATAAGATTTAATTAACACTTATTATGCGCATTTCTCTACAGCTGCCCACGCCTGGCAAAGTGAATAATAAGTTGGACACGTTTTTTTTTATCGATAAATTATCAAATTATTTCTGTCGATTAATGATAATCTCTGTTATCGTTTGGAACAATGCCTTTGAAATATTTTTTTTAATTCATGCAAAATAGTCTTTGGAAATCTACATCGGGACGGAAACGTTTAATTGATCCTTTTTTTGTTCTTCAAAACGTTTGGTTCTTCTTCATACGCCGTGTCCCTCCAGGACGTAGGCGTTCATGGACTTCAACTTGGCTCTGTCTCATGTCATTTTCAATACTTTTTACGTTGTATCACTCCCAAACTCTGCCCCGCTATCCATTTGCTCAGGCATATTGTGTATCATTCTAATGTTAAGCATGAGATTTTTTCTCGCTTGCATCTTCACCAACATCATGTGCTCAGTTCATGGTATTCTCAGCATCCTTCTGTAAAATCACATTGCTGCTGCCTAAACCCTCTCCTTTGTCATTGATGAGATCGTTCAACATTCACTTCCATACCGAAGGAATGATATCACATAACAATCCAGCACTCTTTTCTTTGTTTCTCTTGAGATTTTTCTGTCTTTTAGTACTCTGGTTAGCTTCTTAAATGCTTCCTTGGCCATGCCAATGCGTCTTTGGATCTCCATGTCGCACTCTTCATCCTCTGTCAAAACACTCCCCAGGTACTTAAATTTCTTTAATTGTTTTATTTTAGTTTCTCTGACTTGTAGTTGGCATATTGGGGTCTTTTGCCATTGTGAAAATCATTGGACCAGAAAAAGCACATGGTTAGTTTTATATGCTGCTTCTCCGACAACTGCTGTAGCGTAATGGAAAATTGACTTCATTGATAAAAAATATTCAATCAATTGACGAAATCATCTCGGTTTGTTGACGCTGTTTAACGTTTTCTTCGATTTTTTTGTCATTTTCTGACTTCTAAAACGGGGATGAGACACGATATTAATTTTAGAAGTTGTAAAAAGCGAACACATTCAAATTGAGCTGGCCTTGTCGACTTCACCGTGTTGGACTTGTTAGCAGGGCAAACGTTCCTCTTTGATGAAGATTGAACTCCTTCCTTCCACAGTCTGAACAATATGAGATACACAGATGATACAGTGCAGATAGCAGACACAGATATGAAAGTACAAGACCATCTACAGATGAAAGCGGAAAGAAAAGAATACACATAAACTACAAGAAAACTGAATGCATGGTCATTGGGAAAAGGAGGAGCCCCAAATTCCAACTACAGGTGGGGGATACTAAAATCAAACAGGTACAGATAGTTAAATACCTGGAAAGTGGTATAACAGAGAACGGACAGCGCGACATTTTTCGGACAGTTGTGTTCATCTTTGTTGCTGTATTCACGACGTTTCGGCCGCTGTAAGCTCCTTCCTTTTCAGGCGATTTAATTTCGAACTGAACCCATTATTTCGTTCATCGAGATAAGCTGTTCTATTTCTGGGAACTCAAATGTTTTATTAGTCAACCAATTCTATTATTCACTGAGTGAATTAATGCGTACCTTGGATACAGTGATTTGGCCCAAATAATTTTGAGTTCAGTACCTTTTTAACAGCAGAGAGGAACAAAATGTATTAAGTTGGGTTAAAGAGATATAACTGATAAAATGATATATGGAAAAGACAGGACTCGTAGAACGAGAACAATCACCTCGAAATAAAGAGTACATTTTGAAATTCCAATCACTTGAAGAAGGTTTTGAATGTACAACGGTGAAAACGTAGTCAATAGGCAAACAAAGGTAATGAAAACAATCTGATCAATGTAAATAGTGTAAAGTTCAATTTATATCTGAAAAAAAAATTTATAGTTGGTAGTTCAGTTTAACGACACAAGTATGAATGCAGATCATTATTTAAGTAATAGATTTGTACGAATGAAATATTTTAAAATCAAATTTGATAATCTATTGCAATAACAATTAATAAAGTAATTAAGTAATAGATTACAAATGAAAAGATTTGAAGCCAAATTAATCAATCTATATAACAATAACTTGAGCGATCATGTCTCGAAAGAGACATGACTGACTGGGCATAGGATTTTCCCGCAGTAGTTTGCTATTATTTTCTCCGGGAGATTGGGTGACAAACAGTGCGAAAGAACCTAAATTGTCCGTGTATTTAACACATAGTTGGATGTTAAAAATGACCTATTCCTACCTTTCTAGAGGATATCTATGCGTAATCGAATGCCAGGAATTCAACTAGAATTCGAACTCGGCTATCCGATTTCTCGTTCCGAGCCGAGAGCCACTGAACCACAACGCGCTATTCTGCGATGGCAATTTTTACACCTTGGTAGCAGGAACGCATGAATTCAAATATATTACAAGATTGCTAACTTTTTTTAAATCATTTCACCCCAAGCAAGTCATTCCACTGCCACTATTGCGCAGGGGGTTACATAGGGAAAAGTGAAGAGAAAAAGTGGTTAGATATAGGAAAGGTCAGAAGGAGCGTGTTAGACGGGTAAGGATAACGAGGCTGAGGTTTGGGCAGATGGGAAGAGTGTTTGAGAAAATGGATGCAAGTTAGTGTGTTAGGAGGTCTCTGTTGACCTTACATTTAAACTCCTGGGGATTGTAGCTGTCGAGGAAGCAATCACGTGGAAGGAAATTCCACAGTCGGGAAGTGCGAGAAAAGAAGCTGTTGGAATAGAAATTGCAGTTACATTTTATCGGTTTCACTGTAAAAGGGTGGGATCTAGTTGCTAATCTAGTATCTCGTGCAAATAGTACCTAGGGGGCACCAGTGATCTAAGTTCATCGGAGCAGAAGCCGTTAAAGTATTTATATAAGAGGCACAGGGAAGCCACGTCACGCCGGTGAAAGAGTGACTGCAGCCGGTCTGCCAAGTCGGTATCTATCATATTACAGACTTTCCGTTGTATTTTGTCAAGAACCACGAGGAGAATAGCACCAGATGTGGCAGCAGTATTCAATACACGGGCGGATGGTAGATTTATATTTGTCCAGGATAGCTTCAGACGGAAAACATCTTCCGCGCCCTGCACAGAGAACCGACTTTTTTTTATTCTATCCTTTTACTGTGAGAACCGTAAGTTTCATTCTAACATATTTTTTCATACTGGCGGATTCTCTTGAATGACTTCTTTATTCTCTGTCACCTACAACTCTCAAAAGAAGAAAATGCAACTGCAGTCATCATTTTCTGTCTTTTTGAAATCTGTTTTTTTTTTCCTTTTCTATAAACGGTCCTGGGCATGACGGTAAACTGCATCCAGCAGCAAGGGCTCTGATTGGGAGGTTGTGAGGAGCATGGCACCACCTCTTAATCGCTGTTGTACTCAGATTCACTTTGACCCGCAGTGGTAGCACCTGTTAGGGTCCCATCTATGGGAAAATAGTTAACCCCAAATTGGGATCAAAACACTATAAAAGTATAAGAATACACTTGTATAGAAATATATACATAAAAATAAACTTTTATAGAAAAATATACATTTTTGAAGAAAAAATCTTACCAACAATATATTTCTGAAGAAAAATTGTTTACCATAACACATTCTTGAAGGAAAAAAAATTATTCTCAACAAAATATCTTTGAAAACAAAACTAGAAGACATTTCTTCAATAATGTTTACTCATCTACATTTATTCTCAGTATGGAAAGTGCTACACAGAGATCCAAAGGCGAATTGGCATGGCGAAGGACTCGTTCCATAAGGTGAGTAAAGTACTAAGACACAGAAAAATTTCACTACAAAGAAGAGAGTGCTAGATTTCTATGTGATGTCAGTTCTCCAATATGGCAGTGAATGTTGGACAATATCATCGGAGATGAAGGTAAAACTTGAAGTAGCGGAAATGTGGTTCTACAGAAGGATGATGCGGATATCATGGACCGAGCATGTGAGCAATGATGAGGTGTTGGAAAGGATGAAGACGAAAAGAAAATTAATATTGAGCATCAGGAAAAGACAGCTGAAGTTCCTGGGACATGCAATGATGAAGGCGGGCTTGGAGAACCTGATACTGACAGGCCAGATAGAGTGAAAAAAGACAAAGAAAGGCAGCGGATAACATATTTGAAGGGCATGAGCAGGTGGATGACAGAACGGAGGTTGCGTGGTGTAACAGGAGAAAACGTACTAAGAGCCAGCATGGATAGGGAGACGTGGAAAGCCATGATCGCCTACCCCCTGAAAGGACACAGGGACACAGAAGAAAAAGAATCCCTTACGTCTCAGTGACATTAACGCCTTGCTTGTACAATATTTTACAGCTTACTCCTGCTTATTTGCACAGTGTATTCTTTCTACTAATGCTCACTCTGTACAAGGATCTTGACCCACTGAAGGCATAGGGTTAAGGAATGAGGAGGAAGCAGTAAGTGAAGATCACGGTAATAGAGTGGCTAGAGAACTATTGACCCAAGACATGAAGAGGTTATTCTTGTAGATTTAGAGGAAGAAATATTTGTTCGATCTTTGTTGATTCAGTCACCGATTAGTCAGCCTCGGTCAGGCAATACCTGCCTCTTCTGTCTGTAGCAATCTTTTAGAGTGCAGGAACAATTATATGAATCATTAATCAATGCCACGATCAAAATACCTTATGGAACTTGTAAATGAACAGGAAACAAAGAAAAATGTTGATTGATTACAACATTATATGCAATGATGCCAGTTTGCTATCTTCTCCACATATGTGAAGTGAGTTTGCTCACATGAAAAAATTCCGGGCTGTTAATATATACTCTGTAAGTAACTTAAAATATTAGTAAACATTAAGGATTAGCGAACCTCGCAATGTAATTAGATGTATAATCTGAAAAAGAGCTTTATGAAATTTGTTCTATATATTAATAATTTAGTTTATATTTTTGTGAAAGGAAGGTTTTTGGTATTTAAACTGCAAATATATTAAACAATAAAAAAGTGTACCCTTACCATAAAAAATAACGGTAGAATATTTGCAAGGATTATAAGCTGCTTCCTCATAGGTTATTCGCCTTGAACGCGAGAGGAGAGAATATATATATATATATATATATATATATATATATATATATATATATTTTATAGTCATCGGCAGACAGATCTGTTTCGCAGTAACACAGCTCAACAGTACGTTTGAGATCCGATTGCTTTTTACCCAGGATTAAAACCCAACCGAATTGGTGTCAGTCGGCAATTCTACCTCTGAGCTATTGGCGCTCGGTAGAAGGAGGCAGACTTTTAGTCTGTGATATATCATGTATTCATACGCTAGTGGCGAGAGTATTCTAATTCATTACTGAATGAACGATGGCTAGATGCTGGAGTAGCTATTGTTTTTTAGAGTCTACCATTCTTCTAGAGTGCTGAATCAGGGTGTGAGAGCGTAAACTCTCTCTCTCCCTCTCTCTCTCTCTCACACACACACACACACACAACGATCATTATTATAATAAAGAGGACATATATATATATACAAAAATATTTATTATAATAGAGAGGAAATATATATATATATATATATATATATATATATATATTCTTCAGTACACATTGACAAATTATTGCAAAAAAAAATTAATAAATAAAATAAATAAAGTACTGTTATAATAACTACCTGTAAAGTTTAATAATTGATAGTAAAGAGAATGAATTGAGCTGCAGCTGTCACGCTATATTCTGTTACTCCATGAACAAGACAGGAAGGAAATACACACACACACACACACACACACACACACACACACACACACACACACACACATATATATATATATATATATATATATATATATAACTTATAACATAAACATGTTATAATAACACTACAAAAGTAGCCATTTTCTGTCGAAACAAAATGGTTACTTTTGTAGTGGGATTATAACATTTTTAAATTCTAAATAAATATTATTCGCTCTATTTTGTATTGATCACTTTTTAAGAATTAGTGTTTCTTTGGATACCGAGTGTTATTCCTTCCATATCTACCCTATATATATATATATATATATATATATATATATTTCTAAATTAATAAAAACGAACAAAATAATTGCTACGTTCTAAACATTAATTTGAAACTGTTCTCAACATAAAAAATGTGCAATTAATATTTCTTTTTTAGTTATTACATAAGAATACGTGCAAATTACAAATTACTACGAAACTGTTCATTAACTTTCGACATTGAAAGAACAATGTCTCATCAGGTAGTTAACAATGATGAGACATTGTTCTTTCAATGTCGAAAAAATATTTAAAATTGTGTAGTAGTTTGTAGTTTGCAAGTGTTCTAACGTAATAATTAATAACACACACACACACAAACACACACACATATATATATGAAACTTTTTAGTAGTGTGCAGTTTGCACATGTTCTAACATAATGATTAATAACACTGATATATAATTATATATATATATATATATATATATATATATATATATATATATAGCATAATGATAATCCACGTAAACTGTCTCAATATGTATAAGAAAAACTACTAAAAGGTTGTAAGTTAAAAATGTATTTTTTGACAGTATTTATTTATTTCTATTATCATATATATATATTGATATTTTAGAACCGGCCTCGTCCTTTCATCAGAAATAAATGATTTCAAAATTTTAACTAGAAGCGTCCGTCGCGAGATGCGTCCGTTGCGAGATGCGTCCGTTCCGAGAAGCGTCCGTCGCGTGATGTATACATCGCGTGATGTAGAAAGCCATAGAGTTTGAATATTTTTAAACGTAAACTTAACTGTAATAATACTTTTAAATGTTGTTTTAAAGAAAGATTTTTTAAGTTTATCTAAAAAATATTTAATTATTGAAATATTTATAAAGATTCAAAATACCTAAGTCCCTATTTAACCTTAGCCTATATGTATTTAATTTTAAAATCCAGTATTTTTCTTTTTTTTTCAGCGTGAGCATGTGGAACTAAAATCGAAATCTATCAGAAAACATTTGCAGTTTTCTAATGTGTGTCCTGGTTGATTGAAGTTTTCAGCTATGGGGGAATAAGGGTTGCTTAGGCGTATGCTTAGTTTATGATTATTAAAACGGAATCTAAAACTATTTCCAGATTCACCACTATCTCCACTATTTAGACATATTGAGCAGAAGAGAAAATATATTATATTTTGGTTGTCATAGGTGAGAAGTGGTGGGTGTAATTTGATGTTGGTTTTGGGTATAGAAAATACTGTATACTTAAAATCACACCACCTGGCAGACAAATAATATCAGGCATTGGTCTTTCACAGAAATTATATCTGGGTACATAGACAATATCCTAGAACCTTTATTGCCTGACATACCTAGTTATATTAGAGACACGACTGACTTTCTCAACAAATTACAAAACATTAACTTAGTCCACGATGATAATATCCTAGTAACGATGGATGTTACGTCTCTGTACACGAACATTCCACATTTTGAAGGTGTGTCAGCTTGCCATTTTTAAATTTTAAAATCATTTGTTTCTGATGAAAGGCCGAGGCCGGTATGAAATACCAATTTATATATATATATATATATATATATATATATATATATATATAATAATAATAATAGAAATAAATAGATACTGTCAGAAAATACATTTTTAACTCACAACTTATATATATATATACATACATACGTAAATGTTATTAATTATTACGTTAGAACATGTACAAACTATACACTACTACGAAATTTTATATATATTTATATATATTAGACACATTTGTTTTTATCATTATAAGGAGGATTATTTACTGTTCATTATTTATATACCTTCGAACTCATAATTTATCTTCCTCAAAACCCATAATATATATTCCTTTATATTAATAATTTATATACCTTCGAACTCATAATTTATCTTCCTCAAAACCCATAATATATATTCCTTTATATTAATAATTTATATTCCTTCGAACTCATAATTTATCTTCCTCAAAACCCATAATATATATTCCTTTATATTAATAATTTATATTCCTTCGAACTCATAATTTATCTTCCTCAAAACCCATAATATATATTCCTTTATATTAATAATTTATATACCTTCGAACTCATAATTTATCTTCCTCAAAACCCATAATATATATTCCTTTATATTAATAATTTATATACCTTCGAACTCATAATTTATCTTCCTCAAAACCCATAATATATATTACTTTATATTAATAATTTATATTCCTTCGAACTCATAATTTATCTTCCTCAAAACCCATAATATATATTCCTTTATATTAATAATTTATATTCCTTCGAACTCATAATTTATCTTCCTCAAAACCCATAATATATATTCCTTTATATTAATAATTTATATACCTTCGAACTCATAATTTATCTTCCTCAAAACCCATAATATATATTCCTTTATATTAATAATTTATATTCCTTCGAACTCATAATTTATCTTCCTCAAAACCCATAATATATATTCCTTTATATTAATAATTTATATTCCTTCGAACTCATAATTTATCTTCCTCAAAACCCATAATATATATTCCTTTATATTAATAACTTATATTCCTTGCTGTTCATAATTTATATTCCCCAGAATCTATCATATTGTTATCCTTTCTGTTGAGAATGTGTATTCCTTTCCATTCATATTTTATATTCATATTCTTTAAAATTCATCATATTCCTTTCTGTATATAATATGTATTCTTTCCTATTCATAATTTATATTTTTTACAATTCATAATTTATATTCCTTATTGTTCATAATTATATTCCTTCGTAGCCATCCTATATATTTGTTCTGTTTAGAATATATATTATTTTCTAGTCATAATTTCTAATTTTATAACGTGTTCATTATTAATCATAGTTTACGTTTTTATTTTTTTCATTTATCATCTTTAAAGCAAATAATTTACAACCTTAACAGTTCATAATTTATATACTTTACTGTTCATAATTTACAAATCATTATCAAGATATAGGATTCTGAATCATATAGGTCTGATAGCGTGACGGAGTCAATTTCACTGAAGGCGGCTTTGGAAAAAATAGTATTCCTTCTCCTAGAGAAATGCCCAAAGGCTATATGGCTCAGTCCTGTTATTTAATGAAATGGGTTACAATCTCTCCAAACGGTATTTTGTTGCGTTAGTGAAAATAAATAACTTAACAGAATTTCGACCCCGGCTATCGTATTTCTCATTGTGAGCTGCTATCTATTATATCATGGTGAATCCATCAATATACACTCCCGATCAAAAATTTAAGACCACTTAAAAATCTTTAAAAAGAAATATTTTTTTAACAGACAGATTTTAAACTCCTCCCACTTAAGGTTACCAATACTGCAATCTAAATGGTAATGGAAACAAAAAGCTACATTCCAAATATTTTATTTAGAAATTTACTTTTTTATAAAATGAGGCGATGTACACATGATCAAAATTATAAGACCAGAGACAAAAATTCTACGAAATTGTAGAAAAAGTGTATGTAAACATTCAACAACCAAATTTAATAATGAATTCTACCTTCACTGCTTTTGATGACTTCAAATTTCTGTTGGGCATGCTAGAAATAAGCGTTCCCATTAATGTGCAGGGGATGTTCCTACAGCTTCTGAAGATGGCTTCATGAAGTTCATTTTTTGTTGAATATTGTTTGCTATTTCGATAAACATCTCTTGTCATCTATCCCCAAACATTTTCAATTGGATTCAAGTCTGATGAGCATGCGGATGTCCCAAGAGATGGACCCATTTTCTTGTAGAAAGGTCAAAGTCTGTCTTGCAGCATGGATTGCAGCATTATCCTGTTGGAATAACCATCTATCCCCACGCAAAAGATGGCCCTCCGTCATCAAAGATACTTCTTGTAGCATGCTAACATAACCAGCCGCTGTCTGACGACCCTCCACCACCTGAAGCTCCATCGTCTCTCTATAAGAAAAGGCACCCCGTACCATTAGGGACTCTCCACCACTATGACGTGTGGAGAAATTTTCAGGAGGGATGTTTTTGTTATGCCAATATCATTGGAAGCCATCAGGACCATCTAGATTGATTTTTTTCTCATCAGAAAACAGGACTTTCTTCCACTTCTCAACGTCCCATGTTTGGTATTCACAACCAAGCTTTCAGTAGTCCACCTTGTGACGTGGAAGCAGCCGGAGAATTTGTTTACGCTTTTTATTTACCATGCTTTTTTGTCGTAAGTGTCGTCTGATGGATACGGAACTGCAATCAGCATCTGTGACTGCCTTAATTTGACTAGAAGAAAGTCCCTCGTCTTTCATAACAACCCGTCTTATTCTCCTACTCAATGCGGGAGAAATTTTTTTGCTTTTCCATAATTCTCACTGTTCTTTAGAAAGTTGCAAATCACAGTTTTGCTGCGATTTACCTTAGCTGCGATCGCCGGCTGTGACAAACCTTGCTTATGGAATTCTAGAATTCGAGAACGCTCAACTTCGGTAAGTTTGCTTGGTTTAGGCATGATAACACCTTTACGCAGTGATTGCTAGTCTCTAACTGAACTAAAAACAAAAGAATTGCCATAGATCTAACAATTTATACCCCTGGTCCTATAATTTTGATCATGTGTACATCGCCTCATTTTATAAAAATGTAAATTTCTAAATAAAATGTTTGGAATGTAGCTTTTTGTTTTCATAATCTTTTAGATTGTCGTATTGGTCACCTTAAATTGGAGGAGTTTAAAATCTATCCGTTAAAAAAAGAATTCTTTTTAAAGATTTTTAAGTGGTCTTAAATTTTTGATCGGGAGTGTACATGGGCTTATAGCTAAATGCTTATTCATTTCTGCGCCTAAATGACTTGTGATTTGGTCAAATGGGACCAAATTTCTCATTGCATTCAAGCACGTTGTTTCTGTATTTAATGGAAACTACATATAGATGTGATTCCACCTGATTTGAGCTTGAATATAACCTTTTTTGCAGTGTATTAGTTGTATACTATTTTGATTACATTGCTTTAAAGAATTGTGCACATTTTCACTGTTCTTGGACATTTCTTTTAATTTGCGATTCTTAACCCTCTAGGGCCATTCGTATCATATTTGATACAGTATGAAAACAAGCCTTGAAAGAAATATTTTCCTGAAAAATTTTTTAAGAGAAATATTTTATAAATTTCAAATGAAAGCAGTACTGACTGCTCAGTCAATGAATACCAAATGTTTCCTTATAATGAAATACCAAATATTTCCTTATAGGGAAATACTGTATGAAATATGATACGAATGGCCCTAGAGGGTTAAATAATAAAAAAAGGAAAACAATAAAAATGAGAAATTGATGAATTGAAATCTGATCGGGTAATTGATTCTGGAACAGTTACTTCGTAAAGAATCTATGATCGCCTCTACAAATATCTGTCGAGATGTCGATTGTTTTCATAAACAATGGTAAAACGGGATTCGTTTGATTTTCGTCGTAGAAGAATTTGAAAACGAATTGCTCTCAAGTTATACTGTGGAATTAATCCTTATTGAAAAATAGTTATTTGTCGAAAAATGAAGTAAAATGTAAGAAGTATCATTTTCCTGTTGTAAATTGATTTATAACGATAGTCTGAAAATTTATGAATGTCGTTTGTACATCCCTTATAAAATTATAATTTTTAACGTTGTAGTGATCGACAACAATTACAATATTTAAATTTATTTTAACGTATCACTTATTTATCTTATATTTGCAAGCTTTAAATAATATTAATTGTAAATTATTTAGATGGAAGAATGCTTTCTTTTCTTATACTAGCAGGAATAAAATCAATCCATTTAATCCAAGGGGAGTAAAAGAATTATTTTGCACAACAAATCTACTTTTTTAAACGTAATTTTTATTTTCAGGACATTAAACCAAATATTTCTAACATAGATCGTACATCTTCTTCTATGTGCCCTGTCCTTTCAAAACGTAGGCGATAATGGCTCTCCATGTTTCTCTATCCCTGGTGGCTCTTAGCACGCTTTCTCATGTTACATTACGCAACACTCTTTCTGTCATCCAACTGATCAGGCCCTTCAAATGTCATCCGCTACTTTCCCCTGTCTCTTTTCTCCTCTATCTAGATTCTCCAAGCCCTCCTTTCTCATTGCATGTCCCAGGAACTTCAGCTGCCTCTTTCTGATGCTCAGTATTAATTTCCTTTTCGTTTCCATTCATTTCTAAAACCTCATCATTGCTCACATGCTCGATCCATCATAACCGCAGCATCCTTCTGTAGAACCACATTTCAATTGCTTCATCTTTGATGATATTGTTCACATTCTCTACAATATTGAAGAACTGATATCACATAGCAATCCAGTCCTCTTTTCTTTGTTTCTAGCGACATTTTCCTGTATCATATTAATCTTCTCAACTTCTGGAACGCGTCCTTCATAGTTACAAGAAATATTTCAGATCGAATTTCTTCTATTAACTTGTCATTTAGCTGATGTTTTACTAAATTCCATCATATAATATTCATATGCAGGACGGTACACTACATCTGGCAGTAAGGTCTCTCATCAGGTGAACGAAGGTTTCAGGAGCCCAGAACTACCACTTAATTGCCGTTATTTTTCAGGTCAACCCTGACCTGGGATTGTAGCACATGTTAGGTTACCAACTATGGCCAAATAGTGAATCCCCAAAAAAAAAAAAAAAACAAGACAAAAAAAAACATTATGAAAGTATAAAAAATACCAACAAGTTAAGCGCTGTACATGATACACGTTTGGGCAATCATGTCTCGAAAAAGACATGACTCAGCAGAATATTTTCCTGCAATATGTTGCCATTACTTTCTGCGGTAGACAGTTTGCCAACCAAGGCTGTAGAACCCAATCTGTCCTGCTATGAAACCCATGGCTAGAGGAAGAAGAGACCATTCCAAAAGGTATTTGCTAGTAAAAGAATGAAACGAACCCAACTGGAATTTGAACTCGGCTATCCAATTTCTCGTTCCGAGGTGATATTCACTTCACCACAACGTACATCCATCCACCGCATTTATATTAGAATTACCAACAATACATTTTATAGCAAAATGAGTAACAATCTGTTTTACCTGTAGTTGAAAGCATACAATTGTGTTCAAATATATGTTTTGTCAAGGCCATAAAATTGTGTTAAAATATTTTAGATTTTCGAATTAAATAGCCCATAATGATTGATATGCTGCTAAATAAAGTCAAGCAACCAACAACAATGATCATATTACTTTAGAACAAACCTGGTGGGCATGAATTCTAGACAGATGGAAAATTAAATTTACAACTTGATATATCAAAATCTATGTTCATATATCTTGCTTTTATTTATTATATAAATAATGGTCAGCGACATTTATTATTTTCCTATCGATTTTTGGGTTCCAGTTGATATAATATGCTGAGTTTATATTAGGAAAAGACTGAAAACAAATTTGAAACTCATAGAATAGAAGCATACTGCTAATAGTTGATTGTTTATCAAAATCATAAGTTTAAAAGAGTCAGTGTCTAATCTATACGCTGCTAGCGTTTAATTTAAATTGGAACAATTAGAAAAATAGAACTAGGTCCACGCTTAGAATATTGCTGCTAAATATGGTCCAGTTCCTCTGCTATTTACCTTGAGCTTCACAATGGTCTAAAGAAAAATCATCAATATTATCGATCCTTTTTTATAATCATTTCACTCCAAGCAAGATAGGGCCACCACTTGTACACGGGAAGTTACAGTGAGAGAAAAAACACTAAGTACAGGTGATGTATAAAAAAGATAAGAGAAGCATGGGGATGAAGGATATAGACGATGAAAATTGACGATGCAATTATTTTTTAATCGTTTCACACCAAACAATGCGGTACCGACACTGATGCGCAGAGGACTACATAAGAGAGTAAAAGTTTAAGCAGGAGGAGAGCGAATAAAGAGACGAACCAGTTACAAGGGCTATCCGAGAAAGGACAAGAGAAAGATGGGAATACAAATGTGATGACAGTTGCGAAGGTAGAGTGAGAAAGGAAAAGAACAAGATACACGGAGTGATGTAGAAAGGCCTGGAGTCAAGTGGATAAGAGATGGAATTGACTTTGCATTTAAATTCCTCGTGTTTGAAACCGTCAGGAAAGCAAATGTACGGAAGGGAGTTCATCAGGTAGGAAGTGCGATTAAAGAAGCCGATGGAGTAGTATTGTCGGCTGCATTTGGTAGATTTAACTGTAAAAGGCTGAGACCTTGTTGCCAGTCTGGTTGCTCGAGTAAATTCTTGTGGAGGGAGCACTAGTGAGCTAAGTTCGTCGAAGCAGAAGCCATGAAAATATTTGTAGATGAGACAGAGGGGAAGCCACATCCCGCCGGTGGAAAAGTGGCTGGAATCGAGCTGCTATGTCTGGACCGATCATTCACAGATTCTCTTTTGGAGCTTGTAGAGAAAGCTGAAATGAACAGCATTGGCGCCCGACTATTTAAACTTTTTTAAATTTTAGCTATCAAGGGACCAAGGAAAAGGGAAACAAATTAACAACCAAGAAGTGCGAGAAAACAAACTCTTAGTGTAGAAATGGCGGTTGTATTTACGATTTCGATGCTAAAAGGGTGAAACCTTGATGCCAATCTAGTCAGTCAGTTAAGTGCCATACCTGATACACGCTTTGGGCGATCATGTCTCGAAAGAGACATGACTGACTGGGCAGAACATTATCCCACAGTAGGTTGTCATTACTTTCTGTGGTAGAATGGTTGCCAGCCAAGGCTACAGAACCCAATCTGTCCTGCTATTTAACCTATAACTGGAGGGTAGAAACGGACTCGTACTTTTCCCAAGGGTATTTGCGCAAGGAATTCAACTGGAATTCGAACTTGGCATCCCGATTTGTCGTTCCGTGCTGATATTCACTCGAGTAAATTCATGTGGTTGAGGCACCAGGGAAAGTTGCTCGTCAAAGCAGTAGCCATTAAAATAATTGTTGAAAAGAAAGAGGGAGGCCGCATTAATTCGGGGAGAAAGTGACTGAAGGCCGGCTGCCAAGTCAGAATCGATTACATTGCAGATCCTTTCGGTTTCTTTCGAGAATCTCAAAACCAACAGTCATTTTCACACCGCCACAAGGCTGCCTGTCTGTGCTTATCTATAAATACTTTCATGGCTCTTTGTTATGCTACCTATTTTTCTTTTACATCTAAGCGCAAAAATAGACTGGTGTGGAGAGTTCATCAAATTACAGTTGAACAGTTTAGAACTTGCCGTCAGTTCTATGATAACAGTCTCTCTTCTTGCAGTTGTAGCTTGTGGAACTCCCTTCAGGCTCCATGTTATCCAGCCAATTATAATCTGAAAAAATTTAAATGCAATATCAGACGCTAACTACTGTCCTCTTGATTATTTTTTCACTTTGCGTTCAATATTTTTTTCTTCCTAATTCTTTCATATGTACAGGTTTCAAAGAAAAAGAAATGACGTCGTTCTTACCATAACGAAAATGGATCAATAAGGAGATTTATCAGAATTCAGAGAATCCAACTTCAAATTAGAATATTTATTTACTAAGTAAAAGGCCTGCGGTCAAAAACGTTATGGCTCAGCTGCTAGTGTTATGGTAGTACAGGTTCACGCGTGAGTGACAGTTCTGACTGCAAATAACGCATATAAAGACATTTTCCTCCTATGTTGCTGTGTTGTTTTCTTTCCTTCGGGCACACGACGTCCCTGCGGCAAGACTCCGATTCTTGTCGCCGTAAACCGGCTCTCAGTATGAATCTTGTCTCCAGCGTGAGCGATCGTTTGCGACGTCTTCACGCTTCTCAATCTCCATTTCTGTTGCCCTCATATCTCTTTTGCAGACATGAGGGCGATTATACTTACTATTGCTAAAGTTATTAATAATAATTCTAACTAGCGGGAGCCATGTACAAAAATCGCACTAAAACATTTACAATTAAATTTTAGAGTAATTCGTTTGCAGTCAATTGATATCTATATTTTAATAACTCTTAGCTGTTGCATGAGAAGTTACATTTACAGCTAGTATATACTTACCGAATATATATATATATATATATATATATATATATATATATATACCGAGCGCCCATAGCTCAGAGGTAGAATCGCCGACCCATATTCGGTCGTGTTTCAATTCTGGGTAAAAGCAATCGGATATCTAACCGTACTGATGAGCTGTGATATAACAAAACAGATCTGTCTGCGGATGAATAATTGTAACTAATGGAAATATATTCCAAAGTTAGATATTTACTTTGAAAAATGCTTAATACAAAAGTAGAGCATAAATATATAGTAATTATTATTATAATAATTGCTTACTGCACTTGATAGCTATAAAGTTTCGTTGCTAAATCACCACCATCAGACAGTAATGATTCCTGATGATGGTGTTTTAGCACCTAAATTATGTAGCTATCAAGTTGAGTTTGAAATAATAATAATAATAATATATAGTGTATCGAGGCAGCAGATAATTTTCTAAAGATATTTTGTTAAATATAACAGACAACGAATGTCTATTATGTTTCGTGATGAGCCATTCTAAGCATCGTATTTTGGCTTTAATTTCAGGTCAAAATAATGACAAAAATTCTCCAACATTTGGATATTTTTTATTATGCTGGTTATAAGAATAATATTTTTGCATTTATTTTCACATGAAACAAAAAATACGATGTTCAGAACGGCACATGATTGAATATAATAGACATTCCTTGTCTGTTGTATTTAACAGTATATGTTTAGAAAAAATATATAAATATATATAAATGAATAAGAAAGAAGAAGACAATTGCAACGTTC
>JBBBDQ010000291.1:87500-100000 GCA_037127315.1 Ascarosepion bandense
GTAAAGAAACATATTTGACATTCTGAATTTTGCATAAACACATCTATACCTTCGCATGCATCTGCAGGCGGATTTGCTAGTAACCCATGAGACGGTTATATTCGAAATCGAATAGGTCGCCATTTTGCTTTACTGATCTCAATAACTCAATAAATAATACTTATGTCTGCATAAAAATAAATATATATGTATTTTTAAATATCCGTTTAAATAAGATCCGTGTGCTAAAAACTCTGGAAGATCTTATTTATTTTTGTTAGTAAATCGATTTGTGGTTAACAAGACATCTTGTTACTATTTTAATCAGTATAGCTTAGATATCTACTGTAAAAATAGAGTGCACATTTTCAAAAACAAATTAAATGAAAGGAGGCCCTGCAAGTGTAAGTGTTATCGATATTGAAAATAAATTTGGCGTTCCAAGTTCAATCTCCACTTGATTCTGTGTGCAAAAATCAAAAATTAATCTTCCTCTCTATGGCTGTAAAGTATGACGGTAAACGACATCCGGCATCACGACTTCTGGTTTAAATTTTTGAGGAGCGTGGAACCACTTTTTAATTTCTGTTGTTTCCAGATCTACCCTGTCCCGGGGTAGTAGGTATCAGCTATGGGTAAATAGTGAACTCCCAAACTTGGTTCAAAACGTGAAAAATACAGGAAACCTGGTTCAAAACATGAAAAGTACCAGCAATACATTTTCATAGTAAGAAATATGAAATAAAATTAAATTAACAGCAAAACATTTCTGCAAAAAATTACCAAACAAACAAGGGAATAAAATGTTGGATTTAAATGACCCATAAGGAGATAATGTGACGATAAACAAACACACATACCATATTTTCCAACTATGGTTTAAATAACGCGGGAGACTGGCATCTCTTGCCTTTGATGGTAAGCTGTCTCGTAGAAGAACAACTCTGAATTCAAAATGAAACAGAATAGGAACGTGCTCTGTCAGGCTGTCTTGCCTTAGACACATCACAATTGTTCTATTTGTAGTAAACGTGCTGACCTTACGATCGTAATAGTTTATTAATTTGTGATCTGATTGGAGAAGTCTAAAAGAAGTAATGTATTTGAGAAGTAATACAGAGATATAAAAATGCGAAAAGAAGAAGCAGAAGGAGACTTTAGAAGACAGAATCCCTATTACCAGCCAAGGAAAGCAAAACATCTTGACTAAGAAATCTGATATGAAACAACAAAGTTAGAATTTTTATTTTGTGTGTTCATTCTCAGACACAATACTTGAATGGATAAAATTACAATTTCGTGACAGGAAAATCCTTTCTTGGTCAATATTTTTTGGTTAGGTATCCGGCAGTATAAGTTTCTTATTAGTTTTTTATGGAATTCGAATTCACAATGGGTGAGGAAAAAATACAGGTGCATATTTTTTCATTACAATAAAACCCAACCATATATTTCACCCCTTAAACGTGTGCGATGAGTCTCAGTGCATGTTTCTGAGAATACTGAATAATAGTACAATGCTCAAAGATTTTTTGTAGGTTCATATCGTGTTTTGGTGGGAGAATCAGTGGCAAATCAACCTATTCACTGTGAAAGAAGACGTGCTTGGTTACAAGTTTCTTTCCTGCTGTCGTATAGCGTCACGAAATGGTGATATGTGGCGGAGGACTCGAGGCTATTTGTGCTTCCAGACAAAAGATAAATATTGACTGATTATGATAAAAACATTAATAGTTGAAGAATTACATGTTTACAGACAGATGTATGAGTGTCATTCTTCAGGTATATATCATTGTGCTTATTAAAACGTGCAGCTTTTGGGAATTCACTGAAGCCTAATTAGAAAACAGAGAATGAAGTAAGTACAATTAGGAATACTTTTACTACGAAAAATAGAGCATTAAAAATTCCAAAACCTAGCATAACTATGGTAATGAAATAAGTAAATTCTTTTTAGCATATAAATATCTGTTACTACACAAGGACACACTTACAGCGCTAAATCTGAATTAGTAGGTGTTACGTCCGGGTTGAATGACCCACTAACGATGAGGCATTACTTACCTTACAGGTGTTGGGAAGGCCCGTAAGAGTCTGTAAGTGACTTTGTTCGGCTGTTTCCGCTGCGGTGAGTCGGTGGAAGCCCTGAATCACGCCTTTTTCCACTGGACCAGTGAACCAGTTTTGAAGTTTATTGAAGATATGCGACGCGGAAAGTTTTTTGTCCTTGAGTTCAGCTCAGTTTTATAGTAATGTCGGACCACCGTAAATTAATGCTGAACATTGTGTTGTTTTGGTTATACGAGTCGTGATGTGGACGACGCGACAAAAGAAATTCTATGGGGACAAGAAGTTTACCATTTTCTAATTGAACTTGTTCTTTAGGCATCAGATTAAATTCAGTATTAGGACGGGAAAGAAACCATCCTTTACATTGGGAAACAATAGGTGAGCCTTGCGCGATAGTGTTTAAAAGCAAAACAGGTCTGGACCGATGTGGTCTTTGCTTCATATTAAATCCAAGAGAAATTCAGCAGAAAAAAACAAAGTGGGTTTGTTCATATTTTTTAGATGGGTAACTATTTACACTATTCAGATCGTTCGGACTGTTGTCCTCATCTTTATTACCATATTCACGAGATTTCGGCCGTTGTACATCCATGCCTTCTTCACGTGATATACGCTGAAATTTCGAACCAAACATTTTATTTAATCCACGGGGTTAGATTGTACTAATTTGATTTGCAACGAATTTTTGGATACCTCAGATTCAGTTAATTCCCTTAAGTAACTAAAATTTGCTAGTTTTCGTTTCCCCTTATCTGTGGCCATGTATGGAACTCAAAACACTTTGGGTTAAGTTAATTTTTTAATTATTTCAAACAAAGCTTTTAGTTCTCAAGTCCTTCGAAACACCAGTGAGTGATTTTTTTGCTATTTGTAAACCTAATATCTCAGTAGCCATTGTTTACCAAAGGTAATTATTACAATTGTTTTGTTATTGGCATCATTCTATAGCTCTCTATATTACTGGTACCATTACAGTATTCATGTCTCTGTCTGGCCGGCTTAATAGATTCTTGTGGCATAGCATATGCATTGAATCCTTAAGTTTTCATATTTTGCAGTTATATAATTTTTATAATCATATCGCCCCAAGCATAGCATTTTACTGCTACTGCTTTGCAGGGGATTACTTGGGGGAAAGTTATGAGAAAGAGTGACAGGTTATAGGGAGTGTCAGGAAAGGGGTAAGAGAAGGATGAGAATACTGATGAGAGTGAAGTGGACGGAGAAGGAAGCACGAGAGAGAGGATGCAAGTTAGTGAGATAGGAGATGACTATTGACTTTACATTTAAATTCTTGGAGATTGTAGCAATTAAATGGAAGGGAATTCCACAGGCAGGAAGTGCGAGAAAAGAAGCTGATGGAGTAGAATTTGCGTTTACAATTTATTGCTTTCACAGTAAAAGGGTGGGACCTAGTTGCTAATTTTTGACTCGACTAATTTTATATATACGAGACACCAGTTGTCTAAGTTCTTCGGAGCAGTAGCCTTGAAAGTATTTGTTGAAGAGACACAAGGAAGCCACACTGCACCAGTGCGAAAGTGGCTGCATCTGAGCTGCTAAACCAGGATCTATTACATTACAGATTCTCCGTTGCATTTTGTCAAGGACACCTAGATGGATAGCAGGAGCACCCGACCAGATATGGCAGCAGTATTCAGTGCAGTGCAGTATTGTTTCAGGCGGCTTTCATAGCAGCGGATTCAGCTATGGATTCTATATAGTCATTCTGCTTGAGATCTGTTGTGAGAGTTAAGCCGAGGAGACGAAGTGTTTTGCTTTCAGGGAGGCTAGTCGGACCCATGCTAATGGGGTGGGTAGGAGCGATTGTCTGTGATGGTTAATAGATAGCAGCTTCGTTTTGGAAGCATTAAAATCACGAGCCATCTCTTACCCCAGTCCCCCACGGATCGGAGGTCCTTTTCAAGTTGATGATTCCTTATCAACCTATATTACCTCGTTGTAAATGGGCCAAAACGCCATGTCAAATAACATGAGGACAATGGTCGAAATGACCTAAATTGTGTAAATAAGAAAATGTGGTTGAATTATTGTTGAAAAACAAATCAGCTACAACTAAGCGAAAAAGCGACCTGTCCAAAACTAAGCTACCCCATACACTTCTCTTACCCAAAGCGGCACCTCAAGAACCACGAACGGACGACTAGATCATTCCCCCCTACATTTATTTACATCGTTCTCATTGACAGTGACGCCACTTCCACTACACTTGGACAGCAGTAAAATAAACCAAAAAATGTCTACCCTTCCTTAAAAAAAAACATAAACCCCAATATAAGAACTACCCAGACAAAACAAATAAGCAACCTGTCTTAAACTAAGCTACCTCTCCTAACCCATATCTCTAAGGCTACAATACGGCCGACAGAATTAGAATAAGCTCCCAACCCTGCATTCACTTAAACAACATATCACCATAAATAAACCGTTTTCACCATTTCATTTTCATTTCAATTCTTCACCCAATCAGAAGCGCGCATAGCAGCTTGGTAACGCGAAAAGTTTTGTGTACTGATACTATGAATTTATAAACGTTTTGTAACAACTAGTACAATATATATATATATATATATATATATATATATATATATATATATATATCTCAGCAAACAGAGCCCAGTACCATTACTACCTATGCCATCTGAGAGATAGTTGTATGCATTCGGGCATGGAAATAATAAAATACTTCAAAGTCGTATTTGTGTCAAAGTACGATTGATGTTAAATCCGACTGCTCTGTCCGTAAAAATCTACAATTAAGATATTGGAAATAAGCAATTGAAACGTCTCTTGTAAATAACTTACAACTATTTGCGTGATCTTGTTGCTTGTAAATCACTTAATTTAATTACTGTTTTTTTTTTTTGTGTGATGTTCATCACTTTTCTTTCTTTTTCTGTCCTGTTTTCTTTTCTCCATTGCTAATAATTATTAAACCTCACTGTTATATATTATCTGAACTGGGGTGTAATTTCACAAAGAAGTGTATTTTTATGAAACAGTAAAAATATGCAAACTGGCTAGCAAAAGAAAAATAGACATTGTTTTAAAACATTTGAGTGTTCAAAATTAAAGAAGGCTGGTATAATTCCCCATGTCAGGAAACTATTTAATTGTTTTGAAACCAGCGTAACCAAGGTCAGATAATGTGAAATTGTTGTAAAAAATGTGCCTAAAAGATGACGTAGTCGCTTATATAAGAGACAGATTACTAATAGGAAAAATGTCGTTCGGTAGTTGACATCGGAGCCCAGACAGAGAAAGACACAGTGAGAACGGCGGACGTGTCCTTGACGCCTTGCTTGTTTGATGCATGTGTGTTGATCCCTCCGAACTCATCTCCAACTTCAAACGCATGTCACCGGAAGAGCGAATGAAAGATATGTTGTATACATTTATTTATATACCTGTGTTGATGTTCGTCGACTTAATTATTTCTCATTCGTCGATTCTTTACCCGAATCGTGGACTGTTCTCTTTCCAGTAGCAAAACTGATCAACAGTATTTTCCACTTCTTTCATTTCTTACCTCAGCTCCTCGCTCTTGCCGAGCTTCACAACGCTACCGTAGGGCAATTCAGGACACTCTGTGGTAGTTATTGATATTTTCTTAAATATCTAATAAAATGAAACCTCCTATCCATAAGGTGTCTTTCCTTTACCAGCATGCGGATTGGGATACATTCCGTGATTTTCAACGTGACACTCCATCGACTGATATGTCTAACCTCCCAGTTGAAAACTGCGTCACTGAGGTTTTTTCTTGTGTCAAAACCTGCGTGGACGCTTTCATTCATTCTCAGAAATACCAGGTAAAATCTTAACCGTCTCCATGGTTTACACCATCATGCTCGGTCGCTATACCATACATGAACCACTATTTTCGGTTATACCAGCGTGATAGTTTTCGTCAAAATAGGTGCCTATTTGTTGCTGCTAGTAATCTAGTTCTCAAAGGGACAAAGTTACTGTTTACCGAAAGAATGGCCCACCGTATTCCCTCTAACGACTTTGAATCTCGTGATTACTGGCGGTGCTGTAATAGAGGTGTAATACAGTATTCAATAAGTCTTATTCCTTCTATCTTCAATCATTTTGAGGTTTTATTATACTTTACTGATAAAGCTGAATGCTTAGTCCGTAAATTCTTCGCAGACTCTATTGTTAACTCATCTGGAATATCACTGTTTAACCTTCCATCTAGGACTGAGTTTCTGCTGAATGATATATATATAACACTTTCCATTGTTTCTGCTTTCATCTTTAGCTCAGATAACTACAATGCATGTAGACCCGATAATATCCCTGTAATAGTCATTAAAGAATGTGTTCTCGAACTGGCTCCTGTTCTCTATAAACGGTATAGTAAATCATTTGATGCCTCCTGTTTTTCTGTATACTGTATATGTCTTTTTTGGGAAACGACTAGAGATCATATTCAATCCTGAATTGGTTTATCATTCTTCAATATATGACTTTTTTCTCAAGCAATATGGCTTTCATTTCTTCAGGTCAACAGCTGTACTGACAATAATTGAGGAGTCTATCATTCTCAAAGCTGTAGAATTGAACATCTTTGACAGGGTCTTCGATTCAGGTTTTCTTCAAAAGCTGAACATCTTTGAACTGATCCAGTCTTTCCTGTCAAATCTGGAAATTAAATTTATCCTGGCCGAGTATTCGTCTAAATTCTTTCGTACTAATACAGCTGTATTCAAGAGTTATATCCTGGGTCCCATTCTGTTTTTAATTTCCCTTAATGACCTTTCAAATAACATCAACTAGAACTTGGCATTTATGCTGATAATACAACCATTTACTCCTCCTGGTGCGATAGTTAGGCTGATCAGTCTGACATGGTCAAAATCGAGGCGATGACCAAATCGACCTCACGTCCGTCAACTGGAGCAAAAGATGGCCTGTTAATTTTAACGCCTCTAAAATTAAAATTATCTTCATTAAGAATGGCTGATGTTACCCTTCAGGGAAGTGACTCGTTGCGTCTCCTAGGGATCCCGTTTTCAGTTTCAGGAGGTGGAAAGGCTATTTTGAATCCATTGCTAAATCAGATGCTTAGAATATCGGCTTATTTTTCTCTCCAGAATATATTATATATATTGTCATCCGCAGACAGATCTGTTTCGCTGTATCACAGCTCATCAGTACGGTTAGACACCGATTGCTTTTTAACCCAGGATTGAAACCCGACCGAATTGGCGTCAGTCGGCGATTCTACCTCTCTCTCTCTCTCTCTCTCTCTCTGTATATATATATATATATATATATATATAGTAGAGTTTTGTAATTTGCTTGAAGCGTTGTGTATATAAGGTGTATGGGTTAGTATTTGAAGGCTATCACAATTCGTTTAGTGTAATAAAGGAAGGTAAAGAAGGTGTTGGGTGTTACCTATTTATTATTTATTAACATTTCAAGATCAAAATCGTATCTTCAGAATGATAGGAGAGCTTGGTTTCTCGTCGTCCTCTGTTGGCCCTTGTCTTTAAACGAACCCGTACACTATATATATATATATATATATATATATATGTGTGTATACTGCTATATACTTTGATCTCCTTGATAAGATCCAAAGAAGAAACAGCTATATTACTAGTCCTTATCTGGCGGATCGATTTCAGTCACATTCTCACTTCCATGAGATTGCCTCTCTATGTCTTGTCTATAAATACTTAACTGGTATTTTTTTCTGATGAGCTCTATGGTACTTACAGTTTTGGTAATTTAAGCGCAGTACTAGAATGGCTTCGAGATCCCAATAATTTACAGTTGGGTGTGTAAGATGCAGCCGTAAATTCTGTGGTAATAATTTCTTTTCTTGAACTTCTCTCACTTCTGTTTTTATCTTCTTCAAGTCAAATTTAATCTGCCAAAATTTAAATGCAATATCCACCGCTATCAACTGATTATAATTCTTCCACAGCATGTAACACTGTGTATTTAAAAATATAAATATACAAGAATTTTGAAAAAGAATTCTTAAATTTTATATAAATATTTTGTCAAGCTGTTATGTACTTGCAATAACATCAAATTTTTAAAAATTAAATCAAGCACATTTACACACACAAAGTAAATATATAGATGTATATGTACATACATACTCATATATATATATATATATATATATATATAGATGTGTGTGCGTATGTGTGTGTATGTGTGTGTGAGTGTGTGTGTGCATATATGTTCGTGTGTGTTGTGTTCTGCACATCGCCGTCCTAATTTTACAAAGATGAAACCTCACACTTCGAAATAATATAATATAAGATAGATAGATAGATAGATAGATAGATAGATAAGTGTGTGTATTTGTATTTTTATGTATTTGTGTATTGTGTGTATGCGTGTCTTTGTGTGTGCAAATATATATGCACAATTTTATTTGTTGTTTTTCTTTTGCGCATTGAAAAATAAACATAAAATTTCACACGGTGCTAAATCCTATATATGCATAAAAATATTAATATTTTCCATCTAACTCGCCTAGAATTTCATGATGTATCAGTTTATTGACCAGGGGCGCTTTGCAAATATTTCAAGTAATCATTCAATCGATTTCACTCTCCTTTCACTTGACGAAGAAATTAAAATCTTGAATTTATTAATTACAAGCGGGACCGATTTCTTTCTTTACCATTCAACAAGACCAACACAGGGAATCTGATGATAGACGTCGTCGAGAGCGGTAAAATATTTCAGAATATGCAGTCCAGTACGAAAACGCAATTTGCAAACACGGCATTAGAGCCTATGACACAATGTTTGTAGCGTTTTTTGTTCTCTTTCAGGCAATGAGAAACATTTGGTTGAGATCCATTTTCGACCGTGAAGAGATTCAGTTAGTTAAGTGCACTACGTGATACACGCTTGGACGATCATGTCTGACTGGGCAGAAAATTATCCCGCAGTAGGTTGACATTGCTTTCTGCGGTAGACTGGTTGCCGACCAAGGATTTAAAAACTAATCTGTCCTATTGTTTAACCCATAACTGGAGAGAAAAGACGGATTAGTACTTTTCCCAAGGGTATATGTGCGTAAGTAAATGCAAGGAATTCAACTGGAATTCGAACTCAGCCCCTGGATTTCTCGTTCCGAGCCGACATCCACTGCACCACAACGCACATATAAGAAATTAGAAGGGATAAAACCTCATTTTTTTAAATTTCTCGCTTCTATAATGGTGACTATACTAATCTATAAGAATGTGCGTAGTTGTGCAGTGAATATTGGCTTGGAAAGAGAAATCGAAGTGCCGAGTTCGAATTCCAGTTCAATTCAATATGCGCTGTAACACTGCAGTGCGGCTGGCCCTCAATTCGCCTGGCGGCAACCAGTTGTGATACCGCACAGGGCACGGTAGCCATTATGTGACGCTCGTTCTCGTTGACGGTCGTGACGATCCCAGTTGTGACACTGCCACCCGGTCGCGGTGATCCCGTCCGATGATGTCGCCACAAAAGCTGGATTACAGGATGTCTTTTGCAACAACAGGCCACTGTACCATGTTGTGATTAGATTCCAGGAGTCTCGTCGTGCAATTTCAATAGTCGTCCGGACACTGGTGTACACTTATGAGTTGAAAAAATAAACACGGCACCAAAAACAAATTAATGAAATAAATGAACGAAGTCGAACACGCCTGGAGAGCTACGTAGAATATCTTTATATAAAGAAAAAAAAAACAATGTCTGTTTTTTCCCAAGAATACAGTTGTCGAAAATGATATACAATTGTCGGAAATTATATGCAGTTGTTTAAAATGCTGGTTGTAAAGGAGAGAGAAAGTTCGCCAAAAGCATCAATGCTTCTAATCGTTAATTGAAATGTTTACTCTAAATTTCGTTAGCGTTGAAATGTACTTCTAAAACAGCAAAGTTCTTTCGGGTCCTTGACGCAATCTGACGGAATGTGCCGAATCGGAGCGGCCGCTGGCAGAGTGTGTGTGGGTACTGACGGCGGTGGCGCTCTGTCCAAAATCTGAACAATTAGCTCTCCAACTAAATATTTCGTGTCGACCATCTATTTTTATAACCAATTTCGGTCCTCTCTGGGGATCCGGCCGGCCCACAGTCTTCGGCCAATGAAAATCGGCCTTCGCCCACTCGATTTGCGGATGTCTTTAGCTCAACGAATGAGATTTTGCCAACTCACATCGGAGCTTGATTCTATTTTAGATTCGCACGGGCCCGAATGTACTCACCAGCGGCCCTGACCTTGGCTGACCTTATCAAATCACTCTGACACTTGTTTTGTCAACGCTTCTTTAGATTAGTGGAATACACTCCAGATCTAAGAGAAATCCATATTTAACATAAAAGAGGCGAACATCATGAAAGACGAGAAATTTATATTATAACTTTATTTTATATTTCCGTGCTTTTAGAAGCATTTGATGGTACTAAAAATATTATTTTTTCCTTAAGCTCACATCGCGTGACGCAATAAAACACTAATAATATCACCAATATCAACTTATCTCTCCGTTGTTCTGAAACCAACCAAAGGAAAGTATCACCGCAGGAGAAGGGAAAGCATCAAGGCGTGAGATAGTGTCACACGCGCAAATAGCATTGGAAAAATGTGCTAATCTGTTTCTTCTCACTCCACCTATGATTTAAATAGCTGAACAGAATCTTTCGAGACATGATCGTCCAGACGTGTATCACATATGGCACTTAACTGACTGACTGTATTGAACCTATATTAATCGACTTGAGACCAAATAACCATTCGTCAATCTAGGCGTTATTTTGGACTCTATATTCTGTAGGTTCTGATTGGCTGATGATTCCAGTGAAGATATTGTGCTTAATAAATATTCAGCACAATATCCACCCTATGATTACAAGAGAGGGTCACGTATTGAGTTACAACCCTGTTTATTCTTGTCTGCCAAACATACTTGGGAAGGTGAGTCTCACACTCTTAATTGTTTCAGAGAGCTAGATAATCTAGATAATCTAAGGGGCTGACCGAATCTAACAGCGAATTAGATGCTGTATATGTAATGTTGTCTTCTGCCCAGTCAGTTATATCTCTTTCGAGACACGATCGACCGAGTGTGTATCACCTATGGCAATTAGCTTATTGGGTCCTTACGTATTATCGGGAGGACCTTTGATTTTTACTTTTTCTTTTTTTTCCCCGCTTATAACACCAAGGAACTGGAAAAATCAGGCTTTCATCACCTCAACGTCAACCACAAGTACAACTTTGTGGATTCGAACACCGGGGCTCATACGCAGACAGTGGAACGCCTATGGGGATCGACAAAGTGGCGAAACAAGAAGCACTGTGGCACTGCACGTCACCATTTGGAGTCGTATTTGGCCGAATTCATGTGGCGGAAGCATGTTGCCTGTACTGATGTCTTTGAGTCACTTTTGGAAGCAATTGCGACGTTCTGGCCTCCGGAATTACAAATGTAATTCCATTTTATTGTTTTAACCGTTTCAATAAATAATTTACTTTAATTTTTGAGTCGTTTTTTTAAAGGTCCTCCCGATAATACGTAAGCACCGCTTATTGACTATATTGAACCTGTATTAATTGACATGAGACCGAATAACCAGCCGTAAATCTATGCGTTATTTGGGACTCTTTTTAAGAGCTAAACAATCTAAGGGGCTAATCGAATCATAAAGAGAATTAGAAGCTGTCTTAGCAATACTGTCTCGCAGATTACTGCTACTGTATCGAGTTCGATTTTGTTGGATGCCTTACTTCGTTTTTCTCTGTAAATAGTGTGTAAATCTATGTAGGTTTAACTTACCAGTGTGATTTACGATCACATATCATTGAAAAAAAATGGTTTCCGTACGATCACGGAACATCAAGCCAGGTCAGTAGTTAGATGGTTGACCGCGTGGGATATAAAGTGATGTAATAAAAGGTGCAGGTTATCTAATGGATAATGGCTGAGAAATTGTTAATCAGAGAGCCAAGGTCTAATGACCGTTCCGTTCATTATTTTCACTTACGCGCAAATGCCCCGTGGGAAATATATGAATTCATCTCTTCTTCAAGCTATAGATCAATATGTACGTATTGTATTACTAAAACCATTATTATCGCAACCCACCCTACCAAGTTCTGTGCGTAATTTCCATTGGAATAGCCGAAAAAATCCGCAAAAAATTATAGTCTCTGGAAACGGATGACACTGATGACATCATCACATTGTCAACTAATAAATCTGGGCAATTTTCTCTGTGCCCGGTGTTTTTTAGCATCAGCTACAGCTCTGGGTGTGGATAACAATATAAATTAGTACGTTTTGCTATACAGCGTAATCTTTTTAAAGTATCAGAACGAAAAATGTATAATTTGGTATTATAATATAAACCTCATTCTTTCATATATACAATGATTTTGTTAACTTTTTTATTGTTGCAATATTAATATT
>JBBBDQ010000291.1:102500-342500 GCA_037127315.1 Ascarosepion bandense
TATAAGAATACGTATATGTGGATGTTTCTTGTTATTGATAGTTGGTAGGTAAAAAAGATCTTGAAATATTTCAAAAGTGAACATTCTTTGTTCATCCTGATCATAACCGAGACACAATCTTCTTCTTCTTCTATGTACCCTGTCCCTTCAGGACGTAGGCGATCATGGATCTCCACGTCTCCCTATCCCTTGTGGCTCTTAGTATGTTTGCTCCTGTTGCTCCTGGCAACCCCCGGTCCGTCATCCACCTGATCAGACCCTGCAAATATGTTATCCGCTGCCTTCCTCTGTCTCTCCTTCCTTCTATCTGTCCAGTCAGTATCAGGTTCTCCAGGCTCTCCTTCCTCATTGCATGTCCCAGGAACTTCAGTTGTCTCTTCCTGATGCTCAGCATCAATTTCCTTTTTGTTGCCATTCTTTCTAACACTTCGTCGTTGCTTGTATGCTCAGTCCACGATATCCGTAGCATCCTTCTGTAGAACCACATTTCGGCCGCTTCCAGTTTTGTCCTCATTTTCGATGATATTGTCCAGCATTCACAGCCGTAATTTATCTATATATCTCTATATACACTACCAGCTATAATTATTAGGCGACTCAACATTAAAAAAATGATGTATTTCATACTATTTTTAGTATTTCTCGTCAAATGAAAATAAAACAATTATTTTGTTATTATTATTTTGCAAAATTTTACAAGGCAAGTAACCAAAGATGAACTTGTCCGAATCACCTTAAATTTTCTTTATTCTTTCATTGATGAAACTTCAGTAAAGGTAATTATTAAATATTTATAAATTCATTTGATGTACATGTTATTGTGCAGTATTGACAAAAGAACCATTCTACTTTCATTTACAATTATTCCCTTGGCAATAAATACTAAAAAATAGTATGAAATACATCATTTTTTAAAACACTGGGGTGGACTAATAATCATGGCCTGTAGTGTACTTACCTATATATGTAGAAAAATATAAATATAATAGCATCATCCGCATGGAAATAAGGAGACAAATAATGTAAGCATCATTAATAAAATCATAAAAAAGCCAACACACAAAAATATAAACTCTGAACACAGCCACAATATGCTCACCGTGTTTTTGAAATATAAAACATTCTTATGACTCTGCATACATGCAAAAAAAATAATAATATATTCAGTTAAAAGTAATAATAAAATTCATACTTAACAATGACTAAAGTATAATCGAAATCGCTGGGAGAGTTAAAAATGAAAATAATTCCGATAATTTCTATTTAATTTATGTTCTGAAAAGAAAGAAATCATAAGATCACATGAAAAAGTATGTAAGAAAAAATCTTCAGCGTAGCGGCTTGTTTGTTATTTTTAATGAAACCTACATAAAAGGAAGATTGCAGCCCAAATACACAATATATATATATATATATATATATATATATATATATATATATATATAGTCATCCGCAAACAGATCTGTTTCGCTATATCACAGCTCATCAGTACGGTTGGACATCCGATTGCTTTTAGCCAGGATTGAAACTCGACCGAAATATCATCAGCTGGTGATTCTACCTCTGAGCTATGGGCGCTCGGTAGAAGAATGCCGACCTTTATAATATACCATGTAACCATATGCCAATAGCTAAGAGTGTTCTAATTCATTATTGAATGAACGACGCATAGATGCTAGAGTAGCTACTGTTTTTTTCATATATATATATATATATATATATATATATATATATATATATATATTGTTTTTCTTTAATCCGAAGTGGAAGAGTAGGAAGGTAAATTCCAAGAACCTTATCCTAATCAATATTAAAAAAAATTTAACATTAAAAAGTGATGCAGGCAGAGAGCTCAATGTATTAAAAATACAGAGCCAATATAAAAGAAAGTAATTTAACTCATTTAGTTGTCTATCTTTATAAAATATGAATTCCTATTCCTCCCCTTCCTAAATATACCTTTCAACACCCTGTAATCCCGCAACTTCCATCTCTGTCCTGTTCTACTTTGTGACCGTTGTTAACCTAAAACCCCTCCACACTCTACCCCAGGGCCTTCGCCATTTGGAAAAAAACAATGTCGCTGACGTGACGTAGAATCTCTATTAGAAATCCTATGTTGAAATGTACATACGGCACCTTTGACTTTTGAAAATTTTCTCTAATTTATATACATATATATATATATATATTTATATATATATATATATATGTGTGTGTGTGTGTGTGTGTGTGTGTGTGTGTATTCGCATGTGATGGGCAGTAGCTCGGAATGACTTTAAGACATTACCGCTCAAAAATTTATTTGGTAATTCATGAATTCGTTCAATGAACTATATATTAAATAGCTAGATAAACTGAGATCTTCAGATTGGGTGTCAACTAATCTGAGAGTAGAAACATTTTGGATGAAAATAATGCCACTGAAGGTACCACCAGTCATCTTCGGTATTCTTTTCTCTAGATTATGTTAGTTGATGTTCAGCGCGTGATATTCATGCCATGTACTATTATTATAATATATCATCATATCTACAATGTAGCTTCTTTAGCTAAACGTGGCTTTGCTGCAAATCTGGAAGAGTGATATCATCCGTATACATTAGTATTATGTATTTAACTAGGCAATACGAGTAGTTATATTTCCAAAAAATAAGAATTTTTTAAATATTTTCACCCCAATCAAGGTAGAACTACAACTGGTGAGCAAGGGGTTACTGAATAGGTGAGATTAGAAAGAGGGACACGTTACAGGGGAGTCAGAGAATAAGAACAAGATGAGAATACAGGTGTGATGAGGGATGCCTGACAGTGGAGTGTAAAGGAAAAAGAACTTGATACAAGGGTTGTCGAAAGTATGTGAGTCAAGAAGATGCGCGATAGCTATTGACTTAGCATTTAAAGTCTTGGAGATTGTAGTTTTCAGGGAAGCAAGTATACGGAAGGGGATTTCACAGGCAAGAAGTGCGAGCAAAGAAGCTGTGGGTGTAGATGTTGCGGTTATATTTATTTGGTTTCACTGTAAAAGAGTGGTACGTATTTGATAGTCAAGTAGCTCGAGTAAATTCATGCAGAGCTGGCACCAGGGAGCTAAGCTCGTCAGAGCAGAATCCGTGAAATTATTTGTAGGAGAAATATCGGATGAATGTCAGAGAATAAGACACACTTGGTAACATAAATGAAATAGTCAAGACCTCTTATATAAAGAACTCAAAGAGAGTTCATCGACAGAGTTCTGATAGAGTGTTTCTCAGAGTACCGATGAAGTCAGTCGAGACATAATATATTATAAGACATAATATTTTATAATTTAACGTTAGTAATTAGTTTAAACAGTGGCGGCGATTAATCAAACCTTATAAGGATTAGAAAAATGTCTGTCTTTGGCTGCAGTTCACACAATAACAGTGACGACAAGAAAGTAAAACCATGTTGGTGTCACTTATTTCTTTAGCGTGCTTAACGAAATGAAAGAATTATTCACCCAATTGGTAAAAATGAAACAATAGAAACAGCAACAACACAAGTTGTTGGAACTTTATAAACAGCAACAAAAATTAATGAAATAATTAAAATGAAAAAGGAAAATACTGTAATTTCTTTCACTCCAGACGCGGTTGCAAATGCCATTGCTATATTCCAAATACAATTACCATTACTGATTTTTATAGAAGATAACAGAAAATTTACAGAGAATAATGCATCGACTCGAAAGACAAAAAAACAGATTTTGGTGAAAAAGTTAGCATCAGAAAAACAGAAAATAAACAGGAATTTTGTACTACCGAGAAAAGCAGGATAAATTTTATTTGATGAAACGAAAATTATTTCTGAATGAAATAATTTAGCGAAAGAAGTTCATTATTAAATACTGGTTGGAAGAGTATAAATCTGACGATAAAATAAGAAGAGGAAATTCCTATATGCTGGAATAGTTAACAAGAAGTGTGACGCATGAAAATTAAATGAACTGATTCTGAATACGTTTAAAGCATTAATTTTTATTCAAGGGTTAACGGTGTAAAAAGACGGAGAAATACGTGTTAGAATCCTAGCAAAACAGGAACAAAATTAAAAAAATTATACCACAAGAAATATTGGATGAATGTCAGAGAATCCTAAATATCAGATGTTATACGGAGTAAACTGAAGAACAAGAAGGCGTTTTTATCCAAGCTACAGAAAAATGTGGAAAACGAAAAAAAATCATTTCATATGTAGAAAGTTGCATCTGAAAGATGAATATCCCTTTAAAAATAAATATAGAAAAGTAGAACATAATAAGTAACACTCAAAAACTAAAGCATAGAAAAGTTCACACAGTAATATTTCGTGCACAGCATGGAAAAAAATAACAAATGTGTATATGAAAATGAATAATGTGTATGAAAAATGCAGCTAGACACTGGTAGTGATATCATAAAAATCAACAGCGCGACATGAAAAAAAAACGAAAACCTATATTAAAAAAAAACTTCGAAAATCACACGTTGCGTGTCAGGTGAGAGATGATTTAACATTGGGGAAATGACTTTTAACTATTCATTTCATAGCGATTATGTAAAAACTAAGTCTTTTATATTAAACATAATACAAACTTATTCGGTACTGACTGGATGGAATTATTCGAGGGATTTATCTACAAATATATTAATTACAAACATATAAGTTGATTAGTGACCAGTTTTAAAAACAACAATATAAAAATGTAAAGAAAAAAATTTAAAATAATGTTTTCTAGATATTCTCTTGGATGAGTTTGGTCGGTGTTTTAAAATCTGTAGGGGCCTCGGTGATGCTTGGTAAATTGGCCTTGTGCCAAACACCTCCGAAGTCCCCACAAATTAAATATCAGAAGGTTGAAGGTTGTATGTTGAAATGTGAAAGGATAAAATATTTCATGTTCAGTCAGTTAAGTGCCATATGTGAAACACGCTTGGGCGATCATGTCTCAAAAGATACATAACTGACTGGGCAGAAGATTATCCCACAGTAGGTTGCCATTGTTTTCTGCGTTAGACTGGTTGCCTGCCAAGGCTATAGGACCCAATCTGTCCTGTTATTTAACCCATAACTGGAAGGAAGAGACGGATTAATACCTTTCCCAATGGTATTTGCGCGTAAGTGAATGCAATGAATTCAACTGGAATTCGAACTCAGCTCCCCGATTTCTCGTTCCGAGCCGATAACCACTGCACCATAACGCATATCCATTTCGTGTGTACATTACAGTAGAGATTTATTAACAGAATGTCAAAATTGTAAGGAGAAAAATATAAGTGAAATTTCGTTAACTGAACACATATTTGTGAGAAGAAAAATGTAAAATTTAAAATAACGTTTTCTAGAGGTTCTGTCGGATGAGTTTGGTCGGTGTTTTAAGATCTGTAGAAAAAAAATATAAGTGAAATTTCGTTAACTGAACACTATAACATATTTGTGAGAAGAAAAATGTTCATTTAAAAAATGCATGCAATTTTGTAGCTAAAATTGTTCAAAGAGAAATGTAAGCGTTTAAAATGTCTACCGATGTTTAGAGTTCATGGTTTGATAGTAGCAAGTAGTTAAGTGTCCCTGGCGTATACTGATAGTAGCAGAATGTAAAGTCTTATGTTCCTTTATCTTTTTTGGAAGGTTGGTAACAGGGTGAGAAATAGAAAAATTAAGAAATAGTACTTATCGAAAACAGAGTGTCAATGTTGTTGTTGTAGTTGTTCCTTTTAGGCGGCGTAGAGTATAAAATGAACAAAGGTCGAATGAATCTGTGACGCACCCATTTCTTTTGTTACATTGCCACAAGGTCCGTCAATGATGGACTGAATTTGACTGGTCACAGAACGTGGTTTAAATAAAAAAAAAAAACAAAGTTTTGACTGACGTCATATATGAATTGTCTGTTTTTAATTAAATCAGGATCCAGAATTTTGCTTTTCACACTGACTTGTGAATTTTTCTTGTTCTGGGTTTTTCAAAATGTTTTTGGTCGTTTGAATTCACTTTTGCGGATGTGCAATTTTATTTTCTGTGTTTTAGTTAGTTGATGAATGATAAAGAATTTATATCCTATAAGTAAAAAATTTCAAGTAAAAAATGGGTCGACGCCAGTATTTAAACCGAAAGGTAATGTATGTTTGCAGAATGGGAAAAGTAAACGAAAAAGAAGACAGACTGAAAAAAATGGGTGTAATAAAACACCAGCAGTGTATGTGAAGGAAATGAATAGTAAAATTCGGGTTTGTGTTGATTATTTGACTGGGTTAGACGAATGTTTAGAATCACTTAACTACCAATTACCAAATCCAGAGAAAGATTTATTGAAATTAAACCGTGTAATTTTTTTAAAGCTAGATCTTTAGTTAGAGAAGAATGTTCTAAGATAATAACGATAAATACGCACAAGGGATTTTATAAGTTTCTTTTATGAAAAAGGTGGCAGCCATATTTCAACAAGCTATGGACACTATGCTTGCAAATTGTGATTTCGTAATTGCTTCTCTGGATGATAAGGTTATATGGATGAAAAATAAAGTTTATATAAGGAGAAAGTATGTCAAAATAGTTTTTCAAAAAATACGAGAGTACAAGTTCAATCTCAGCGAGGAAAAGTGCGAATATATTTTGCCGAGAATTAAGTACCTAGGAGAAATTATACACAAAACTTCTCATTAACCATATCCGTCGAGGTAACATGCAATTTATAATATGTCTTCTATAAAAATTGTGACTAGGTTACAAAGATTTCTATGTCTAGCAAATTATTATCAAATCTACATAAGTAATATACTGAATTTGAGAGCTCCACTGAACAATTTGCTAAAAAATAGCGTAAAGTGGAATTTGACTGATAAATGTCAAAAAGCAGTTGAACAAAGCAAGAAAATATTATCGTTAGATTTATTATTAGTGCATTGCGATTCGAAAACAGAAATCGTATTGTCTCCATATGCTAGCGATTATATTACAGAAGCGGCAATTCTACATAAAGATGATGGCCGTAACATAAAAGCCGTTGCACTCGCTACGCGATCGCTAATAAAAAATCTACAGTCATATCGAAAAAGTGAAGGTAGCAATAATATTTGCAAAGAAAATTTTTAAAAATTTACACACAGAAATAGTTTTGACTTACAAGCTCTCTTCTGATCTCAAATGGAACCGCTACATCGAATCCATAGCTAAATCCACTGCTAAGAAGGTTGGGTCACTGTGTCGATCCAGGACGTTCTTTCCGCCTAAATCCATCCTGCATATATACAAGTCTACCATTCGACCCTGCATGGAGTACTGCTACCATTTATGGTCAGGCGCCCCTGCTGCTCATCTCAGTGTTCTCGACAGGCTCCAAAGAAGAGTTAGTAACGTTATAGGTTCTAACTTGGCGGCTCGATTACAGCCACTTCCCCACCGACGAGATGTGGCCTCCCTTTGTCTGTTCTATAAGTACCTTCATGGCTTCTGCTCAGATGAACTTAAGTCATTGGTGCCTCCTTAACAGGTGTTTACTCGTGCAACCAGATTGGCAACTGGGTCCCACCCATTCACAGTTAGGTTAGCCAAATGCAGACGACAATTCTACTCCTGCAGCTTCTTCTCTCGCACTTCCCGCCTGTGGAACTCGCACCCATATTCTTGCTTTCCTGACGGCTACAGCCCCCAGAAATTTAAATGCAATGTCAATACTCATCTACTAACCACTTGACTCTAGCCCTTCCCCCACCCCGTATATCCTTCCCTTTCTCTCCCCCTTGCAACTGTCATCACACCTGCATTTTCATCTTTCTATTGCTTCTTCCTAATTGGTTTGCTCTTCTCCCTCCTCTAATTAATTTTCTTTCAGTTATCTAGCCCCCTGCACATCAGTGGCATTTGCGCAGGGTGAAATGATTAAAAACAACAACCAAAAAAAAAAAAAAATGAAAACCACAAATTATTATTAATATTATCAATTTTGGGTTTGAAAAAAGGAATTTCTATGCATACAGTGAATAAATTAAGAATATATTTCTGTAAATCACTAATACATTCGTTAGATTTATATTAGTGATGTCTCTTCTGAGTTCATATATACGTTTTTTTAGGTTTCTACTTGTTTCTCCGTCATCCAATACTAGCGAAATATCAATTTATGTCCCGTTTTATTAGTAATCTCACCTTTTTGTACGAAAACGATATTTAAAGAGAGAAACATAAATAATAAAAAGTTCAAAGAAACGGTTAAATTTCCTTCATCTTGACATCTCGTAACATTGCAATACACATGAAGGGATTCGAAAACTAAAAATTTTCTGTTATCTTTTTCAATGTATGTGAGCGTTCTTTTTTTACACCAACACAGCTGACGTATAGAAATATAGAGAGAAATACAATGATAGATAGATAGATAGATAGATAGATAGATAGATAGATAGATAGATAGATAGATAGATACTGGGTGACTGAAAAGTAATTACTATTTTAAAATAGTTAAAATTTATTTATTAACTATAATTCTTATTTGAAAGGGTTTTGTGAGAAAGACTTTAGCATAACTTTTTTTATCTAGAATTCGATGAGGTCACCAGAATTCACTATCAGCTTCTTGAGCCAACCAGAAATCAAGTCCATTTATTTCACCAGGAACATGCGTTTATACTTTAAGTTCTTCCAAATTCTTGGCTTGGTTTAGTAGACTTGCTTCTCTAACCTATCTCAAGAAAAAAGTTACGGGTTGATCACGACTTCTGGATTACCACTCATGCATAAAATAGGGAGTTACCATTAGCTCACCCTGTAGATAGACAAAATAGAAATAATATATATATAGACGGATAGTCATTCGCAGACAGATCTGTTTCGCTATATCACAGCTCATCAGTACGGTTAGACTCTGATTGCTTTTAACCCAGGATTGATATAGATAGATAGATAGATAGATAGATAGATAGATAGATAGATAGATAGAGAAAAATAATTCTGTATTAAATAAAAACCAACGAAATACATATTTTAGATGTGACCCACAATCAATAGATGTTTCTTAATATTTTAACGTTTGATGTTTGCCGTTAATTAAATGTTATCTCTGAAAAAGATCTCATTAGTATTGGATTCGGTGTAAAGAAATCAAAACATTCAATGACAAACGATAGCAAAATCAAAGAATCACAAAGGAAAGATAATGAAAATTATACACTTTCACTTTCTTTTTTATCCAGATGTCACTGGCCTTATACTGGAATATGAAACATAAAACAAGAAACATTTTTACATCGAGATATAGACATATTCTCGTGTATATGGTTTCGAAGTTTTATTTTTGGTAAAGCAGCCGAACAAGAATTTATGAACAACATTCGATTTAAAATTATTTACAGACTGATGACGACGATGATATTACCTATAAACCATTTCAGAAGAGAAACGCCTCTGCAAAGACGACTCCCTATGTGGCCTGCTTGGTAACGGAAGTTTTTAGCCAAATTTCTTTCGGCAAACGAATGCTAGTACTGGTTTGATTTTAACCCTGGCTGCCTGCGACTGAGGATCTGAAATTTTCTCTAATAAATTTCGCTTGTAAGTTCCTGTTTTTACAATGATGTCTATAAATTAGATTCCCGCGATTACAAATTCTTTTCTGAATCGAAAGTAACGCCTATTTACTTCATCAAACGAAAGCAAAAATCATAACCAATTTAGAAACTGTTGTATCGCCAAGGTGACCGCACGATACCAAGTGATATGTGCTGAAGTATAAGCAGCCCAATATCCGTGCTAATGGATATTAAGTAAAAATGAGACAAACATAGATAATACAGAACGACAATAAATAGAAAGAGAGAAAAAGTTATTAGAGTTACAGAGAGCACAGTCCAATAATAATTATCAACGACATTCCGAAATATTTACGACGTTCCCACGTGAGCAGAAGTCCGAGATAGACGCGGTACAAGGCCAATTAACGCGGGTAAAGCCGAGCCCGTAATCTCGGACAAAAATTCTTGTCTGCATTTCCTTCGTCTGGGTTCCTCTTTGCTTTGAAGCAGAGAGTTCGACAAACAGAACGATTGACGTATGCAGTCGATCCACTCAGACTGTCGATAACACGTCGAAGTATCAACCACCTCCCCACATGCCTGAGGTAGATGCAGTACAAGACCATTTAAGTGGGAACATTTATTCCTTAAGCTCGGACAAAGTCCACCCAAAAGAATCAGTGGCTACTGTATTCTGTCATACGTCGAAATCAAATAGCACACTCACTAACGGAGTGGGAGGATAAATCAAATAATGGAATGGAAAAATCAAAGACAGACCCAGTAAAGATAAAAATTAGGGCCAAAAGCAAAGTGGGAAGGTTGGAAATCTCGACGTAGCTCATAAAAAAAGAGAATGTCAGGAACAAGCTAGGAACACATCCACTCTGATTATCTAGTTGAACAAAAGAAGTTTAATTTACCCAGGAGAGGGTTCGCAGGAGACTGCTCCGTTGTGACAAAAAGGACTTACAAAAGAAAATCAAAACTAGCCCAAATCACACGAACCAGGCTTGCTACATTTACCCACCTTTTGCTGAAATCTATCGATATCAAACACTTCATATTAGATCTGATCTTCATCATGAACTGATGCTCAAATAATCTTATCAGATGCTGATAAAAATATCGCAAGATTCCCTCCATCCGCGTCGATTAAATCCCCATTCGTGCTACGGCCAGCAACGTCAGAAACACCATCGGTTCATACAGGGTGGGGACATAATATCACACGCGCTCGTAAATCCGTGGACACGGGCTTTTGGGGAACGATACGAGCCGTCAACTTGCCGACATGGTCCCAGAAAGTGCACACCTGTTGACAATAGTAGAAGGTGTGTTTAGGCGTTTCTTCTAAACCAAGGTCAAATCAATGACAGTTGTGAAAATCCGCCCTACTTTATCTGAAGGACATGTCATTGAGAGATAACCCGTTCTGAATCAATTGTCAGGTAAGCGAAAATTCAAGGTTACTGAGGTAATTGGCGCCCAAGACTAAAACGAGCATGACTCGGTCTCCGACATTTACAGCCGATCACATGGAGGGTCCTTTGTCGCGACCCCTTCACTGATAGAGAAAACAAGTGTTACCGAGACCGAGAAAGAACAACAACCTAAGGAACGCCCCGCAAGGCTTTTCGAAACCCGAATAATAATTTCGATTGATGTCGGGGCCTGCGTCGGCGCTCAGAGCTCGAAATGGGAGGAGTGATAGTATGTGTTCCTAACGCACCCTGTGGAAACCAAATTCTCTGTCAATATGCGGCATAGAAATGCCAATCTCGAGGCGTGTCAATGACTTACCACATGTATCATTCCTTGCTCACTTTCTGACACGGGCGTTTGGAGTAGACATCTCCGTTGGTGTGCTGCTTGCGTCTAAGAGGGTGGACAACAAGCGCTCGATCACTTTCGTATGGTCATCACAGAGAGGGAGTACCGACAACCGGTAAAGGATAATGGAAAAGACGTATATAGTACATGCCTAAATTCTTTCTTAGCGGACAATTGCCATCGCAATCGTCTGGACCGACGCTCCGACCTTTTCCAATACATCCAACCAATTTTTTCCAGCTAGTGATCTGGTTCGAACCACACTACAGGAATGCAGACGGGTCTGTCAGTCAAACTAAATTACTCTGGAAACACGACCCTCTTTAAGGCAACTAACCGAAAGCCGGTTCGAGCCCAATCAGAGACAGTGAATCTTCCTAGGACAGGACTGCACGCCCTGTTCTTTAGACGCAAAGGAGGGGCTCCAACCCCAAATCCTAAAGTCGGGCGACAACAAACAATCCTGACGAACCGACCGGGAGAGCGCAAAAGCGCTCAACCGCTTTCCATTGACCTGTACTAAAGCACTGAGGGAGTGATACAGCAGGATTATCCGCTTGCAGGGCTCAAGTTTTAATTTGGCGACCTTCAGGACAGCAGCCAGAGACGATAGCAAACCCTATCAAATGACTAATCTACATTTATCAGCGCGGCCTGCTCGTCGTCTTTTACAACCTCTATGATCGTGAATAAAGCATTCAGGTTGCGCTGAATTGTTCGACACTTCACAGCACAATTCTGCTCAGAATCTCGGCTACTGACTGCAAACGCTCCGTCAGCATCATGGCTAAAATCTTTAACTCTGTGTTTAGCTTAGTAATGGGCCTGTAATGATCTAAGTTTCTTCCGACACACCTGGAAATCCGATCGGGGACGGACCCCTGCTGTAACTAGTTGTTGAACACCACCGTCAAAATTGGTACAAATACATCTGAAGTACAATTCATATGGAGAGACCATTAAGTCCTTGAGTCTTGTTACTGCCGGCTCTCTTCAATGCCAAGTGACCTACTCCCCCGTGATCTCACACACCGAACTAGCTGCTTCATTCGACGCAAGTCGAAGAAATTCAGCCAAATAGCTGCGAAATTAGTTTTCACAGAGATCAGGCTCCTTGGTATAGCGGCTCTCGAAATGCTGCTCAAACGCCTTGAACATATCATTGATCAACCTCAGAGTATGCCATCCCCGTGGTTTTGAGTACTTGAATAAATCGAAAGCCACCTCGACGGATCTCATCTTGGGCAATTCTGCGCATATGTTCACAGCAGAGACATCATGTTTAACTAATGCCTAATTACTTGACCCTGGTAACGCTTGCTAGCCAAAAGGACCGGGGACTGCCTAGCTAATGCTATCTCTACCGAATTCCCGACTACCACCGCCATAGATAGACTATCTTTAAGTGTCTTCCACTAGTTAGCCTTAGCTAAGGTGAGTCGACGGCTATAGTTAGCGGTGAAAGACGTCATGCTATTCTTGAACCTCCTTGAGCCTCTCCAACCACCTTTTCCCAGTAACCGCCCCCACTAATTTCCGCTGCCTTAGTTTAGTTTGCTGTTACCAGAAGTCCAGCTTCTTCAGTAAGGACACGTTGAACTTCAAGTGTCAGCCAATCTAGGCCTACCATCTAACTACATATGGGCACAAACGAGTTTGTGCTTAGATAGCCTAATCAGTGAAATGTAGCAAATCTAGATTAACCCTTCACACTAACATTCTATCCAGGTTTCTAGTCACTTAGGTAGATGGATATTTAGGTAACTACATTCGCATCTACCCTACAGGGTAAATGGCCCGGTATATATCGACGAGAGTGAACGCGTTGATCAGATTAATCAGACAACGATCACCCAACCTCCCGCTAGCTTCCCGCCCGCTATCAAGGATGGCATTCCAGTATGCTGAATTGACAATAAAAATTGCTAGACAACACACAAGCATCAACTTCATAAAACACAGTGTGTCTCCTGGATCGAAGCTCCATCTACTCCTAATGAAAAGACATCACGAAGCAGGTGAGCAGACTTACTCCAAACTCTTCGGCTCCTCGCATTCAAGCTAGCTAGTTTGATAAACATTTTTGAAGTTGAGGCTTTTAGACGCAAACATGACGGAAATCTGCTGGATTCAGGACCCCTGACAGATGATTCCAGACTTTCAGTACCAATCACAGACGTAATTCGCCTGTCTAGAACAATACCGCCAACGTCCGTCGGGGAAGTCAGTTTCAGACCCCTATACAAAGTTGGGTAGAGAATTACGGGATCCCTCCCTGCACAGAGCAATGCCATTTTTTTCAACTCTGGTGTCCACACTTGAGCCATCCAAATTCTCGTGAACATGTCCTTTGCCCAGTTTCGGTGGTCCCACACTCTTAAATTTTGCCTAGTGTTCCTGATGACTGGGAAGTTTGGAAAATTGTTGGGGTACTCGACAGACTTTCCGTCCACCAAGGACATTTTGAATAGTTGCCTCAAGAGGGCGTTTCTTTGCGAAAACAGGAGCCTCTCAAGGGCCTGCCTATTCACTTCAGAATTTTTTCATTTATAGAATTGTTCCCCTTTTTAAAACAATTTTGTGTTTCTTACGAAGTGCTGGGTGATGGTTTGAAGGATGGTTTAGGGGATTGTTTAGGGGAGAGAGTTAAAAAAAGTTCTTAAGTGGGGAGAGGAAAGACTTCTTACCTACTTTGGGGTCTGTACTCTGGTTTTCACAGGCAAACGTAAGAGAAGATTGGGTCTTGTTATCAAACAGATACTTTTCTGCCCTGCCTCGATCTGCTTCTATTTCTTTATCAGAAATGTTATCACTTCCGTCTAGTCGTCCCTCCCCCGTGTTAGTGAAGACGAACGAGGTGGAGGCATTTCAGCAGTGTCTATGTTGGCTTCCGGTTGGGTAGATTTTACCGGCTTATTCTGCTGTTGTATCTCCTTATGCTGTTTTTTTGGGGGGTGGGGAACGGCTGCTTTACTTTTCTGCAGCTAGCGTCTGTTTTTGGTGAGGCGTTCTGTTGAAAGGAGGGCTAGCTGCTTTTTCCCCTTCGCACCACCTGAGTTCATTCCTTTGCTAGCTTTGGGCTAAACGTTTCAGCTGCTACTACCACACTATCTGCTGCTGTCGATTTGGTTGTAATCGGTGCTGGCACTGGATTCTTAGTAGGACACACTTTTGATAAACGCCCCTCTTCACCAGAAATCCATCGGGGTGGTCTTCTACCTTCCACTACCACAAAGAGATTTCTTTGTCTACAAAAAGCCTTCGTCGGCACTCCTGTCTTGCTTGCAACTCGAGACATCTCTATGGCATCATACTGTGCAAAGAATGCTTCGATATGGTCGTTTGAAATGTTTAGTTGTACGCCATGACGACAATTCGAGTATGCCGAGTACCCATATACACTGTTTACAGTCATACGTTTGGGTTGACAAAACATTGCTGCCAATAACTTTGCCTCCTTCTCCTCAGTCCTCAGTAGTATGTCCTCCATCGCTCGTGAGCGCCTCGCCAAAATATTGGGGACTATTTTGAGGCTTTTATGGGCCTCCTCCATAAATTCCCTGCTGATACTGATAATCATTCGCCTTTTAACATCTGATGTTTGCAGGGGCTTAGTCTTTGCCGCAACAATATCAACAACTTCTGGAACTGAAACTAGCTCATTTCCATTAATGAATTCTTTATAATTCAACAGCATTTGATCATAGTAGACTGCATCATTCCTTTCTATAAATTTCGTCCAGACCGACGGCAAAACCGTTGGCGTAACAGTTGCTTGGAGCTACTCGGCCATAACAGTCGTTTGCACCCATCTCGAAACACACAGAACGTTCACAAAGAAAACATAAGACTGTAGTTTATAAAAAGAACGTTTAAAAAAAGATTTAAAAAACTCACATCAATTAAATATTACTCAATAAGGTTTCAAAAGAACTGGAGAATAAAACACTCAGTAATCCAAGATATCAACGACAGTCCGAATTTTTGACTACTAGTAATCTTTATTTATGTAGCTATTTTGGTTCACAGAATATTCCAACTTTGAAATCCCTAGATGAGTGTCAGCTTCTCTGCAAAAAAAAAAAAATAAATAAAAATAAAAACGCTAGAAAAATAAAAAATAAATTCATTTCTGAAATCGAATTAAAAATTCGCTACAATTTTTTTCTATGATATTCTTGATAATCTAGTAAACATATGCAGGATTATTGAGATTCTTTTTGTGTGTGCTTAGGTAACTTGGTGTAATGGTTAACAAGCTTGTTTTCAATCAGTTAAGTGCCATGCATAATAAACATGTGGGCAATCATATACTTGAGAGAGACATGGCTGAGTGGACAAAAGATGTTTTCCCTGTAATTTGCAGTTAATTTTTGTGGTAGACTGGTTGACAACCAAGGCTATAAACTCCAATCTGTTCTGTTATTTAACCTATAGCTGGGGGAAAGAGATGGATTAATACCTTCCCTAACAGCACCTTCGCGTAATGATTGCAAAGAATTCTAGTGGAATTCGAACTCTCCGATTGTTCATTCCAAGCCGTTATCAACTGCATCGCAACGCATATCCTCCAAGTTTGTCTTACTAGATCAGGAAGGAGGGCTTGGAGAATCAAATACTTACAGGACGGACAGAGGGTAAGATAGAAGGTAAGGCAACACGAGACATACTTAATGGGTTTGAGCAGATGGTCAGCAGAGCAGATTTTGTGAGAGATAGCAAGAGGAAAACTGTTAAGAGCTACAACGGATAGGGATACATGGATGTTTATGATCGCTTACATCTTGAAAAAACACGGCACATATAGTAGAAGTAATTTCGATGCTCAGGGTGCCCCATATTTTGGCCTTGCTCCACATGTAAGTTTTGCTTAGACTGGATACTTCGACGTGGTGTAATGGTTTGCCGTCTTGTTTTGATAAATCAATTACGACTGAGTAGTGATTTCGATCTTTACTGGGTGCTCCACATTTTCGGCTTTTTATTTGCGTCCAATTATTTACCGATTTAAAAGCGATAGAATCATTTGTACAAAGATTTTCTGCACCATATTAAAAAAACAAAGAAACTAAACACAAACATTTTTAAGAATTCTAATTTTGAGTTTGAGTTTGAATTTTGTTTAACGGCATATCAACCACTGTGGGTTATTTAATGCCAAAAAGGTAGGGTTGTAAGGTATTTGTTAATGTTCGGTTATAGTGAGAAGGCTGATTTAGTCAGATTTTAATGAAAATTAAAAAAAATTATTTAAGAATACTAAAAATGTCTTCCAATTTTGTATTAAAAAATGCTTTGCCGAGAATATTTTTTTTTCTTCAAAAATGTGTTATGGTAATATGTTTCCTTCAAAAATGTATATTTTCTATAAAAGACTAATTTTATCTAAATATTTCTCTAAAAGTCTATATTTATACATTCATAAATGTTTTGACCCCAATTTGGGGGTTAACTATTTTCCCATAGCTGGGATCCTAACAAGTACTACCACTCCGGCTCAAGGTAGACCTGAGATAAACAGCAATTAAAAAGTGGTTTCATGCTCCTCAAAACTTCCCATTCAGAAGCATTGATGCCGGATGCAGTTTACCGTCTTGATCAGGGCCACATCGTTAAAAAGTAATTGAAAATAAGTTGACATAAAAATTAACGTCTTCTGGAGAAATATAACGATTGTCTTTTAAGAAATGTGTATTTGTAAATTCAGTTTACTATCTTCCCTCTCCTAATAAAAGGATTTAACTTCTGTGAAAATCTGACCATATATATATATATATATATATATATATATGCATACATACATATATACATGCACCCACACGTAAATATATTTTACATTTATATAAAAATTACTAGATGTGTGACTTACTACTATCTATGTCAGTTTAAAATTACTACTAGCTATGTATATTGTATTAAATATAAATCAAAGAATTGCATATTTTTAAAAACCTTTAATTATTCAATAATAGGAACTACATTTGCTTTAAGAAAATACAATGAAATGATTACACGTCTTTCAGTTTGAAAATATACTCACTTTTATTGTTATATACCGGCATGGTGGGACTTAACTTCCGTGCTCCTATGATACGGAGACCTGTGCTCGCAGAAGTTTAGCTACTAGTCGGCCAAGACAAAAGAATTGCAGGAGACAGGAGTTCCGTTGTATAAATAAGCAAATATTAAGAGACTGATATATTGGCTTGATTTAAGTGATCGTGTCCGATGATAAAGAATACGTCAGCTACAAGAGCATAGATCAACCAATTCTAGTTTGCTCAATGCGACAATTGTTAGGTATTGGAACCAAGAGTATTGAACTGTACTTACAATGTAAGTTTGAAAGCAATTGAGAAACAGAACATCTAGTGGATTCAGTTCTTCGTATAACAATGTTTGTCGTGCAGGTCAACCCGAGCCCCCTACCGTCACCAGTGGAAATTAAATCAGGCTGGTATTGAAACTAAAAATTACTTATTACAATCGTTCGAAAGGTAACTGAATCTTGCAGTGTATAAAATGGTTTGAGGAGTGAAGACACAATGAAGATGGTGCAGTAGACATAGAAGAATCGAAGAATAGTTAATGGTGTTAGAGTTGGCTCTCAAGAAAAGGTTTATAGCCAAATCCCAGTGTCATAGGTTCATCGAAGTTAAGAAACTCTGCATGGTTAGTGAAGGCTTTGGGATACTGTTGTAGAGTAGCTAGCACCCCTTCAACATTCTAACCGACGGACTGTCTCATAACCTGAAAGATTCTATGAGTATTTATTTAATGGATTGTTTTTAATATTGAGACAAGATTAATATTCGGACTGATTTACTTCATCGGTTATTCACTATTTAGACCTTCCACTTTTTTGTTTGTAAGCTTTTTCTTGTTAATCTTTTGTAACTTATAATTCTGTATTTTTGCATATATATTTTAGCACCGGATAATGTGATAAATAAATATATTAGACACTCATTCTTGTCTTTGCATTATTCACCTCAACACTACAACATATACCAGGTGCTGTAAGCTTGAATGTGCGGATAATCATTTGGAATTGATAATCAAAGAACTGTGTTCCAATTCTCTTGAGCTCGTAATATCTGCTTACTCCCAAATACCACTGGACAACGTATGAATCCACCTCTTCTTCCTCGGTTACGTGTTAATTATTCGCATTTATTTTTTTATTTTAAAATCGTTAAGAAATCACTGGATTTATATTTAAAATATCTGAAATGAGATTTTTATTAAATAGACAGGCAGTCAATTTGTTTATTAAAATCTATTTTTTCTGAAGCTGTGAGTAAATTTGTGATGAAAGTTCACATATTCTGAAACAAGCAGATAAGACTAAAATGTATTCAATAATTAGAAGTGTTTTATAAGCTATTAAGGTGGAATTACAACAGTGTACCACCAAAAACTGAGGAAAACGTGTTATTTAAACTCCTTCCAAATACAAATATGGCGACAAACACTTGATGCCTGTTGGCATAACAGTCAAAACATTGGGATTATAACCTAGATGATTATATTTATCTGACAGAACAAGTATGTAATAATGATCATTTCTCGTCTTAAAAATCCCGTCATCATTTGAAGAAAAATTGCTTAATCTCGTGATTTAACGTAATCGCAAATTTTCCGTCGTCTCCTACGGCAATAGAGACAATAAGCAAGCAATATCATCCCGCTCTTGTTTCTATAATACATCGGGAATGAATAAAATCGTCTTAAAAAAGATTATTTTCTAAGGTCATTAAAAAAGAAACATTAAATTTTGATACTCGAAGAATACATTTCCAGACTTGCTTATGGAGAAATAAATTTATTGCGTTTTATGATTTTCGCAAGCAGAGCTTGACGGAAAGCCTTCGACGTAGTTTTATGAAGTGATATTTTCGAACCGGAAAAAAAAAGAGAAAAATGCATTAAAACCAATTCTAAAATAGACGTTGTATGCTTCTCCGAATCTAAGTATCTCGCATGATCACTTATTTGAGTTCTATTGTTTAATATTCTCACCATGTATGCATAAACGGTTTCCCCGTTAGCGTAATGACTATTGGCGCCAAAAGTGTTATCTGCATTTACATTCAGGGTTATTCCATTTGCATTCACTTTCACACTAACATCCACAAGAAAGAAACAAATCCTCTGGAAATATGAATTTCCACAATACTTTTTTTAATTTGTAAATGTCCATTAATGCTGAGGGAACGCAGTGGAATGGATTACCAATCTGTTCTCGCGTGTTTGCAATTCAGAATTTTCCTTCTGTTAGTGCGGTTACCATCCAAGATTATAAGGTCTAGTTTACACTGCTATTTAAACCATAGCGTACGTTACATGAGACAGACTCATGCCTTTCCGAAGGGAATTAACGTAGAGGGACAACTAACGCAACAGACAATCCCTGAATTTGAATATGGCTGGCTAATTTTAATTTCCGTGTCTCTATCCTTTACCATGGTTAAGTTGACATAATTTGACATTCTGTATAGTTTCCTCTCATTTGTTTCTTATTTTTTCCGCTGTCATATTAAAAAAATTCTGGCAAGTATGGCGGAGGATATTCCCAGCCGATCAATGGTTGAATTCTCGTGAAAACAACAGACAGGGGAGTGTTACCCAGATGGAATGTTAAACGCTTCTCGTAAATAATTTTGGATCTAAATGCCCATAGATTTCCACAGATTACATTCGTTGTTTTTAATTATTAATATATGGCCAAGAATTCTTAGGAAACATAAACAATTAGTTTGCTTTTACCTTCTTCAAGGCTATAAAATTCAGAATTGTGCTTGTCCAAGACAGGCTACGACAAAAGCTTTCATTTAACAGTCTACCCAGACTTGCTTTTAGTCTAGGGCTAGCATTATTAATATTTGTTTCGGTTGTTTGTTTCTTTCTTTAGAAAATATTATTTAGCATTTTAAATATTACTCGACCCAAGAAATGAACTCACAACTGCTAACAAAATGAATACGTTTTAACCAACGTTTTAATCTACTAGACAAAACTACAGGAACCGAAAAAAGCAACTTTTGTATTTATTAATTTTACTGAACAAAAATAAATTTTAGTAGTTTAAGATAGCTTGATATTAACTATGGATTTGACGTTCGGTAAAGGTTAAATTCTAATTGTCAATTGAGGTGGCTAGGACAACGTGGAGCAACTGAATGGCCATCACGATCACTAAACTTAAAAACATTTTTCTTGTGAGGTGTATTTAAAGATCTTGTTTACAGGCTCAAACTGAAAATTATTCCTGATTTAAAAGAAGCAATTTCTGATAAATTATCTGAAATTAATGTAGAAGTGTTCCAAATGGTTTGTAGAAGTCTTCCTGATGAAGTTCTAGTTTTGTATTTAATAAGAAATAGATCATTATGAACATGCTTAAATAGTTTGCTAATCATGACAGATTATATTGTTTTGATGTGATAATACTTATAAAGTTTCTTAAATTACTGTATGTTTTTATTTCATAAATGTTAATACATAAAAAGGGTGTTACTTTCGTTGCACTCTTTATAATATTACACCTTTTCTATATATAATTCTTTTTGTCATATGATGGCAGCGGTATTCTGAACCAATCTTCTGGTTCTTTGAATGCAGCTGTAAGAAGAGGACCTCTCCGTTCCTTATTATATATTATTTTAAAAAACGGTAAACCTGGTTTAGACTGGGATGGCTGCTTTTCCATAAGAAGGATATTTCTGAATTTAAAACTATGGAGAAAGCAACGAGAAATCAAGCCATTATCTAATCCAACAGCAGTAAACAGTAATCGTTGGAAATGTATAATTAGTATATGGAATTTTTTCCATTTATTTCTTGTTCTTTGCCTTCTCTGTCTCTCTACTTAATCGCTCTTCTATCTCTCATTCCTCTCTATTCTTTTGCTTATTCTCTTTCTCTCTCTCTTGTCCCATCTCTTAACTCTATTTTGTCTATTTCTCACAGATAAATAATAAGAGGGGATAGAGAGCAAGAGAGAGAAAGAGAAGAGGAGGAAAATTAATTAAACTGATTAATATATAATTTCGTTTTTGTTTATTAAGTAATTTGTTAAAAATGTAAAGTCTAGTTTATTTAGTTATATATTCACAAATCTTTGACGTGATGTGTTGACATTTATCATGCGTCTCTCCGAGATTTTTGCCCAAAATTCTGCTGAGTTTTGAAAGTAAAACCTTGCAACGAACTCTTTAATGTAGTCTTCATTAGGTTCATATGGCGGGTGGACTAAACGATATCTAATATTTTTTTCTGTGCCATAATTACTACGTGCGTTCTTATAAAGGAGAACTAATATATCCAATCTATTATTAAAAATGTTCGAAAAATGATCAGTTCATTGAACTGCTTCAGTAACTAACACCTTCCTGATCCAATTAGATACTTACAAGAATCGGATCAGACCAAAAACAAAGCACTGCAATAATACCTGGGTGAAGCTGCTCAGTCCTTGGTTGCATGTCTTCAGTTTGAACAGCTCTTACACGGATTTATATTTGGACTATAAATCATTTCCTACCCTAAAATACCGTGTTCTACAGACGAGACCTAGCGAGCATTTCACTAGCATATTGCTGGTTCTAAGTGTTCTGTAGAGTTACGTTTCTTGGTTGCACTATCCTTGGCATTAGCTACTGGGACTCCCGTGTCATGAACACAAGAAGTTATCATTATCATTTTCTTTCTCTGGCTTACTGCCATATCACGTTGAATACACCGGTTCTCGCTCGATCACCGAAGTTAAGCAGCGTTGAGTCCGGTCAGTACTTAGACGTGTAACCACTTGGGAATACCAGGTGCTGTAAGCGTATAGTGACGGATGTGCGTTATGTTGCAGTGGATATCAGCTCGGAAAGAGAACTCGGTGAGCCGAGTTCGAATTCCGGTTGAATACCCTGCATTCGATTAAGCACTGTTACCCTTAGGAAAGGTATTAATCCGTCCCTTCGCTCCAGTTATGGGTTAATTAATAGAGTATGACTTGGGGACTCTGCCCTTAAAAAAACTAATCCCAATGAATCCTGATTCTCGAAAGAAAAAAGTATTATTAGACACAAAACTTATATAAAAAAACAACAATAAATTGTTGAAAGAAAAAGGTATTAACAACAATAAATAAAAATTTTGTTGGCAATAAATGACCCGCCGAAGTTGATATGCCATAAAAACAAAACAACCAACAAAGTCTTTCTTCTCTTCGTATTCCATTAGTAAAATCAAAATTTCATTCGGACAACGTTTACCAAAGAAATGTTGCTTTGTGGAATAGAAATAGTGACATATCCCTGAGATCAAGGAAATCTTGTTAAAAACTGTAGAATAAGTTAAACATTTACTTATAAACATTCAAACATGCATACATATAGGCATAATAACTTCAGTTAGTCAGTTAAGTGCCATACATCTCGAAAGAGACATGACTGACTGGGCAGATTATCATCCCGCAGTAGGTTGCTTTCTGCGGTAGACTGCTTGCCACCCAAAGCTACAGAACCCAATCTGTCCTATTATTTAACCCATAATTGGAGGGAAGAAACGAATTTATACCTTTCCCAAGAGTACGTAAGTGAATGCAAAAAAATTCAACTGAAATACGAAATCCGCACCCCGATTTGTCGTTCCGAGTCGATCTCTATTGCACCGCAATGCGCATTCCATAAATACTTCCGTATCTATAAATGTTATGTAACATTTACAAATACCTACGTATCTACAAATACTACTTTCTTTCTAATCACACTTACGAAATATCTATCTATCTATCTATCTATCTATCTATCTATGTTTGTTCATTATCTATCTCTCTCTCTCTCTCTCTCTCTCTCTATCTATCTATCTATCTATCTCTCAGTCTGTTCATGATCTATCTATCTATCTATCTATCTATCTATCTATCTATCTCAGTCTGTTCTATCTTATCTATCTATCTATCTATCTATCTATCTATCTATCTATCTATGTTTGTTCATTATCTATCTATCTATCTATCTATCTATCTATCTATCTATCTATCTATCTATGTTTGTTCATTATCTATCTATCTATCTATCTCAGTCTGTTCATATCTATCTATCTATCTATCTATCTATCTATCTATCTATCTATCTATTTCAGTATGTTCATTATCTATCTATCTATCTATCTATCTATCTATCTATCTATCTATCTATCTATCTATCTATCTCAGTCTCTTCATATCTATCTATCTATCTATCTATCTATCTATCTATCTATCTATCTATCTATCTATAAACAAGCTATCCTGGATATCAATCCGCTTTTCTCTTCACAATATATAACAAATAATAAAGTGATTATATTATTTTTTTCTAGTAAAATAGATATTTGGTAAATAAATTTCCGAAGCAGGTAAATATTTATAGACGCAAAGATTTTGACGCTGGTGACAAATCTTGACCATTTCAATTATTTAAGTAATATGACTACAAAGCCTCAATTAACTATTTTTTTTTCATAACATAGGCTCCAGATTTAAATTTCTACATTCGCATTTATGAACTACTTAGCGATGTTATCTCAAACTCTCTTAAAACTTTTGAAATTTTAGATGATTATATTTACTGTGTGCGAGAAAATTTGTGAGATAACTCCAGGAAATGATCAACAATATTTTTCTCCTAAAAATAATCATTTAAAAATTGGAAAAAATAATCATTAACTAAAAAACTTCTTACATCTAAAGATCTAGGTATATTTTTCTGTTATAAAAACGATTGCATAAATTTGCAAACTTTCAATTCAGTTTTCAGTCTTTTCGGAAAACATTCGACCAGAGGCGTGTAAAGTTGATTGCTCAAACGTCTCGTATAATTATATAGTCACCCTTTACATATTTTATTGGTTAACTTATTAGAAATGCCTGGCGTTTTTAAAGTAAATTAAGCAACACGAAATAATATACGAACGGAGTTTTTGTAAGAAAATAGTAGAAGTCGTTATAAAAAAAGATTTTTTGTCTTTTAACTGCTACTGCTTGAAATTTACACCCATTTATAAACCGCGTATGTACTTGACACTTTCCTTATGTACACACATTCTGTTTTTTCTATCATGCTAATAGAATTTATTCTGTGCGTTTTAAAGGAACAAAAATATTGTAAGACAATTTCGGGAGAACATTTTTAATTCGTTTCTTTAAAAAAATACAAATACACAATATTATAATTCATTCAAAATTTGTCGAGTTGTGTTGATATCATTTCTTTCTTGGTTTAAGCATACATATTCCTTTACAGATCTCCCGTATTGGTTAAGATCATTGCAAATTGTAATGCTTATTTTCTGGAATTGCTTTTCAACTACGTTTATTCTAATGACCCCCAGACAAATTGTTAAATGAGAGATTTTCCGTGGCTTCAACAAATCTGCATGGAAACTGTGTCAGATTCTTCTCTCTTTTTTAATGGAATTTTTATTTCAGCAAGCGTGGTAGTCATTGAAGAGAAATACATCCGTTTCTGTATACATGAACGCTGGAATATTGCATCGTTTCATGCTTTGGAACGATTAAGGGCAAAGGTGTCATTTCCTGTTTGGTTGCCGAGTCGATTTTCACCGGCTATACATCCTTCCGGTATTTGTAAAAGGAGGTGGACTTCGTTTTAATCAATCATCTGAGTCTTGACTATTTGGAAATTGCAGACGATTGTACAGCATTGCACGGTGTGACGCCTCCAGACACGACAGCAATATTTGTTTTATATTAATAAAGTGACTTACTCGGCATCTATTAGAAAAAATGGCGATCCGTTTCTACTTCTGCATTTGTTCATGTTATTTTTTAAATTCAACATGAAAGTAATAATATGGCAATATTTGGTTCTCAGTGTTTGTTACTCTTACTCTTTCTCTTATCGATTTCTCATTGTATTCCTTTCTCATCATACCAACATAAATGATAAATGTATCGTTATAATGTCGTCTCTCCCTTATTCTAAGTACCGTGTTCCTTGTTGAAGTAGGCAATCACAGCTTTCCACAACGTTCTAATCTTTGCAGCTCTTAATAAGGTTATCGTTTTACTAACCCTCCGGTTCCTTTTTCTGCTATCATTTACACAAGCTCATGGAGGTTGCTGTTCTCATCTTGCTTTCAATGTATCCTTTAAATATCAAATTTTGCAATACCTTTTTATAGAACAGGTGAAGAGACTCATCCCTTGTTCCCTGTTTAGGATGTGGTTTCCGGCTTTCTCTTTTCCAATCTTTTTACTCTTTTCTTTTTTCTGTTTTTTCAATTGGAGTAGATAGACTGAACTATCGCCCGATTCACACTCCACCCACGTCTATTGAACATGTGAAGAGGCTCATCCCTTGTTCCCTGTTTAGGATGGGGTTTCCGGCTTTCTTTTTTCCAATCGTTTTACTCTTAAGTAGCCCCCTGCGCATCAGTGGCCATTACTGCCTTGCTTGGGGTGATATGGTTAAAAAAAAAATAATAACATGGCAATATTTGCTCATTAGTTTTGTCACTTTTTCTTTTTCTGTTATCGATTTCTAAAGGTACCCTTTTTTTATCAGAATTAATCAATAGTTACATGTGCCCCTACAATGTCTTTCGTGTTTACTTTTATGTGTCAGTTCTTTGTTCCTTTTATCTTGATTATAATTTCGATTTTTATTTTCATTTCTCTTGAAAAAATTCTTCTATGTTTCGTCCATGATAGTCCCAGAATTTTTTTTGCAACAATGTTGCCTCAAATATTAACCAACATTTACTGGTTTATACAAGAATGCATATTAGATAACTGTTAAACACCGTTTTTGGTTTCTAAAAAAACTATCCTTGCTTATTAGTATCTTGCTAACCTTTTGGAAGACGACTTTTGCTATTAAAATGCGCCTTCGGTTTTCGGTGACAGATTTTCAAACATCTTTTAAGACATTTTCCAAATAAGGGCATTCCTGATGTTAAGTATGGGATTTTGTTTAAATTTATTCTAAAACTTCGCCATTGCTCACGTGTTAGAACCATGGTATCATCAGCATCCTTGCTTCAAGTATCTTTTTCATTTTGAGGCGATTATCCAACACTCCATACAGGAAAACAGATATTACGCTACAGTTTAGTACTCACTTCCATGTTTCTAGCAAAGTTTTGCATTTTCTTGAATTGAACATCTCCTATTCGTGGCTTTAGATTTTAGGCTGTTTCTATAGTTGGTTATTAAGTGGCAAACTGAAATAAACGTAAAATGTATAGATAAATTTTATGTTGGGGCTAAAGAAAATAACGTAAGTAACTCTCTCTCTATCTCTCTATCTCTCTTAGGAGGACATTGAATATTGACACATGGTTATAGTTTATTCAGTCAATCTTGTATAAAAATTCAGAACCAAGTCTCCAAGTTCATGTTAGTGACAAATTCTATGTAGTGAATTTTATACTATATAAATTCGTATTCGGGAAAAAAAGCGAAGTCAAACACAGTTTTCTTGGTAAGAAGAAAATACGCTAGACAGAAAAACTAACTTGGATGATTTTAGTTTCAATACCTATCGCTATTGGTAGCTAAAAGTAATGAATTATTCAAGAGAATATTCCTAATATTTCCACATTGTAAGTTGAAACAGGGTATAAGGTTGAAATAAGTGGTTATGGTTAGAATTCACAGTGATATGTCGTGATGTCAGCAGTTAAATATAAGAACAGAGAAAATACTCTGTTTCTCGATCAGACACACACACACACACACACACACACACACACACACATATATATATATATATATATATATATATATAGCTAAAAAAATTTGCCACTTTAACTGAGCAGGTTCATGAAGGTCTCGAAGTTATCCAATATTAAACAATTAAGCGGGTATCTACTCACGCCTTCATTAAAAAAAAAAACAATAAATGAAAAAGAAAAAGGAAAGCAATCTGAAAAAAAAACCCAGAAAGCCAACTAAGCACAAACAAGACCAATATTGTTAAATCATACCGAACTTCCTTTAAATAAGGAAATTTGGGGCTTAACAGCATAAAACCCAACCCCGATTCGTGAAAGTATCATGTGTCTTCACGAAACTTCGAAGTCGGCATGAACCTGCTTAGTTAAAGGGACACATTTTTTATCTGAAAATTATGAACGCTCTCTATCCACTCCGATATCGAGCATTTTACGATAAAATACCTGATTGGTAAAATACTTTATATCAGTAAAAGTACTGAAAAAAATCTTGGCGCATAATATATAAAAATATAACACACACACACACACACACACACACACACACACACACACACACACACATATATATATATATATATAATTACTAATCATAAATATACTATATTTCCTCAATATTTGGTAAAACTCTCAGTTTTATACTCCTGGTAATTGTCAAGCAATCCGTGCCTTACACCCGATAACAAACAAAACGTCATTTTAGGCTAAAAGTTTTACATTTTTATTTTACATAAAGCATAGTTTAAATGCAACCAGCCATCTAATTGTTTGTGCCATGATACCTAAATATGTAAGCGACAAGGCTCTCCACAACTTCATTTCCATTGTAGCTCTTAATGATTTTTTATTCTTCTCTTATTAATCCTGAACGCTGTTCTTCCATTCATTTACCAAAGATCCATTTGTTATGCGTTGTTTTCTTTTTAGCCCTCAGTCTTGAATAATTCATTACATTCAGCTAACAATAGCGATAGTTATGGAAGCTAAAATCGTCCAAAGTAGTTTTTTACTATCATCATTTTTGTTTCTCTGGTAGGCCATCTTATACAAGATTGACTAAACTCATTATAACCATGTGTCAATATTCAATGTCCTCCTGAGAGAGAGAGAGAGAGAGAGAGAGAGAGAGAGAGAGAGAGAACAACGGTATTTACCTATACTTTTGTACGCTTATTTCAGTTTGATACTTAATAACCAGCAATAAAAACAGCCTAAAATCTAAAGCCACGAATAGGAGATGTTCAATTCAAGAAAATGAAAAACTTTGCTAGAAACATGGAAGTGAGTACTAAACTGTTGCGTCACATCTGCTTTCCTGTATAGAGTGTTGGACAATCGCCTCAAAAATAAAAAAAGGTAATTGAAGCAAGGATGCTGAGGATACCATTGATCTAACACGTGAGCAATGATGAAGTTTTAAAGAAAATTTAAACAAAAAGAAAAGTCATACTTGACATCAGAAAGAGAACTGAGAAATCTGATACCAGAGAAAAAAATTCATGTCAGTAAAAAATTCTATGTAGTGAAGTTTTATACCATATAAATTCGTATTCGGGAAAAAAAAGCTTTCTTGGTAAAAAGAAAATACGCTAGACAGTAAAATTACTTTGGACGATTTTAGTTACCATGACTATCGTTATTGTTATCTGAATGTAATGAATTATCCAAGAGAATAATTCTCAGCATCCTTGCTTCAATTAAATTCTTCATTTTTCAGGCGAATGTCCAATACTCCATACAGGCGAACAAATATCACACAACAGTTTAGTATTCACCTCCATGTTTCTAGCAAAGTTTATCTATTTCTTAGTAAGTGCTGAAATGCTTCTTTGCTAATCCCAATACACCGTAAATTTTCAGTGTTACATTTTCCGAGCTCTGTTAAAACACTTCCCAGATATCTAAATGCCCGCACTTGTTGGCTTTTGGTATCTCCGATTTGCAATTTTCATTTTGAGTTTAATCTTTTGTTAGATTATGACATTTTGCTATTGACCGATTTTTGCTTGCTTTTCTTTCATTATTTTCTGTAAGAATCCTTGCAGTATTTTTCTATCAATCCCTGATTGCTATTCAATACATGGCTTCGTTACTTTAGTGAGCCTTTTATGTCAGATAAATATTTGTTATATACTAACCAGATATCTAAGTCAGAAACTTGCTTAATTTAAATTCATCTAGTTTGAAACTTATTGAATTATCACCTTTACTGATAACAGTGCGTTCATTTAATATTTAATATTTAATAATTTTATCGTCACTTTACTTTTTTACCAAGTCTAAGAGTTCTATCAGCACATTTTCCACTGGCACAAATTGATAAAATTGTTTCAGTCTATAATAAATAATTTTCTTTGAGGATGAGTTGTGTTTAATAGTTATTTAATGGGGATTTCTTAATTCTAAAAAGGTAGGGTTTTAAGGTATATTTTAATGTTCGGTGATTTAGTTATACTTTGATTAAAATTTTATTTTTCATTTTAGAAAATTGAAGATGTTCTCTAGTATTGTATTCAATAATGTGATGCTGGTAATAATTTTTCCCTTCCAAAAATGCATTGTTGGCAATATTTTTACTATAAAAGTCTACTTTTATACTTTTAAAATGTTATATAGATCCCACTTTGTGGGGATAACTATTTACCCCCAGCTGGTATCCTAACAGGTTATATCACTCCTGGTTAGGGTGGACGTGGAAACAACAGCAATTGAGGTGTGGTTTCATGCTCCTCACAATCTCCCAATCAGAGGTCTTGTGCTGGATGTAGGACTATTATTTGTCTGTAGTGGCTAAATAAATATGTTAATAAAACCTATCCTTCTTGAATTCAGGTTCTATTGTCAGTATTCCTTGAGGTTTTTTCCTCCCAACATGCAGACTGCTTTGTCTTGCTTGATTTTCAACGTATTTGTTAGTGGCTAAATAAATATGTTAATAAAACCTATCCTTCTTGAATCCAGGTTTTTTTGTCAGTATTCCTTGAGGTTTTTTCCTCCCAACATGCAGACTGCTTTGTCTTGCTTGATTTTCAACGTATTTGTTGTGTATCTGGGCATGGAAAAGTAATAATACGTTCAGTAAAGATGAGAATCCTGGAAAGAATTACTATTTTCCCAAGCTAACGTGCACAACAACATATATGTTGAAAAATCAAAAGAAAAGGGTGAAACCGTTGAATATGTACAGCACAAACCCCCAGCTCATATCATAACGACCCAATCGCAATCCAAACAATATTAATAAAAATAAAAACTGAATATAAATTACTTTTCCTCAGACTTTGTATTAGGACACATTGTGCACACCTCATGCTATGACTGATCTTGCAGCTACCTGATGAACATTCATGAACATTTTTAACTTAACAAACATTGATAAACCCTTGACATCCTCGCCTCTGTATATATAAACACGTGCAGCATAATAAATCCTACATTGACTTGATAAAGCCTCTCAGAGGACCAAACGCGTCGGTCAAGTCGAGTTTTTCCTCTTGTCTCATTTTTATTCATTCTGTTTCTTCTACACACAGATCACATACATTCCACTTGACATATATATATATATATAATGAACATAAGTTGGATGTTTTTATAAATCTATTGGTAATATTATACTTTGAGGCTCTCTTTTAGACTTCTTAGACCAAATTCATAGTTGGTCTGAAGAGTGGTCTATAAGAGATCTGCAAAATGTATCAATGGGTTTATAAAAACAGCCAACTTATGTTCATTATTATAATACCCTGTTAAATCTTAACATTGAGTTCTCATTGGATTTAATCTCCTGTGGAATTTACCTTATATATGACCAAGGATTTTACTTATATATATATATATGTGTGTGTGTTATCAACTAGAATTTTCTTAGATGTTCTTTTAAAGGATGGCTAAATAAATGAATATTATATATATATATATATATATATATATATATATATATATATATATATATATTGTCATCCGCAGACAGCTCTGTTTCGCTGTATTACAGCTCATCAGTACAGTTAGAATCCGATTTCTACATAACCCAGGGTCGAAATCCGACCGAATTGGCGTCAGTCGGCGACTCTACCCCTTGGCCACGGGGCGTTCAGTAGAAGAAGGCAGTCGTTTTACCGCATATCATATTACGCGCCCAATAGCTAGAGTGCTCAAATTTATTTTTACTGAATGAGCGATATATCAGTGATTTATTATCTTTAAGTATTAATAAAGAAGACAAGAAATATGCTTCACTACACTATTTGGTGACTGACAGTATAACAAACTGTTGGTATTCTTGTTCTCATTTTCTCGCCTCGTCCTGGAAACAGTATTTATACTACCCACCCTCAATAAAAAAGCATGTAAAAAGGAATCTAAAGAAAATAGTTTGTCTTTCTTTCATTCTGTGATGCAGAGTTGAGGTTTGAACAATTGTTGATACAATACAAGGAACGAAAAATGACACAAAACTCAACACTACATTTTTATTTCAGTTATCTCCCCCTTTTGTTAAGATTAATCCTTCTTTGGACGTAAAAAGTATGTTCTTGTTCAAAACAACACTAGAAATTTCTTTAGTTTTAAAATTTTTCTCCTCATACGCACTTTTTTTTCATCCACAAAATTTTAGATTTCTTTATTTAAGTAAAATAAATAATTAAAAAAAACTGTATAGGGGAGCAATTTGTGTGAATACCAAATTCACAGCGTATCTTCTTCACTTTTCTATAGCAGCCATATTCCAAGACAATTTCTAATCTTGAAAAAGTACTAATTTTTGCAGCTTGAGGTTCATTCCAGTCCCAATAGCATTTTTGTCCGATCTATCTGAAGTTTTGCTTGGATTTCCTTTATTCAACAAATATTTCTTTTATATATATAATAGTCATGAACATCGTCATTGAACTCATGTTTTAAAAGTATTCTGTGCTATTAACAACTTCTTTCGATTTAAAAAAATAAGATTAAAAATGCAGCATTCTACAACATATTGAGTTTATAAGTTTACTAAAACATAAACTTGGACCAATTGCACACACGAGATTTTACACCGCTCGTGAAAAGCACTGATATTTCTGCAAAATTATGTTGATGATACTTTGGAAAGTTTATTGGATAATATGAAAAAAATGAAGATAAGTAAACGGTAATGGGTAAGTATACTTATGAATCGATTCCATTTCCAGATTTATATTTCAAAATTCAAATTCAAGACATGGAACTATAATTCAATAAAACTAACAAATCAACTGAAACGAATGTCTGCGAAATTTACCCGTAAGATTGTTTGAACGAACCAATGTTCATCTGTCTTCTGATTTCTCGCAATTCTTTGTCTCGTGCCTCTTGGGCATACTTGTAAAAATCGGTTACATAATTGAAGAATATTTGGTGTTGTCTGCGCGAAGTATGTATTAGAATAAATTCTTTTTCCCCATAAGTCACTGATGCCTCCTCAACAGGTGTTTACCCGTGCAACCAGACTGGCAACTGGGTCCCACCCATTCACAGTCAGGTTAGCCAAATGCAGACGACAATTCTACTCCTGCAGCTTCCTCTCTCGCACTTCCCGCCTGTGGAACTCACTCCCGTATTCTTGCTTTCCTGACGGCTACAACCTCCAGAAATTTAAATGCAAAGTTAATACTCATCTACTAACCACTGGCCACTAGCTCTCTCCCCTCCCCTGTATAACCTTCCATTTCTCTCCACCTATGTATCTGTCATCGCACCTTCTTTCTACTGTTCCTTTCTAACTAGTTTGTACTCCTCACTCTTTTCTAATTAATCTTTTTACATTTATGTAACCCCCTGCACATCAGTGGCGTTTCCGCCTTGCTCGGGGTGAAATGATTAAAAAAAAATCATATTCCTTTGTTTAGTACAAGTATTGTCGCTCGATTTAAGGATGGAATATCATATGTATCACGTATGAAGAAATGATAAGAAAGTTTTCTGTCATATTTAAGGAATACGATATGGTTCATTATGAAAAGTTTTCGGTTAGTTGAGTTAATTATGCTGATTTTGCGATATGTTAATTCTCTTTTGGTAAATAGCCAATTTTAAATTGATTAAACTTTTTATTTATTAATGTTCGACGGGAGACGCCTCATGAACTATTAAAAATAGATGAAGAAAAGTTGAAGATATATACCAGAAAAAGAGCAAAAATCATTCAGATAGTGGAGGGTAATTTCTGCGGATTACAGAGTGAAAATAAGCTTGTTGTTTTAAACTTGTGAGATAGAAAATTTGTGACCATAAAATAGCAGGCTTACCAACTGTTATCAGCTTGGAACAATCTCGTTGAGCCAAGAAAAACGCTAGAGAATTCAGTTCCGGATACCAGTAAGAGAGTTAAAGCCACCAAAAGAACAGCGCTGTTAAATTATCTCTAATGTACTGGGGAGAGTGTTGTGTAAAAATCTAAATACCACTAAATATTTAGGGACCTTGTAAGGGAGTTGAGCTGAAATTAAAGAATGTGAGAAAACATTCTCAAAAGACATTCTAATCACCATGCAAATGCACGAAATATCTATTTTCTAATATCGTGGATATTTTTATCGGTTACGCATCCTTCTCACCCCTTCTTATTTTTTCACTCAGTTAAGTGATATACATGATTTATGATTATGAGGTCTATGTCTCGTTCGATTCATGACTAAATAAGCAGAAGATTTTTCGGCAGTAGATGTCGATTTCTTTCTGCTGTATATTACTTGCGAAAAGAAGGCTAAAGAAAACACCGTTCTTCTATTAAACCCATACATTTCCAAAAATATTTGAGTTCAAAAGAATATGACAGACTGGGCTGGAAATTGAATTTGGCTCTCATTCCTAAGCTATATCCGTTACATTACAATGCACATATATCCGAAGTATGATTAACTATATTTACGTTTTGCTATTCGGACCCTTAATGTCATCGTTGTTGTCATCCTAACAGAGTTTTCGGCCAGTTTACTCTCAGGTATTATTTTATGTCCGAATGTTTTAGGTGAAGAATTATTATTATTATTATTAATATTATAATTATTATTATTATAATTATTATGTCATTTTTCATCATATTTCGATTTCTGCTTTGGTCTCACACCAACCAAGTCTGCGGGGAGACCTAAGGCAGGTAGTGGCGTGTTGTTATGGCTCCATTTCATGTTTTTCTATCTTCCCTATCATCTCCAGCATTACATAGATAAAGTTTTCCTTAGTGTGTGGGCTGTACTTAATAAGACAATTTTTTGTATATCTCTTAAGCTGGGGTTTCCAGGGATTCTATCAATGTGTTGTTTTGTTCCATTTTTTATCATTCCAAGTGCACCTACTCTCACTGGCACAACACTTGTTTTCAATTTCCACATTTTTTTATTTCAATTTCCAGGTCTTTATATTTTGACAGTTTTTCAAATTCCTTGATTGCTATGTTACAATCCGCTGGACAAGCCATATCAATTAATAGACAAGTTTTCTCCTTCTGGTTTTTAACAATAATGTCTGGCCTGTTTGCTTCAATTTTTCTGTCTGTGTAGATGGTGTAATCCCATACAATGGTTACATCTTCTATTTCTGTAACCGGTGCTGGGTGATGTTCATACCAGTGTTTGCCTACAGCTTTTCCATAATGTTTGCATATTGCCCAATGTAAATATTGCCCAACTCTATCGTGGCGATTTTTATATTCATTTGGGGCAAGCACAGAACAGCCTGAGATTAGGTGGTCTATTGTTTCTTGGTGTTTATCACAAAACCTTGCATTTTGGATCCATATTATTATGCATAATATTTGCCTGAAAGTTTCTCGTGAAAAGACTTTGGTCTTGTGCTGCAAGAATAAAGCCTTCAGTTTCAGACTTTAATCCAGATGCACGTAATCATCGATGAGTATTAACTTTGTCAACATTGGATTTATTGGCACGTACTGGATATTGGCCATGCAGAGGTTTGTCTTGCCAGCGCTGTTTCATCTGTTCAAGTTATTATTATTATTATTATTATTATTATTATTATTATTATTATTATTATTATACTATTTAGACGAATATAAATAACTGTTGTACTCACAGCATTTCGGCTCTTTCAGCCTTCCGCTTGCTGGAGTATTTTCAAACGCTTCCATTGATGCAATATAACTGTTCATTACCTATTGCATATTTTTTGTCAAATTTTTAAATTAGACGAAAAATTATTATCATTATTATTATTATTATATTTTACTATTTGGACTAATATAAATAACTGTTGTAATCACAGCATTTCGGCTATTTCAGTCTTCCGCTTGCTGGAGTATTTCCAAACGTTTCCATTGATGAAATATAACTGATCCTTACCGATTTGATATTTTTTGTCAAATTCTTAGATTAAAAAAAATAGCCGAAGTGCTGTGAGTAAACAGTTATTTAAATTAAAATATTATCAATATTTTATGCTTTGTTAAACTTGAAGCAACTGAAATGTGTTTCTACAGAAGAATGCTGCGAATATCATGAATCGAGCATGTGAGCAATTATGAGTTTTTGGAAATGATGGAAACTAAAAGGAAATTAACACTAAGCATCAGGAAGATACAGCTGAAGTTCCTGGGATATGCAATAAGGAAAGAAGGCTTGGAGAACCTGATACTAACAGGCCAGATAGAGGGGAAAAACAGGGTAACGCAGAGGATAACATAACTAAAGGACCTAATCAAGTGGATAATGGAACGAGGGTTACATGGTGTATCAGGAGAAAGTGTGCTATGAGCCACCGGTGATAGGGAGACGCGGAAAGCCATGATCGCCTACGTCCTGAAAAAAAGAGGGCACATAGAAGAAGAATATCTAAAGCATAATCAGCAAAATTAATGGTCTTGATTTAAGGGCTCGGATTTAGTCCCTGTGCATTTTCTATAAAAAAAAACTTTTATAGTAATTGTTCGGGTGATCTCTTTGCTATGGTACGTAATCTGTTGAAGGACCTACAAGTGGATAATGGACGAGGGTTGCATGGTGTATCAGGAAAAGGCGTGCTAAGAGCCACCAAGGATAGGAAGACGTGGAAAGCCATGATCACCTATGTCCTGAAAGGACAGGGCACATAGAAGAAGAAGAATTGAGACTAACATTCGCATCATAGATGCTATATAGGCCATAAAAACAAAAAATAAAATGATCATACTGCAAGTATCAGATCAGGTCAAAGATGGAGTACCGGGCAACAGCTTCTCTTCCCAGTCTCCATATAGTCCAAAAGCCTCTCCGCGTTCTTGTCAGTGGCAAATTATTTTCTATTCTAAAACCGTTTCTCACAAGGATCTCTATGCTCTCTTGCTATGTCCATTTCGGACGAACTAAATTGCTTTTTTCCACCAGTTTTAATCTTCACGACTAAAACCCGCGGTGCTATACATATTGTAGCGAACCATCTCTATTCCGTTCGTATTTCAATGGTGAGAAGCAAAATCCATTCCAGCACATTCTACAACCATTCCCTACTTTGTGAAATCAACTTTCAAAAAGATTCTTCCTGATCACTACAATCTCAATTTGTTCAATTCTAAGGTTAATCGTTATTCTTCCCCACATATAAACAGAGCTCTTACACTGTAACCCTCTATCTTAAGTTGCTCTTAGGCCTTGTACAGAGTTAAAAATCAATGTGAAATAATTAGAAATAATAATAATAATAATAATAATAATAATAATAAGTAAATAATTTAAAATGATAATTGTTCATTTTAAATATTCAGACACAAAATTGGTAAACATATTTTTAGCGGTACCAGTCAGTTAAGTGCCATGCGCGATATACGCTTTGGGCGATCATGTCTCGAGACATGACTGACTGGGCAGAAGATTATCCCGCAGTAGGTTGCCATTGCTCTCTGCGGTAGACTGGTTGCCGACCAAGGCTATAGAACCCAATCTGTCCTATTATTTAACCCATAACTGGAGGGAAGAGACGTATTATTACCTTTCCCAAGGGTATTTGCGCGTAAGTGAATTGAAGGAATTCAACTGGAATTTGAACTCGGTTTCCCGATTTCTCGTTCCGAGCCGATATCCACTGCGCCACAACGCACATCCCTTTTAGCGGTTTATGCAAGTTAAAATTCGTAATAATCTAGGAACATTTGTGGATACGGAGAGATGAGTCTCGTCAAATCTCAAAAGGCTCGAAAGAAAATTTCCCGTGTGAAATGAAACCACACAAGACTACTTTTTGTTAAGTTATCCCAGTGTATATTGGATCGACAACCATTTTCCAGGCGTGTGATAATATATTTAATTTGACTGATAAATTCTCCATCTGTTATATTTCTACGTTCTCCGTTTCTTTTTACCTTTCACTTGCTATTCTATTTTTAATCGCCTTCTCCTAAATTCTCTCTATAATGTTTTTCTGTTTTCATCTATTTTTTCTCATTTTAAATGTGTTCAATACAATTTTAAACAAGGATTCGTAACGTGATGTTTCTTTTTTACAGTTTCTTAAATGTTCTTACTTTCAATTTGCCTGATTTCTTCCCTGTCTTTGCACAAGATCATTTTCTCGACTCCTTTTCTCTCTGTTACTGTATGGCTTTCCTGCAGGCTTTTTCTGTATGTATTTTACATTTCACGTTTACATCTTGGAGGAGTTTAAAGAATATCCTGTTTCAGTTTAAATTATTCTAAATATTTCCATCTGTTCCGGGAAATTCGACGTGGAGTAATATTTGTGTGTGAATAGGGAAATTCGACGTGGTGTAGTGGATAACAAGATTTTCTTCCTGTATCAGTTGTAGTAGTAATTTTCTAAGCGTTGCTCAGATGTGGCACAAGGCCGAAAGTATGGGGTACTCAGTGAGAATCGAACTCACTACTCAGTTATAATAGTTTCTAGCAAGTCAAGCTTGCTAACCATTACATCATGCAGAGGTGCCCTACATCAATTGTAGTTGTAGCGGATCAGTCTAGTCATTTGTGTACTCCATATTTTGTCCTTGTTCCTCAACTAACCGGCAATAAGAATGGGTACTTGAAGGTGATGTAATAGTTAGGCAGCATATGTTGCTAGAATCATTACAGCTGAGTGTTAAGATCTGTCCTAAATGCGTGCCACATACTCTCGGCATTGTGTCACATCTAAGCTGCGCTTAGAAAATTACTATATATTTGGGCATATTGGAACTGTTTAATGGTTAACAAGCTTGTCTTGCGACATCAATTACGACTGAATAGTGAGTTTGATTCTCATTGTGTGCCCTAGGCTTTCGGCTTTGTTGCACATCTAAGCTACGATAAGAAAGTCATATATTGGTCACCTCGACTTGGTGAAATGGTTAGCAAGCTTGTCACGTGAGAATCGTCACAATTGAGAAATGACTTCGATATTCACTGGGTGTCCCATATTTTTTGCCTTTTGCCACATTTATGTTGCGCTTAGTAAATCACATGACTTGCTAGAATTATTATGAGTGGTGAGTTTGATCTTCACTGGGTGCCTCCTACTTTCGGTCTTGTGCCACATTTAAGCTCTACTTTTGATAATTATCTTTCTATCTCTCTCATAAGTTTATGTATGTCTCTTTAAACACATGGCCCGCAATATTTTCTTTCATATGTCATTTACCTATTTCGAATTTTTTATTGTCTTATAACCTTAACTTATAGATAAAGAAAAGACTTAAATAGACAGGACCATATCAAAAGCGACATATATATGGTTCTTCCGCGGATTTTGAGAATACCGAAGACGGAACAAAAGCGACGAGGCGGTTTTATGGAGTACAAAGAAACTGATACTTGCAACGACAAAAGGAAAACTGAAACACCATGCGGAAAGAAGGTTTGGAGAATTTAATGCTCCTAAAACATACTGAAGATAAGGGAAGCGAGGAGAATCTACTGGAAACCTGACTAATGAATTCGTGTGAAGGAATCACCAGACAAAAAATAAATATTCTTAGAAAAGCGATAGATCAGTCAGTGCCAAAAGCTTTGGGCGGTCATATCTAGAAAGAGATATAAGTGACTGAGCAGAAGAGTATCCCGCAGTAGGTTGCCATTGCATTCTGAGGTAGACTGGTTGCCAGTCAAGGCAAAAGAACACAATCTGTCCTATTATATAACCCATAACTGGAGGGAATACCTTTCCCAAGGAATTCAACTGGAATTCGAGCTCTGCTCCTCGATTTGTCGTTCCGAGTCGATATCCACTGAACCACAACGCACATCCTAGAAATTACTTCTAGTAAAAAACAACAGGAAATATGAGAGAGCAATTATCCCCAAGGTCTTGACGTATAAGCACTTATGGCACAACTAATCCCTGCAGTCTTACTGGTATGACTGATTGGTTCGATAAGTTCAAAATGGCAGCTGAATTAAAAAATGTCCTACATTCTGGGGCATTTAATATCTTGCTAATCTTAATGCCTCCAAAACAAAACTGCTCTATTATAATCGTCTGACTATCTTGCCTTCAATCAGCATGGCTGATGGTTGCCTCTAGTATAGACTTACAGCATATCACGTTCAATACTGTCCTCTCTAAACTCTACAACCTCTGCCTATCTGCTTCCTGTTTTCCTGCCTGTTGGAAGTCCTCCTGTGTAGTTCCTATATTTAAGAATTCTGGCGAACCCTCAGACCCCGCCAATTACCGTCCTATTAGTCTCCTTCCGATTTTTGGCAAAGTTTTCGAAGCCATTATCAACGCCGAGGTGATTAAGCATCTCACGGCCCACAGGCTTCTCTCTGACAAACAGTACGGGTTTTGCTTCACCAGGTCTACTGCTGATATGCTAACGACCATTACCGAGTACATATACCGGGGACTTGACAAGAATGGCGAAGCCCGAACCGTTGCCTTGGATATCCCCAAAGCGTTCGACAGGGTCTGGCATGCTCGGCCTCTTGTGCAAACCGCGGAGCTACGGGATAACTGAACATCTGTTTGACCTCACCCAGTCATTCCTCTCTAACCGCACATTGAAGGTGGTATTAAACTATCATACGAACACGGGCGTCCCTCAAGGTTCTATCCTATGTCCCACGCTCTTTCTGATCTACATTAATGATCTCCCCGACGCCATTAGATCCCAAGTTGGCATGTATGCCGATGACACAACAATCTACTCTCGCATCGAACAAAAACCAGGTGTGGGCGACAAAGCGAACCACGCTGCCGTGCTTGAAAAGGACCTCCAATCCGTAGTGGCATGGGGTAGGAAATGGCTAGTAAATTTCAATGCTTCTAAAACGAAGCTGTTATCAACTAACCACCATAGACAATCGCATCTACCTCCCATTAGCATGGGACAGGCTAGCCCCCCAGAGAGTAAAATACTACGCCTCCTTGGCCTTACACTTTCGGCGGACCTCAAATAGAATGACTATACCGAATCCATTGCCAAATCTGCTGCTATGAAAGTCGGCTCTCTGTGCAGGGCCCGGAAGTTTTTCCCACCTGAATCTATTCTGCACATATACAAATCTACCATCCGCCCGTGTATTGAATATTGCTGCCATATCTGGTCGGGTGCCCCTGCTGCTCTCCTTGGGTTTCTTGACAAAATACAAAGGAGGATCTGTAACTTGGTTGATACTTGGCAGACCTGCTGCAACCACTCTCTCACCGGCGTGATGTGGCTTCCCTGTGTCTCTTCTACAAGTACTTTCATGGCTTCTGCTCCGATGAACTTAGAGCAATGGTGCCGCCTAAGTAGGAATTTACACGTGATACTGGATTAGCAACTAGGTCCCACCCTTTTACAGTTAAACAGATAAGATGTAACCGTAAATTCTACTCAAACAGCTTCTTTTCTCGCGCTTCCCGGCTGTGGAACTTCGTTCCACAAGTCTGTCTTCCCGACAGCTACAATCTCCAGGTGTTTAAATGTAGGGTCAATAGACACCTCCTATCACACTAACTCCCAATTATTCCCAAAACACTCTCATCTACCGAAACCTCATTCTCGGTATCCTTACCCGTCTATCACACACCCTCTGACATTTCCTATATTTAACCATTCTCGGTATTCCTACCCGCGTATCACCCACCCTCTGATATTTCCTATATTTAATCATCTCCACTCTATGTAGCCCCCTGCGCAGTAGTGGCAGTGACATGCCTTGCTCGGGGTGAAACGCTTATAAAAAAAATACACCAGTTCTCGTTCGATCACTGAAGTTAAGCAATGTGAGCCTGGTCAGTACTTAAATGGGTGACCGCTTGGGGAAGTCCAGGCACTGTAAGCGTTCAGTAACGGATGTGCGTTGTGGTGCAGTGGATATCGGATTGGAAAGAGAAATCAGTGAGCCGAGTTCGAATTCCAGTTGAGTACCCTGCATTCACTTAAGCACTGGTACCCTTGGGAAATATATTAATCCGTCATTTCCCTCCAGTTATGGGTTAAATAACAGGATGGAGCCTGGAGGCAACCTATCCAGTGTTAGTGTCACAATAAAAATTACCCTTCGTAGCCCTGGCGAAGCATCAATTATTCAGCTATTTGACAAGATTATGAATTTCACTATAAACTGCGCCAGGGCTCCAAATGCACAGGGAATACTGGAGGGGGTGTAGTCAGTTCTATCTCGGTCAAGGCCGCAGGACGACGACGACGACTATTATAGTAATTCCTTGCGCATTCTGGAGTTAACGTTTTCCGCTGACATGAAGGGGAAATATTATATTGGATCAATTTATAATTCTGCTACTCGGAAAGATATTTCAGGGTCTCATGCTGAAGAATTCTTTCGCACCAGAATCTATACAAATTTTAAAATCTGTCCATGCTTTGAATAATGATGTAGCATCTGGTCTGGTGTTTCTGATATGCATTTAGAAATTCTTGATGAAATCCAAAGAATAATCTAATATATTATTGGTCCTGTCCTGGCATCTCGGTTTCAGATATTTTCTACCGCTAAAACCCAGCTTTCCTGTTCATTTTCAATTAATATTTTCATGGCATTTGTTCTGAGGAAATTTATGAAGTTAAGCGTGCTACTAGACTGGTGACTGAGTCTCATCATTTTACTTTTCTCGCACTTTACAGAAATCTCTTCTGACTTCTTGCTTCCCAGGCAACTTTTATTTTCAAAGATTTAAATAATTTCTCAATTTTTATTTTTCAGATTTCTATATCTTACTTTGGCTAATTCTCTGAGTTCTGGGTTTTAAAATATTTATATATATAAGATTTCTTGGGGTCAGATACTAGTTTTTTACTCTATACTCTAAAAGTTACGCACACACTCACATTGTTGCAGTAACGATAGCAACATATATAGATAAATTAGTTTTCGTTGATGTCTGTTATCACTTCAACATAGACTAAACTTCATTGGTATAGTACAACTAATGTTTGACCTACCTCCATCCAGGACTTGTCAATAATACCAAGTACCTCAGTGTTTCTCAACCGGTGAGGCCAAGTGCAATTCTGCGATTTGTCAGGTACCTAGCTTCTTTCCATAAATGCAATTTATTCAGTATTTTTGTATTTAAAAATTCTTTCTTTTGAAAAAGCCTGAAATACCAAGCATATGGCTTCCATGTTTTGGTGAAGCCTTTGTCATTTGATATTTTGATGTTAAATTCCCTGATATTTAAGTAGATAATCTTTTGGCTTCAACAAAGGATTTAAATCAGTTATTATCGGTCTCTCTAAAAATAATAGATTCTTAAATCCTCTTAAAATGAAAATTGTACTGCTGATGCAATGTCTTAAAAGTAAATGCTTATTTTCGGAGACAGCTTTATCATTTCTTTCTATTTTTAAATTTCATGGCTAATCTTTTCGTATAAAAATTTAAAGTGTGCACTAGAATTTAATTATTCTACAAGTGCGCCCTGATATAAAAGTAGCATAGAAACACTGGTAGGAGGTGGAAGTACTTGAGAAGTAACATGATACGGCTCTTGTTACTTACAATAACCAAGACCATTGAAGATGACGTTAAATTGATGTGGTGTCAACTAAGAACCGCTTTTGTTTCCCCACCACCTTGCAACTTTCAAGGGGTAAAGCAAATCTGAGTTGCTGAGGTTGGCGGTTAGGGCTACTTGGCATTTTGTTTGCTATGTCAGATTGGAAGCTGACATATTCATGCGTTGCATAGCCTTTAAGGGAAATGATAATGTCAAAATTTGGCAACTGCCGCGTAACATTAGATTACAGCAGTTTCCACTCATAGCGAAGTCTACGTCTATTCTCCGACACCTGATGCACAATATATATATATATATATACTACACGCAAAATGTTTGGGGTACCTGCAGTTCTTTAAAACGTACCTTAAAATGAGATATCTTTTTCTATTTTCTTTCAAGTAAAAGATAAAATTCCATTAACTACTGTTTATTTGCTATTATTTTTGTTTGTTCTTTCAAATAGTATGTCTGTTGTAATCTGTTTAACGTGCCTTTCTCCCGAGTCTTTGTCCTTGTACCTCGCAGCCTTCCGATAGTCCTCCGGGATTTATTGTATTATATACAATTGTGGAACAAGGCCAAATGTTTGGGAGAGAAAGCTGAGGCTAGTCATTTAGTAACTCTCGAGATTTATTATGTAACATCACATAATTTTGGCACAAGGCCTGTATTTGGCGGGGGGAACTGAGGTTGGTCATCCGTAACTATCTTATACCTATCTATTCAGAATCACGACCCAATCACTTTTTACAATTTTCCATTCACCATAAGGACCCCTCCATCGTCAATCAATCTACCAATATCTTATACGTTCAGGGAACCTAAAAAAATCTTCCCATGAATTTTGAAAAATATACAATATGCATACAAAAATATATAAAAAAAATTTGATATGATATGTAATGAAAGAGGGAACATGAAACCAAAAATACAAACAAAAAATTTCAACATAATATACACAAATGAATAAATTGGTATGTACCCGTCCAAACCTCAAAATAAAGAGACCGCTGTGTTCTGTTTGAAAGACATAATGAAGAGGCTTTCTCGTTAAGAGAGATGGGGAGGAGAAAATTTAAATACGGCTTGGGGAAATAAAAATCCTGACCCGTCCAATAATCCATATTTTGCCGCCTACTTCCAAAATATTCTAAAGATGGACCCTGCCAGTTTGTGTGCCTCAATCAGTCATGCAGATTTATTTTACGCCCACTTACGGGCTTTTAACTAGTTGTAATGTGCATGGTACAGGCGATTTGTGCCTCTTTCGTTGGGAAGATAGGCATTGTCCCTTAAGTCCCATGCGTGATACGCACCTGGACGATCATACCTTTTTCAAAACATGACTGACTGGGCAGAAGATTTTTCAAGCAGTCGGTTGCATTACTTTCTTGCTAGAATATCTTGTTATTTAACCCATAAAGAAAAGGAGACAGATTAATACTTTTCCCAAGCGTATTTGTGCGTAAATGAATACAAGGAATTCAACTGGAATTTGAAATCGGCTATCTGATGACTCGTTCTGTGCCGATATCCACTGCACCACAACGCATATATGAATATTTTTTTGTAAGAAATATCTTGTTTTCAGTAGTAAGTACTAGAAAATTTGAGATTAGCAAGAGGGCTGGAGATTTGATTCAGGTCAAGAGATTCGCGGAAATGAATATAAATTTGACATAGTTTCCTGTCTCGTTTACTCATAATTGAAAAAAAATCACTTTTCAACAATACAACGATCGAAAGCACTCTTCTAAATTAAGTCAAAATTACCTTAAGTCAGGGAAAGTAGCCATATTGTAGAAATAGTCTTGGTCGTCTGTCTTCTGACCTAGCTTTCATTAGTTACTACAGGGTGAATTGGATTGTAGAATGAGGATTTTTGAACTTGTGTAATCGTTAGGAAACTTGTCTTGGTAGATCAATACTCTCTATGTACTCCATACTTTCGGCCTTGTACCACGTCTACCTTATGATTATCGACCTTGTGCTACATTCGGTAGTGACGTGGGAGTGTTGAAAAATACGACCCCAAACGGGAGTACTTAGTCTTGAAGCTCTGACATTTACTTCTTTTTCCAAAAACTGTTGGAAATAATGACATTAATTTTAAAGCAGGCGGTGGTTTTATTGACGAAAACAAAATATGATGGTGTTGTATGATAACATCTTTAGTTAAGTGCCTTTTTAAAAAAATAAAACAAATAGACTTTAGTTCCTGAAATTTTGTCTTATTCATAAAATATCTCATTTTAGGTGTTTTTAAAGAAATGCAGGGTTGTCACAATTGTTTTGTTTGTAGTTTATATATATATATATATATATATATATATATAGATGTGTGTTGCCAAAATGTTCATTCACTGATTAAGTAAACGTTTACATAAAAGGCAGAACGAATTTATTGACCAATGCTATATGTGTGTGTGTAACTCTTCACACATGGTTTTATTTCTCTTATCGATCTGCTTCATTAATACCCGCTCGCATCTGAAGCCATTTTTCTCTACAGAAAAGATTTTTAATTTTTCTTAAATCGAGTTAAATATTTAAATTTCAAATCTACCTTTATCATCCATTTGTAATGAATTTCTAGTTTAATTTGTATCTCCCACTCGATTTACAAAGATATGCCACTATAATTATTCCTTTCGGCCATACGTTTAATGATGTTATTTTTTCTTCACGAATGTGGATTTGAGTTTTTGCTAACTTATTAAATTGTGAAACTTTTTAAAAATTCTCTTGAGATTATTCAAACAACATTCTGTCCTGTCATATTGTTTGAGTTGATTAGCTTGGCATTTCGAATTGCGACACGATCAACGATCTGGTGAATATAATCCCTAGATGAAATTCAAGATCCAAGCTTTCATGTTATTCGCTAAATTTAAATGAGTTAAATCTGATCGAAAATAGTGTATTGCTACCATATCTGGGCTAGAACTATTTAATGTATATTTTCTAGTGATGGGTGATTTTAAAAGCATCTACTTGGCCTTGTTGGTGATGAAATATTTTCACCCGGGAATTCTTTTACTTCAAAAAGAAAAAGAAAACATTGCAAGAATCTCGCTATTTAATGGCAAATGTTTTAATTCTATAGTTTCACGAGTTACACCCACCCCAGCTGTCAACGCTATGCTACCAATTCCACTCGCATTCCATTAGTAATAAAGAAGTACCACTTAGAGATTATCTTACCAGGAATCACTACTTTTCGAAACAGACTTCCAGGTGGAAGCTTTTTCATTATTTGTCTAATATACAGCATTTATTCTTGCTTCTCATCCTTCATTAATCAGTTTGAGTGGCTGTTCGGCCTTGCATTTGGGGAGCAAATAAGTAAAAAAAAAGTTTATCGATATTCTATTTTCATTAATAGACTTTATAAAAATCGTGAATGCACTATCTCATTGTCAGATTTTACTTGAAAACTCCGGTGTAAATTCCCCAGGTATCACATAAGTGGGATCGCGTTCTTTTCTACTTTTCCCAGCCTGTAGACATAGCCACATCCGAGTTCCACATAGAGTCAATCATAGTCTTTTCTGAATTTCTCTCCGCCCGAAGACATATTAATACATGCATGCGTTCGCTCTGCTGTTTGACTATTTTCACGTCCTCTCCATCAAGGCTATATGCGACACAATGTCAGTTTTTAACAGTGTTTCTGAGCGCATACGCTTAGTCAAAATTTTCCGAGCAGGATCGGGTTTTTTGTCTATTTTCTCCCAGCTTAAACTCTGTCTATAGACACAGCCTCCTCTAAACCCCTCTCCGCCCTAAAACAAAGATCCTAACAAGCTTTACTGGAGCACTATGTATTTACTCAAGTCCTACATAGAGGTGGTATGTTTCTCTAGTTTATATTTTAATGTTGTGTTTCCGAGAACGTACACTAAAGACAAAGGTCAAAATTTCTGTGACCGACGCATACACCGGAGATGGCACTTAACCTGTCTTTTTTTATCAGCCTGGTCGGTGTCTGTACACAGAGCCTCGACTGAGTCGAATCTTACTCCAAAAGCAAAAAAAACTTGTCTGTTCTTTCCAGGAGGGTTTCAGTTCGTAGACCGAGTCCAGACTGAGTTACTTTCTACCCAAAGACAGAGTTTATCTGACAACTTAGAATTCGAGCTTCCCACAAAATTGTGGGGATATAACACAATGTAGTTTTTTTTATTGTTTTTACGTAGAGCATTCCGAGTGAGAAGGCTCGGCCAAATCTCCCCGTCGACCATGTATAAGCAGAATCAAATCTTGTCTACTTTCCACACTTGAAACTGTCCTTTGGCATAGCCTCGTTTGGATTCTTGTATGCCCGAAGGCAAAATGTCTAAGCCTTAGTTCGTGCGGATTCCTGTTCCTGAAATCTATTTAAGGCGTCTTGCTTAGTTCAGTTGCTCTAATGTCGTGTCTGATTAAATCAACAACATGGTCAGTAGATTTAAAAAAAGGGGGGGATTACGGTGACTTACTAGATAATTTACGTCATTTCAGCAAAAGACTACCCTAAAGTAGATTTCGGTATAAAGTGCTTCTACCGACCAAATCGTTTTTTGGCACGAACCCATGCAAGCATCTATATTAAAAACCTCCATTTTTAATTTTCATTCATAATATATTCTCGTAACAATATAATCAAGTAATTTCAGCTGTTTTTCCTGATTCTAAACACGTGTTCTCTTTGACATATATATTAAGACTCCATGACTTTTATTCTCTCCATCCATTGAATTCTAAGTATCCTTCTGTAGCACGACATTTCCGTCGCCTCCAGTATTCTCCCCCTCTGTAGGAAGGTTATCCAGCATCAAGTGCTATATATGAGCATGATTATAACAAAGCAATAGATCACTCTCCTTTTCTGTTTCTAACGATATTTTCTCTTTCTGTTCAATGAACGTTCGGTATCGCATTTTCCATTCTCTGTTAAAACACTTGACAGATATTCAAACTTCTGAAGTGTTTTGAAAAAAAGAAGTTTCGGTCTCATGTTCCCCTTGTTGATGCAACGTTAGATGATAGATGTATTAATACACAAATTGCCTTGGGCAGCGCTGATGTTTTCAATGCGTATATTTTTCATTCAGAAGCGTTTTTTTATTTTACTGCACATTAACTTGTAAGTCTGTATCTCTGTCTTCACGCGATTGTGTATGTGCGGGTGGTTATTGTTTATGACTAGTGGCTCAGAATGAAAAAAATTCGAGCTCGAATTGCAGTCGGGTTAGCTAAATTCATTTATGCTCTGTTACCTTTGGTATAGGCATGAATCCGTTACCACCCCAACTATATGTAAAATAGTAAGACGTGCATCTGGGAAAATCATTCTTAATTAAATATATATATATAATTATAATAATAATAATGCAATATTCTTGACAAAAACTGTAACGAAGAAAAATTGCTACAGTCCCAAATATGGGCATCTCGGCGTGATGTAATGGTTATCAAGCTTGTCTTGCTAGAACCTGTTACGACTGAGTAGTGAGTTCGATCCTCACTAGGTGCTCCATGCTTTCGGATGTGTGCCACATCTAAGCTGTGCTTAAATAATTTACAGTCCCAAATATGTTACGACTTTAAGTAACTCATAATGAGCTGAGAAGCTGTAAAAATTACTCAATTATTGTATGTTCGTTTGCTTGTATGTGTGCCTAAATTTAGTTCGTGCCTTCTTCAATAAATAGTTTCTCCCCATCTATTTTCTTCTATGGGCCATCTCCCGTCAGGGAGTAGGCGATCCTGGCCTTCCGACTCTCTATCCCTAGTGGCTCTCAACACACTTTCTCTTGTTACCCCCCCCCATAACCCTGCTCTGTCATTCATTTGCTCAAGTCCATCACTTGTTTTACGCGTTGCTTTCCACTCTCTTTTCTTCTGACCTGTGAGTATAAGATTCATTAATCCTTCCTTCCTCATTACATGTCCCAGGAACTTCAGGTTTCTTTTTCTGATACTAAGTATTAGTTTTCTTTTCGATTCTATCCTCTCCAAAACCCCATCGTTGCTCACATGTTCAGTCCATTGTATCTTCAGCATTCCTCTTAAGAAGATTGTCCAGCATTCACTACCATATTGAAGAACAGACATCACATAACAATTCGGTACTCTCTTCTCTGTTACCAGCGTAATTTTTCTGTCTCTTAATACTCTACTCAGCTTCTTGAATGCATCCTTGGCAATGCCGATTCGCCTTCGAATCTGTGTCGCAATTGCCGCCCTCTGTTAGAACACTTCCAAGGTATTAAAATTTCTGTGCCTTCTTGATTTTAGTATCTCCAGCATTAAGATGGCATTTTGGGCTCCTCTTTGTACTGATGACCATTCATTCCTTTCCGCGTTTTTTCGGCTACTTTCTGTAGTAGGTCTTGTAGTTTCCTTTCCGTGTCTGCTATCAGCACTGTATCAACTGCGTATCTTTACTTGTTCAGAGTGTGACTGCCAATGATAAATCATTGCATGAATTCTAGGGCTCTAAGAATTATCTCGCTGTATGTTGAACAGATCTGGTGAGAAGACACATTCTTGTCTTACAGCATTTTCTATCTTTGTATATCTGCTGAATTCGTTTCCTGAGAGTATGCAGGCGATTTGCTGCCAGTAGTGGTTCTTGATTTTTTTAATCATTTCACCCCAAGCAAGGCATTCCACTACCACTATTGTGCATGGGGTTATATAGGGGAAGGTGAAGAGAAAGAGTGGTTAGATATAGGAAATGTCAGAAGGAGGGTGATAGATGTGTAAGGATACCGAGGCTGGGGGTTGGGTGGAGTGGAAGCGTGCTTGAAAGATGGTTAGTGTGTTAGGAGGTGTCTATTGACTTTACATTTAAACTCCTGGAGATTGTAGCCGTCGGGGTAGCAATCATGTGGAAGGGAATTCCACAGTCGGGAAGTGCGAGAAAATAAACTGTTGGAGTAGAAATTGCGGTTGCATTTTATCGGTTTCACTGTAAACGGGTGGGATATAGTTGCTAATCTAGTATCTCGTACAAATTCGTATCTACAGGGCACTAGTGATGTAAGTTCATCGAAGCAGAAGCAGAAGCTGTGAAAGTATTTATAGAATAGACACAGGGAAGCCACGTTGCGTCGGTGAGAGAGAGACTGCAGCCGGTCTGCCAAGTCGTTATCGATCACATTACAGACTCACCGTTTTACTTTGTCGAGAAGCCCGAGGAGAATAGCAGGGGCACCCGACCAGATGTGGCAGCAGTATTCAATGCACGGGCAATGGTAGAGTTATATATGTGCAGGATAGTTTCAGACGGAAAAAACTTCCGGGCCTTGCACAGAGAACCGACTTTCATAGCAGCGGATTTAGCAATGGATTCGATATAATCATTCCACTTGAGGTCCGCTGAAAGTGTGAGACCAAGGAGGCGTAGTGTTTAACTCTCTGGGAGGCAAGCCTGGTCCATGCTAATGGGAGGTAGGTGCGATTGTCTATAATGGTTAATTGATAGCAGCTTCGTTTTAGAAGCATTAAAATTTACTAGCCATTTCTTACCCCAGTCTACTACGGATTGGAGGTCCTTTTTAAGCTCGGCTGCAAGGTTAGCTGTGTTGCCCACACCAGATTTTACTCTAACGTCTTTCTCGAATATGTCTATGTTGCTGAGCATTTCTAAGCAAATACAAAAATTATGAATTTTCATCGCTGCTTCCACTTGGAATAGAATACGATATAAGCACGATAAGTCAGACATTTTAATTCTAATCTGCGGTTAATATACTGATTTCCTTAATGTAATTTTCCTATTTATCAATAGTTTACAAAATTAATTCCTTTTTAACTGAAGGCGAGTGATTACATTATTAGTTTTTTCAGTTGCCGAGATGTCTGAAGTTGATCCTGCTACTTTGTGTTCTCTCTCAAATTCCAGTCTGCAAATACCCGCCCCACCCAGTATATCTGGTTCTATTCACAATAGGAAGACAGTAGAATATAAACAAACAAACATCGACAGCATCAAAATATCCATAATCTACAAAAACGTAACTATATTTTCTGTCATTATTCCGACTAGATATAATCTAAACTGTTTTATCCATCTTTTGTTTTAACCTGGCTAATGTTGGCAAAAGTATCTAATTCTTTTATCTGCCATCTACTTTCAGAAAGTGTTGGGTTAGAACACTCAAATAAGGTTCTTGTCTATCATCAATTTAGCATGATACCTTACGTAGGTTACCGATGTTTTCTTCTGCTACTCTTGCCTTCAATATGCCTTCTGAGTGTCTTATTCCCTAGGCCTTCTTTCTTCATTATGAAACAGCTTACAAACATATCAAGTTTGAATAGTGGTTCTTTGTACGACTATCGAAGTTAAGCAACGTCGAGCTTGGTTAATACCTAGACGTATCAGGCGCTGTAAGATTAGGAGTGCGAGATTTTGAATGAACAACTGCTCGTAATTGGAAATCAGAGAGCTGAGTTTCAGTTTCAAGTGGGTTCGTTATATGCACTTGGTAAAGCTTTAAAGGTGCTACTATAGCGTGAGATTTATAATATCTATATTAGACATCACCTGGCTTGATGGCTACATGAGGGAAGAGACACGATAGACCTCCGCACCTCGATAGACGACATATTAAGGTAGACCACACGCTGTAGTATTACAGGTTTGAATTCACCTATTTTTCTCCAGCTATCGGTCGCTGTATTACTTGGTCTTACATCATTAAATCATTTGATATCACTTAGAATCTAAATACATTTTCTGACTTTAAATAACCTGCGAGATCTGCTAAGCCGTAAAAATCAATCACTCCAGATTTGCATTGTGTGTTCTCAGAAATTTCAGCTTTCTTTTTCTGATTGATTTTTGTAAGCATTTATCTTAAAACTTGTTTGTTCCGTCCAGGCATATGTATTTTGTTCAGTGATTCAATTAAATATCTCAATTTGACATTTATAAAATACTAGCAGCATAGCCCGGCGTTGCTCGGGTGTAATGAAAGCTTTAAAACTAATCCATGGTCCTGGAGCTCAGACTCTTTGGACGTTGGTACGAAAGACTAAAATGCAATAGTTGTTTCCAGTTAAAGTGAAACCGTAGACTGAAAGGAAAATGAATGGATGTAAGTCAAATTTTGATTTCCTGGTATCGATATCAAATAATTTTTTTTCGTCGTAAACTGAAGTTTGAAGGCTAAATAAGTCCTGTGAATCAAATTAGCTAGGTTTTATGTTCAGGCACCCCCGATAAATATCGAAAATCGATAATCGAAAAAATTGGGTTATAGAAGGAGTGGTCAGATTTTAATCAAATTTGATACACTCATATACAAAGACATAACAAACGATATTCAGAAGTTTCAAGGTTGCAGTTCTTTCAATAGTGCGGAAAATCGATAATATATATATGAAAGGCAAGATGTTTGTGTGTGTGTCTGTTTATCTGTCTGTGTGTCTGTAATTTTTCAGCCCTTTTATTTTAGTTGTTGCTTCGGGTTTGGCGCTAAGTAGGTATGATTGTAGTTCTTAGTCTCAGCCATGATACCATTTTACACAGTTGTACTATGAGCGTCTGGGAGTGTTCTTAGCTAGGTTTTATGTCGAGGTACCCCCGATAAATATGGAAAATCGATAATCGAAAAAATCGTGTTATAGAAGGAGTGGTCCGATTTTAATCAAATTTGATACACTCATAGACAAAGATATAAGAAACGATATTCAGATGTTTCAAGGTTGCAGTTCTTACAATAGTGCAGAAAATCGATAATATATATATATATATATATATATATATATATATGAAAGGCAAGCTGTTTGTGTGTGTGTCTGTTTATCTGCCTGTATGTCTGTAATTTTTCAGCCTTTTATTTTAGTTTTTGCTTCGGGTTTGGCTCTAAGTAGGCATAATTGTAGTTCTTAGTCTCAGCCATGATACCATTTACTCAGAGCACTTATTTTGCTTATTTTATATCGATACCAGGAAATCAAAATTTGACTTACATCCATTCATTTTTCTTTCAGTCTACGATTTAATTTTAGCTGGAAACAACTATTGCTTTTTAGTCTCTCGTGCTAACGTCCAAAGAGTCTGAGCTCCAGGACCATGGATTAGTTTTAAAGCTGTTATTACACCAGAGCAACGCCGGGCTTTACGGCTACTTTAGAAATAAATAAGTAATATGAAAAATAATAAGAACAACAAAAAAGCAATCAAACAAAAAGCAACATTGATTGATTGATTGATAGATTAATACAAGCCTATTATATTCATAATGTTGCATGGAGTGCGCTAATTTTACTTCGGAGACTTATTAAGATCAGTATAATATCTCATGACTACCGCGTTTACGGTCTGTAAAAGTAACTCGGTTTATTGGTCTAAATTTTCTATTACTTAAATGAGGCAAAAGACAAGAGCTAATAGACGAATTGACTGTCGAGCTTGTAAATCACAACACAGCAGAAAATCCACCAATCATTGCGTGTTAGCAATTGAGAATTGCAGATATCACTTACAATGGATGAATATCGAACAACTATTGATTCAGTGTTCACCCTTCGAAAACTATAAAAAAATGAGTAATTGAAAGATAATCTAATCAAAGTTTATTTCATACACATACATTATATCAGATTTGATTATGCAAGTCTTAGGCGATAAAATTGTCATTAACGAAGCGATGTTGGTAAAATTCTCAGCATGTATTTATATGATAAACATATATTTTATAATTTCAATTTATGATATTTCCTTTCATTAGAAATGTTTCCAACAACTTATTTCGCGTTGTTAGATTGTATTATACTACAGAAGAAACAGAGAAACTTAAAAACAATCTTATTCAGAAATAGCGAGTGAACTTTAAAAATTGCGAAATGGTTACAGAGATCACAGTTTTTTTTTAATCTTTTTGAACTGCGTGTAAAAAAAGGAATTATTTTTAAATGTATTTCAAGGATTGTAAAAAAAGACAGTGGGCCCGCGCCGTCAAAAAGATTATATCGAGAGGCCTTTTAAATACCGGGATATCTATATTGATTTGCCAATTATTGAATATCTCACATTAAGAAATAAGAAAAAATAATCCAAACCCTTCAGTGTGACAGAAGGGAATTATATATATAGATAGATAGTGTTAATGCAAATAATTTGTCATTTTTACTGTGTAAGTTCATACCGACTTCGAAGTTTCGTGAGGACATCGTTATAACGTCATCGTTCTTCGGGGTTGGTTTTTCTCCTGTTTGAGACCCGGTTCCTTTTCTCATTTATAAGAAACTTGGTGTAATTTGAAAAATTTTAGGAGCCGTCCCGCTTATGATTGGTCGGTTTCTTTTTTTTATCATTGTGTAGGTATTTGATTTCTTTATAATGTTTTATTTATTGCTTTTAATATAAGCCTGAGTGGGTGCCAGTTTAAATGTTTTGTATTGAATAGGTTTTTTTATATGGTGTTCTTGTCGTTTAGGTTGATCTCTTTTATTAGTTTGACTATTTTTACGTTGTTGGTATGTTTGACCGCTTAATAATTTTCATTAGATCATGGTTGGGTGTTCGTGTTTTTGTGTGTATTTGAGTTTGTGGATTTTGAGTGTTTTTGTGTTTTATTTCCTTTGGTGGTGGCTATATGATTTTGTTTTCTTGTCGAAATTTTATGCTTTTTGTCGTGAGTATTTGTATATTTAACTTTTTATTGTTACTTATTGTTATTTGTGTAGCAAAACATATTTGTTCGCATGTTTATATTTTTCCATTATCTAGTTTCTTTTTTTAAATATTTTATTTTGGTTTTTAAAGCTGATTATTCTTAGTTTCTTTTCTAGGCATAATTTATAGTTTTTGGTATTGATGCTGTGTGGTGATGCTATTTTTACTATTTTTTTATTTCATTTTAGTAAAAATGTTTTTTTCTTTCTGGTTCCATATATATTTTGATAGTGCTGTGTGGTTTTTATATTTTTTTGTATTGAGTGATATCTTGTGATTATTTAATGTTTCATTCAAGGATGTTTCTGTTAGGTCTTTGTAAATCTTTGTTTATGCTAACACAAACAAAAATTATCACGGTAGCTTTGTATATTAGGTTGTTTGTTTGACATATATTATTAAGCGGACAGTTGCCTTTCTTTCAGCAGTTACATTTGTTTTTATTGTGTTATTGGTTTGTGAAATGATTTTTGGTTTTATGGAGAATTTTCTTGTTGCGTTTGATTTTTTATTTTTCCATGTTTTCTCTGCAGATGTAACTGATTTTGACTGTTCTGTTCATATGTGCTAGTTTGTTGTGTTTGGGAAATGTTTTTCTCTTATGATGAAACATATTCTTCCTATGTTTGTTTTTGCATTTTTACTGTAGGGTGGGTTGAACCAGATTATATTTATTTTTCTATTGTTTTTGTTTGGTTTATCTTCGCTTGTGCATTCGAGTTTTTGGGGTATTTGCTGTTCTTTAGTGTTTCTTGATAATAAGTGTAATTAATTTTAAGAGCCCAACAAAATTGTAATTACGTTATTTTGACAAAATGTTGAACGCACAAAGTAATATATTTGGCAGAATTGCTTTGTAAATTTTGTATTCCGTTCTATAATTTTTAATAAATTTAAATATCTTTCAAATTTCACAGTGGGTAAGAATTTTGGGATTTTCGTCTGGACATATTATAATAGATAGAATATTTGATATTCTTCTCTCTCCCTCAAATTATTTTTACTACGCATAAAAAAAAATATCTTTACCAATTTTACACCAAGATAAATGGCGGAAACTGGTCATGTGTTAAGTTGCGCATTGGTCTGACGACCATAGTCGGTCATAGCACTAATGATGATAATAAAGATATGTTCAAACTATTTCGATTCCCAGATGATATTATTTATGAATTGCTACCAATATGCAAACCAATTACTCAAATATTTAAATCGTAGCTTTAACAACGATTCATGAATGTTTTCGTCATGGAATAATTCCTTATTTTAGTAACTGGAGCTTGTTTCTTTATTGAAGAAAAGAAAATATTGTGAAAACCTTTTCTTCGATTCTTGCTTCATTACATCTAACTACCGATGGGAAGTGCCAGACATTTCTCAATAATCGAATTAGGTTAGCATTGCGTATGGGGAATACGTTCCAATTTCTTGTACAAACAAAACTTAGAACGCTAAATATTCGGTCTGCAGTTACAGAACCAAATCTGCCTGTCTCGTTTTGAAGCCGATGATTTTATCTTTATTTTTACTTTAGCTGGGAGCAACGGCTTTCTTCCTCTTCACTGGTTGTCGTCAAGAAAAAACTTAGAAACACCTCGAAGCAGACATCGGTCAGTTCGTTGTAGCTAAATGTGATATTTGCTTCAACTGCTGACCGAGTAGCAAGTATTACCAGCTTTAAAAATGCTATTTTTGATTTGATTGGATTCGATGAATTTAGCGGTATATCAACTCCTTGTGCGTCATTTAATGTTGAAATGTAATTTTCTTAGGCTCTTTTAAGTAATAAAAATATGATACATGTTAATCTGCTTTTAAAATTGAATTCATAATAGCTGATACTCATCTTATATGCGTATACATATTTGTGTGAACATAATTACTAGAGTTAGTGATATATACAATACCGACCATCATTATTAGGCAGCCCCATTTCTTAAACTAAGTTGTATTTCAATATATGTTTAGTATTCATTGCCAAGTGGATAATTCTAAATGAAAATAGAATGGTTCTTTTGTTATTACTTTGTAAAATCTTTTAAGGCAACCTGAAATCCTTTGCTTCGGCCAGCCAATAATAAGAAGAGACTAGTATGGGGAAATGAGCACACAAACTGGACACCAGAACAGTTCATTTGATGCACACGTTATTGTGCAGTATTAACAAAAGATCAATTCTATTTTCATTTAGAATTATCCACTTGACAATAATAATAAAATAGTATAAAATACATCAATTTTTAAAAAAAACTGGGGTTTCCTGATAATTATGGGCGGTAGTGTATATATATGTTTTATGTTGTAATTTTGTTGAAGTTAAATTTTTGAATACAATTTCAGAAAATGGAGGATATATGAAATTAATGACATGAAAGTTATTTCATAATGATATATTGCTGATAAACTTTATATAAATAGGAATTTTTTTCACAATCCTCTCACCCCAAGCAGGGCATTCTACTGCCACTGTTGTGCAGGGGGTTACATAGGAGAAAGGGATGTAAAAGAGGGGTTAGTTATAGGAAATGTCAGGAGAAGAGTAATAGACGAATGAGGATACCGAGGCTGTGGGTGGAGTAGATGGAAAAAGAGCTTGTGAGAATGGATGCCAGTTAGTGAGATGGGAGATATATATTGACCTTACATTTAAATTCCTAGAGATTGTAGCTGTCGGGGAAGCAAGTATATGGAAGGGAATTCCACAGTTGGGAATTGGGTGAAAAGAAACTGTTAGAGTAGAAATTGTGGTTACACTTTATCGGTTTCACTGTAAAAGGGTGGGACCTAGTTGCTAATCTAGTAGCTTGTGTAAATTGATACCTAGAGGGCACCAGTTATCTAAGTTCATTGGAGCAGAAGTCGTGAAAGTATTTATAGAAGAGGCACACGGAAGCTACGTCACGCTGGTGAGAAAGCGACTGCAGCCGAGCTGCTAAGTTGGTATCGATCACATTGCAGATTCTCTGTTGTATTTTGTCAAGAACCCCGAGGTGAATAGCAGGGGCACCCGACCAGATGTGGCAGCAGTATGCAATAAACGGGCCAATGTACAGGATGGACTCAGACGGGAAAAACTTCCTGGCCGTGCACAATGAACCGACCTTCTTGGAAGTGAATTTAGCAATGGATTCGATATAGTCACTCCACTTGAGGTCTGAGAGTGTTGGTGCGTATTATATGTCAACATATATTGCTGGTATTTTTTTTATAGTAATGTTTTTTTCTACTTTCGTCGGTTTTGTTTTCGTTTGGGGTGGTTGACTATTTGCCCAGAGCTGGAACCACAACAAATGCTACCACCATGGGTCACCGTAAGAACAGCAACTAGAAGGATGTACTTTTTCAAAACCTCTAATCACTTGATCAGAGGCTTTGATGATGTATTTTATTGCCATACCAAGAAATAGGGTTTTTTTTACAAGCCACTGAATGTAAACTCGATTCCCACAATGCAAATTAAACGACTAGACCATATTTTTCCTATTGCTTCCAAAAAGAGATAAAAAGTTATTTTGCAATATGCATTTTTGTCTTAATGAATTTATTATTAATGCGATGTGTTCCTTCAGAATCCAAGCGATCATAGCTTCTCACTACTACCTATTTCATTGTAGCTCAAAGAAAAGTTTGTAAAAGTCCTCGTTCATCATCACATGACAAAGGAACTTTAACTTTCTTTCTAGTTCTAGATAAAAGAACCATTTTCCCAATATTCCTTATCAGTAATTCGTTTCCCAGATGTTTCGTGATGGTATTAAATTTACAACTCATGGTGCATTGCAGTAAAGTGGGTACTCCCCCACTTTTTAAATCAATTCACCCCAAGTAAAACGATACTACAACCAAGATCAAAGAAGGAAAAAAAATAAAAAAGAAAGAATTAAACCTAAAACCTAAAAATGCCAGAAGAGCGAAACCTCTGCTTTAGTAAATTATTTTTTACTATTTTTTAAAGATTAACCCACTGCAAAGCTAAATACCGATGTTTTATGAACTTAAAGTTAAGCAGTAACTCAAGATAATACGAGAGCCATTCAATAAATAAGGCAAATTTTTTGGTATAAGGACATCTAATACTGACAGAAGCTTACTTCTTTTTAATATTTTTCCTTTACTTTTTTTTCAAGGGATTTAATTTTTTTTTTCAGATTGAAAAAAATTTGAGAGTTTTGGAGAGTAACAAAGAAACATACTCCAAGATTGTACAGAGGACAGTTATCGAGTCTTTGGTTGCAGAAGGGTGGAAACCAGTTGAAATTCATTGGTGAATATCATCTGTGTATGATGTCATCTGTGTATGATGCCACATGTTTCAGCCAAAAAATATCTACAAGTGGGTTAAATTGTTTAAAGAAGGACGGAGCAGTGTTGAGGATAAAGACAGGCCTGGGAGGCATACAGAAATGAGGTCAGCTGAGGTGATCGAATTAGTCAATGACCTCGTTCAGTCTGACAGTGCCAACTACTGTGAACTACTGAGGCAAGTAAAGAAAGCCATAAAGAACAAACGCAGGGGTCATCAGTCACATGGAGTCGCCTTGCAACGCAAGCTCTCACACACAGCAGCCCAAACGGTGCAGACCATCAACGAGCTGGGCTAGGAACTACTCCCTCATCCCCCTTACAGCCTAGATTTTGCCCATTCAGACTTTCACCTTTTTGGTCCCTTGAAAGCGTTCACAAGAGGCATGAATGTTCTAAGTGACGATGAAGTCAAAAGTTCTGTAACCGATTGGATGACTCATCAGTCCTAGATTTTTACGCCGAGGGAATATGGAAACTTGTGCACAGATTTAAAAAGAGTGTGACACTGCTGGGAGACTGTGTATTAGACATTCATATACCGAAAATTCACCTTATTTTTTAATGACCCTCTTAGCTGACTAAAAATGTAGAGATTAAGATGGAATTGATGGGAGAAGTATATCCTTGAGTGTATTTTCTAAAAAAATGCTTTTCCCGAGAAGCCTTCTTAGTAGAAATTCCTACTTACAAACAGTGTACGAATAGAATGAGAATGATTCTATCCTGCTTACGTGGAATGATGGGTCTTAGTTTTGTAGGTAGTTACAGGTGGAACTTAGGAATGTAGTTTCTCTTCTGTTTGACAGAGAAATAGCGATACGCCTGTATCTGTGAGAAGGTGGTTATAGGTTTGAAAATAATTCATCAATTACAAGGTCGCGTGGACTCTTTTGAACACTGTCAATGCTGGCAAAATAAAGAATGAGTATTGAAAGCCCAAATATTTCAATCAATATTTTTAGTTTGGTCTGACTTTTGTTTTTCACAAAGTTAAAAAGAGAAATTTGTACATTCCTATTAAGTTTAACCTAACCATCAGTCCACAAAAACGGAGCAATCAAAAAGGGATGAAATCAGTGCAAATAATTAAATGATATGTAAGCAAAACAAGATTTCCTCTCTCATACATTATATTTTATTCAACGACTGATTTCCGTAATTAATGTCGATCATTATGTTTCGGTAAACCTTAGTCCTTTATCGGTGTCAAATTTTCGTCTGCGGAGGTAGGGAGGAATCTAGAAAAAGATAGGGAGGAGCTCTTTCCTATATATGAGGTTGGTGTTAATATATATATTTGAATGAAAAAAACCAGAGAGCCGAAATGGAATTCCAAACGGCGTCCTTACTTTCACTATTGTCATGGGGAAAATAATGAATCCCTTTGCTCGACACGCAATATGTGACTTATCATGTAACTAAAATATTCATTGTTAATTTCTAACAATCATTAATGCAATATTCACTAAAAAAAATAAAGAAGGAAGAGTTATTCTCACAATCTAAAATATGGGGGGTAAGCCACAAAAACAAACAAATCAATCACAACAATCAGTCAAGGCTGTATCCCAGATACAGATTGGTTGGTCTTATGAGTCTCAATTTGCAGGCCCCGTGGTTCCCTCAATTTAACCCTACAGCTGGTATCTGTGAAGAACACTGTGTGTAAAATGTACTTTGGAATAATCTGAAGTGAGATACGTTTGTCAGTATCTAAATCTAAACTTATTTATAAATGGAATTTTGTCTGTGGGTGTGGGTGTGGGTGTGGGTGTGTATGTGTGTGTATGTGTATGTGTATGTGTGTGTGCCCGTTACCTATAGTCTTAGAAACCGCTGAACCGATTTTCTTGAAAATTTACACAGTTATACTATTAGCGTATGCGAGTGTTCTTAGATAGGTTTGTGTCGAGGTATCCCCAATAAATAATGAAAATCGATAATCGAAAAAATAGGTTTATAGACGAAATGGTCCGATTTTAATCAAAGAACAGGCATCACATAACAATCCGGTACACTCTTCCGTGTTTCCAGCGACATTTTCCAGTCTTTCAAAACTCTACTTAGCTTCCGAAATGCATGCTTGGCCATGCTAATTCGCCTTCGGATCTCAGTGTCGCAATTATAGTCCTCTGTTAGAACACTATCCAACTATTTAATTTTCCGTTCCTGCTTGACTACTAAAACATTACTATGAAAAGTCATGATCACTCATAGGCAAAGACATAAGAAACGATATTCAGAAATTTCAAGGTTGCAGTTCTATTCTTCGATGACTTATTTGACTCCACTATTGGAAATCGATACCCCGATATCCTACCGGGTCTAAACAAAATCAGGTTTTCAGCCCTTTTATTTTAGTCTTTGCTTTGGGCTTGGCTCTAAGTAGGTATAATTGTAGTTCTTAGTCTCAGTCATGATACTATGTATTCAGAGGACTTATTTAGCCTTCAAAATTTAGTTAACGACGAAAAAACTTATTTCATATAGATACCAGGAAATCAAAATTTGATTTACATCCATTCATTTTTCTTTCAGTCTACGGTTTCGCTTTAACTGGAAACAACTATTGCTTTTTAGTCTTTCGTGCCAACGTCTAAAGAGTCTGAGCTCCAGGACCATGGATTAATTTTAAAGCTTTCATTACACCCGAGCGACGCCGGGCTATAATGCTAGTTAAACAATATTAGCTAGATGACTATAGCGCTTGGTTAGACGACATAAACGCGAGTAATTTAAAAAGAATCAACGAATCAAGTAGGCTAAAACAATTCCTTTCGCATTGCTTTATCTGTGGAGGTTGCTGACATTTAATTGCTTAACAGTCACAACAGTCATTGTGAATATGAAGTTAGAGAGACTTTGTAGCTTTTACATGCAAACATAAACAAACTATTTATATTTGCCACTTTCTTCTAACTTCATTCACAGTCACCAAGTAATTACAACCTTCACCGTTTTGCCAAAGACCAGTTTATCTTGACAGCTAGCAATTAATGTTTCCGCTCAAATTTCAAATGCAAAATATTATTTTGGAAATAGCGGGTATAAATCTATGTAAAATGCTAAGAATCCTTTCCGAACGTATAGCAACCCAATTTAGACGAATCTGTTGTTTAAAGCAAAGCTTAGATTTTATAATATTCAGGAGAACTACTATTTATGACACGCAAAAACATACATAAAAACTTTTTCCATGATAGTTAATATAAGTTTAAAATAATGTAATATTTTTGTTAAATCTTGACTAATGTATTAGAATTGATCTTAAATATTATCAGTGTTATGTTAATTTAAATTTTATTTCATGACAATATCCTTTCAGGATGTCAGTGATCATGACTTTTCAAAGTAATGTTTTAGTAGTCAAGCAGGAACGGAAAAATAAATAGTTGGATAGTGTTCTAACAGAGGACTATAAGTGCGACACTGAGATCCGAATGCGAATTAGCATGGCCAAGCATTTCGGAAGCTAAGTAGAGTTTTGAAAGACCGGAAAATGTCGCTGGAAACACGGAAGAGTGTACCGGATCGTTATGTGATGCCTGTTCTTCAATATGGCAGTAAATGCTCGACAATCCCCTGAAAGATAAAAGAGAAACTTGAGGCAACCGAAATATGACTCGACAGAAGAATGCTGAGGATACCATGGAGCGAACATGTAAGCAACGATAAAGGTTTAGAGAGAAGGGAACGAAAAATGAAGCTATTACTTAACATCTGAAAAAGACAGCTGAAGTTTCTGGGACATGTAATCAGGAAGGAAGGTTTAAAGAATCTGATACTCACAGGTCAGATAGAGGAAAATAGAGACAGGGACAAGCCACGAGTAACATACTTGATTCGCTTGAGCAAATGAATGGCAAAGCTAGGTAACAGAAAAAGTATGTTAAAAAGCTACTGGACATAAGGGAGATGTTGAGGGCCATGAAAAAGGAAGTGGAAAAGATGACAAAGAAGAAATAAAATACATAATTATATCGGTCGCACGACTACAAATTGACACGAAAAATCACGCTCCATTTTTCAGACCAGAGTTCAATTCGATCACATTTGAAAAGACAGGGAGAGCTACCAAATCCTATCCGTAACATACTTGTTGACAATACAAATATCATAACATCATCCACATGCAAAAAGGGTAAAAAATATTGGAAGCATTAGCAAAAGAATGAAAAACCTAACACTCAATAATATTAACTTCGAACACGTTAACAACATCCTTACTGTGTTCGTAAAAAAAATTACACACTACTCTACAAACATACATAATACTACATACATTCTGTTCTTCTATGTGCCATAACCCTTCGGGATGTAGGCGGTCATGGACTTCCACGTCTCCCAATCCCAGGTGGTTCTTAACGCGTTTTCTCCTGTTACCCCACTCAAACTCCGCTCTGCCATCCGCCTGCTCAGGCCCGTCAGACATGTTATCCTCTGGTTTCCCCTGTCTCTCTTTCCCTCTATCTGACATGTGAGGATCAGATTCTCCACGCTTTTGTTCTCATTACATGTCCCAGGAACCTTAGCTGTCTTTTCCTGATGCACAATATTAATTTCCTTTTCGTTTCCATCTTTTCAAAAATACCATCATTGCTCACATGCTCAGCAGCCTTCAGTAGATTCACATTTCAGCTGCTTCATGTTTTTCTTTCTGTTTTTCTTTCATCTTTGATCATATTGTCCACCAATCTCTGCCATATTGAAGAACTGATACATAGAAATCAAGGAATCTCTTTTATGATTCTAGCGAAATTTTCCTTTCTTTTAATACTCTACTCAGCTTCTGGAATCTGTCTTTCGCCATGCCAATTCTCCCTCGAATTTCAGTGTCACAGAAATTTCAGTGTCACACAAGTATGTGTTTCTTTTTCTTCCTCCTCAAAACAGATTTTGTGTAAAGCATAACAAAAATACAACTAAACCAGAAAACCAAAATAGAATTTTATTGTGGGGGACCTATTTAAAATGGACTCTTAATCTTCTTTATATTATGGCTACCAACTCTGAGTGAGAGACACTGAGAAGTCACTGAGTAGTAGCCACAGAGTGAGTGAGTCAGGACGCTGCGAGAGGAAGTACTCTCCAGTCCACATTTATCTTTGTATTACGTTTTTCCAGAATATACTATTCAACCTTATATCCGAGTCCGTGTTAGCTTTCTATGACCCTTCGGTCATAACACATTTACATCCCTCAACCTTTCTCAATATACTTAGTTTCTGTTCTAACTTCTGCAGCTTAGAATCCTTTTTCCTGAAAAAGTCACCGGAGATCTTGGACTTTTGTCAAACCAACTTAAATTCTATCATAGCTACAAATGAATTTTCCGTTCCAGACTATCTTCCCCTTTTGCCGAAAAGTTGCATGGCCTTGGTTTTTATATCCAAGATAAAATTTTCAATGTACAGTAAATTGTATGTCAAGGACGCTGACTACTCACTCATGTGCTTCCGTCTTTAGTTACTAAACTCGGTTAGCTATCTCTTCCTCCTTTATCGCCCACTCTTCTTAGGACTGCAATATATTTGATATAATAGCTGACAGTATAGAAAAGGTGACTTAAATGCTCACTATGACACGCGACTGAAACATTCTAAGGGCTCTGATGCTGCCGACATTCAGACATAAAATTTTCCCATTGTCCAGTTGTCCAATAACTTAACTCAGAACGCAGAATTCCTTTCTCGTTTCCTTAACAAAATCTTGCAACAAGCTTCTCTATAGAATTTATTTCTTACCTTCTCTTCTCGCTCTTGCCAAGCTTCTCAACACTTCCCTCTTGGTAATTCGGGACACTCAGCTATTGATATTTCGTTCTAGTCATCGATTAAACAGGAACCTTCTACCGATAAGACCTCTTTCCGTTAACAGCATGCGGATTGGTAATTACTCTATGATTTTCTTCATGAAGCCCCATTGACTGACATCTTCAACATCGCCACCAAAAATTTGCGCCTCTTAGGTTTTCTCTTGAGTCAAACCTAGCATGAACGCTTTCATCCATTCTCGGAAATACAATCTTTTCCATGGTTCACACCAGAATACCCGGTCGCTATAGCACACAAAAACCACTATTTTTTAGCTATACTAATTTTGCAGCTCGCGTCACCACAGTGGCCTATTCGTTGGTGCTTCTAATAAACGTAAGCGAATCCTCGAAGGATCTGTTCCCGTTTGAAGAAAAAATGAAACTCCACAGATCCTCTAACAACTTTGACTCTCGTGATTACTAGCGGCTCTGTAATAGACTAATAAATAAGTGATAGGTTTCTATATTTCCTTCATTTTCAATCATTTTGAGGTGTTATAATTCTTTGCTGATAAAGCTGAATGATTTGCCCGCAAACTCTCAAGCTCCACGCTTAACTAAATGAATATCTGTTGACTGATAAGGACATAATCAATTCTATGGTTTCTGTTATGTTCAAGAACCTAGATTTCTACAAATCATGTGGACCCGATGGCTTAAGCTTTGTAATAGTCATTAAGATATGTGATTTAGAAATGTCTCCTGTTCTCTCTTAATTGTATAAAATGCTTCGACGGCTCTTGCTTTTGTCCCTGCTGGAAGTCGAAGTGTGTTTCAGATTTTAACACTTCCAACTATTCAGGTTGTTACCCTTTTATCACTTTTTGGCAAACTCCTAGATATCCTAATCAATTTTAGATTTGTTCATTATCTCTAATCAGAGAGCCTTTTCTCAAACAAGCAATACGGCTTTCGTTTCTCTAGATAAACAGCTTATGTAATGATAATGATTGCGGAAAGGGTCTATCATGCTCGTGATAAAAAACGATGAAGGCCGGACTATAACAATAGACATTCCGAAAGAATTTGATAGGGTCTGACATATAGGTTTTCTCCGCAAGATAAAAATGTAAAAGTCTCTGGACTCATTTTTGAGGTGATTTAATATTTTCTATTAAATCCCGAAATGAAATCTGTCCTAAACGGCCAATCGTCTCGATTCTTTCGTAATAAACAGGGTGTTATTCCACCAAGACTACATCCTCGGCCCCACTGTATTTTTTTAATTTTCCTAAATGAGCAACCAGATAAAATCATCTATCAATTTGGCATTTAGGCTGACGACACAGCCACTTACTCCTGTCTCGATAATAAGGCTGATCAGTCCGATAAGGTCAAAATGGCAAACAGTGTCTAGTACCACCTCAAGTCCATCGATAACTGGGGTAAGAAATGACACTAATTTTCACGACTCCAAAACTATAATTCTCTTCATTCATCATTTAAGAGACCCCTCTCTGCCATCAATCTGTATGACTGATGCTAACCCCCAGGAAAGTGATTCGTTGCGCCTTTTCGGGTTAATGTTCTCAGCCGACATAAATTGAAAATGCTATATTGAATTAACGATGTTAAGTATTAGTTTGATTTTTCCATTCTTGTTTTCTAAACTCTTATTGTTGCTCGCATGTTCGGTCTATTGCATCCTCAACAGTCTTTTGTTGAACCATATTTCGGTTGCCTCATATTTCTTCTTTATCGTTGAGGAAATTGTCCAGCATTTACTGCTATATTGACAACAGACATCACATAACAATCGAATACTCTCTTTTGTGTTTCCAGCGAAATTTTCCGGTCTTTCAATACTCTACTTATCTTCCGGAATGCATGCTTGGCCATGCTACTTCACCTTGGGTTCTCAGTATCGTACTTACCATCCTCTGTTAGAACACCTTCCAGCTATTTAATTTTCCGTTCCTTCTTGACAGCCCAAAAATATACTGTGAAAAGTCATGATCACTGACATCCTGAAAGGATATTGAATTGAAATAAAATCTAATTTAACATAATGTGTAAACTCATATATAGACAGAGGTATAATGTAATGCTTAAGATAAATTCGAACACATTACTCGAGATTTAACAAAAGCATTACACATTATTTTAAACTAATATTAACTCTCATGAAAATGGGTTTTATGCATGTTGTATCTTGTCATAAACGGTAGTTCTTAAAATATTTTCTACTATTTACCTTGATGTCGGTTTTTAAATATGGCAGTGAATGTTGTAAAATATCATCAAAGATAAAGGAAAAACTTGAAGCAACTGAAATGTGGTTCTACAGAAAGATGCTGCTGATATCATGGATCGAGCATGTGAGCAATGACGAGGTTTTAAAAATGATGGAAACGAAAAGAAAATTAATACTGCGCATCAGGAAGAGATAATTGAAGTTCTTTGGACATGCAATTAGAAAAGAGGACTTGGAGAACCTGATACTAACCGGCCAGATAGAGGGATAAAGAGACAGGGGAAAGTAGCAGATAACACATTTGAAAAACCCAATAAATTGGATGATAGAACGAGGGTAGCATGGTGTAACAGGAGAAAGCGTGCTAAGAGTCACTAAGGATAGGGAAATGTGGAAAGCCATGATCGCCTACGTCCTGAAAAAAAGAGGGCACATAGAAGAAGGATATCTAAAGCATAATCAGCAAAATTAATGGTCTTGATTTAAGGGCTCGGATTTAGTCCCTGTGCATTTTCTATAAAAACTTTTATAGTAATTGAGTATTTGTTCGGATGAGCTCTTTGCTATGGTACGTAAACTGTTTTGATTAGTTTAAGCGAAATATTAAGCTGGAATCGAGGTCTTTTTATTTTTACATCTGGTTCGATCTTGGGGTACGTTCTATGCTATCAGTTTTTTCTATTGCATTTCTCGCTTGTGGAACTCTCTTCTAGCTGTTTTTCAGCCAATATTAATCTGAATATTTTAAATGCAATATGAATCTCTATCAACTGTTTTCCTGATTACTCTTTATCTTCCCGCTCCTTATTAATGATTCTGCTACTAATTCCCCGCCACCCTTTATTCCCTTCTGTCTTAGTAGCTTTACTTTCTGTCTTAGTAGCTTTACTTTCTTACATAGGTTGATACCGCTTCTAAATAAATGTTTCAATAAAATCTCTAAAATGGATAAACAGAAACCGATTAAAATCAATGAGCGCCAATCCACAAAAAGTAAAAGATATATTCATTTTAGTGATAAATTTTAAATCTATGTATAACAAGAACAAATAATAAGAGGTTAACGTACTATCATGAACTATTAATATAAAAGATAGAGAAAAAAATAATATCTCCAGCAACCACAATAAAAAAAATGACAAACAGCGGCGTAGGTGCTTACGCATGACATTAGCAAGCTCTAAAGAACTATAAGTCGATTTAGCAAATTTGGCGCTAGACAATTGTGAGTTCAGTCACCGTGTCAATTAATACAGACGCACATTCGATCGAAAAACAAGACATGATAGTCTTAGATATGGGGAGGGAAATGAGATCAATCCACGTTGTAAATTAAACGATAGTTGGGGTCGAGGTTTGATGGTTACACGGGTCAATAGATCAACTAAACAAACTTGGTAACACGACTTCCAAAACGTTATTATAGTAACAACAACGAAGACAAAAATAGTCCGACACTAAAAAATCTCTACAAATAAAAATAATATATACTAAAATATAATAACAGTAAACAATATTCGCTTTGCTTTCAAGTTTGCTTTAAAATCGATTTTTCAAAAAGGAAGGATAGAACACATTTTTGTTTGATTTGGCTGTCGGCTGTGAGACGTAGACACTCCTGACTGAGATAGGAATAAAGAACCCAGACTTTCGAGAATAATGTGTGAGAAAATTTATACTCATTTCCGACTACGGGCAAGGAGCAAGGTCAAAAGATACATATTATCTTGGCAACTATTAAAAGTCGGAACAAGGCATGGTTTGACCACGTCACACTGCATACATATTAACCGTGCTACCCCATTGGAGTAAGTTGTGATACAAGGTCTTTTTAAGGCGGGAACCCGACTGCGTACGGACGGGCACAGCGATAAAAATTCCCCAGTCCCCTCAATCGCCGGCTGAGCTGGCCCCGGTGACAAGCATCTGGTTCACCTCTCTGCTGCAATGGGGATTGCATGGCCCTGAGACACTGTTCCCCGGGACCGGACATCTTTCAGTGTAATTTTTCTCAGTTGCAGCCCTGCCTTCGCGGACGGAGCCACAACTCAGCCGCACTCTATCTTCGTGGACAGAGACAAAAGTGAGAGATAATTTGGGTCCCTACCCGATACAAAAATCATGCAAGTCAATGTTGATGGCGGATGCAAGCGGGTCTTCAGACATGAAAGTGTAGGCGGGCTTGACAAGAGCGAAATTTCTCAGAGCGAACACATACAGACAATTCTGGAAGAATTTATCTTTTTCTTCTAAATTTAGGTCCCTCTCGATAATTGAAACATTCGTGTGATTAATGATGGTGACGACGACGACAGTGAAAAAATCTAAGTTCTGTTTTGGTTAATGATACATATCATGAATAATTGCATCGATGCATGTAAGCAGCAGAATGTTAGTTTTTGACGAGTCGTGTTCATATTTAACTCAAAAACTGAAAAGGTCGATAACAGGCGGAAAATACGATGCAAAAATCTTTTATTCTCTGTTCTAATATAGTTTTAATTATCGACAAATGTCATTTAAGGTAAATTATATAAAAATATTCTTCATTGTTCGGTTTTAATGCAACATCGAGGCACTTAGAAATTCATGACAAAGCAATTAAATAAATAGATAAAAACTGGAGACGATTAAGCAAATATTTGAAATAGAATCACTTTTTTGCGGGGAAGGCGTGCCATTTCATTAATAGGTATTTTCTTTTCACACTAAGGTGTCTTTTCTTTGGGTTCTTTCTTTTGTGTGTGTGTGTTTTTTTTTTCGATAACTCGATGCTGTATGGGTTATTCTTGATGCACCATTTTGCCAAACGCGAGATCACGTCTTGCCGTTGTACGTGACCAGGATCAGGATTAAATATCCGATTTTCCACTATTTTATTTCGAATGAACATATCTTTGCAAGCAAGCACGCACAATTATACAAGCGTATTGCCACATACGTACATCTACCAACATACAAAAAGAGACAAACATCTAGGATGCCTTATCATCTTCTGTGACCCTGAAAAAGATGAAAACAACATTTGAAAATCTAAACGCCTTGATATGCGGGGATAGTTCACTAGGAATCAGGCAGGAGATTATGTGTAAATTGAGTTCGATGCTTATTAATTCCACTAGTTTCATTCTAGAGTTAGCAAATCTTTATAATATGAATGTGTGTGCATTAATTTTTGTTAAAGTTACTCACATATAATATAGGATGTACACAAGTAAATACCACTTAAATCGAAATTAATATCCATCAGTAACTTTTGCTCTAAAAGAAGTTGATTTATATTAACCCTAATATGTAGTATGAAACCCATTCTCAATGATATCAAAAAACACTTTGCACATAGTGTTAGAGAGTGTCAGAGAAACAAGGTGCAGCAGCATGTTGTTGTAGATTATAAACATCTAGCCACATCTGCATTGTAGTAGCTGTTCCCGACAATTAAACAGATTGTCGAACAAGCTTCCCTCAGGAAGGGCACACGTGAGAAGCTAACACGGAGGTATATATGCACGCTCTCAAGAGAGAAAAAAGGAGGAAAGTGAAAGCCATGACGATTTATTGATATTAAATATTTTTTACTATTTCTCACAGAAGCAACGTCTCCAGACTGACGTTTCTATATCCCTATTTTCATGGCTTGTGTTCTGACGAGCAACATTGCTTTGTTCCAACATCCCTAGCATTTGCATCTAGTATAGGCCTTGCCATGTTCATAAAGATGACTTATCCTAATTTACTTTGTATTCCATTAGTAAGAAGGAAGTTTCATTTTAAACAAAACATACTTTGCAGCTAGTGTTAGAGAGTGTCAGAGAAGCAAGGTGCAGCAGCATGTTGATGTAGAGTATAAACTTCTAGCCACATCTGCATTGCAGTAGCTGTTCCTGACAATTAAACAGATTGTAGAACAAGCTTCGGTTAGGAAAAGGCACAGGTGAGAAACTAATAACAGGGAGATAAGCAGATGAAAGTGAAAGTCAGGACCAATTATCGATATTCAATAAATAATTAAATGAAACTCATTAAGAATAATTTTACGTATTTTGGTGCATATTATTATTCTTTACAAGGACACTCTTTTCGTGTCTGGTGCACGATTCTGTTGTTAATATGGGGGATTATTCTCTGAAGAATGCTCCTTAATTTGAATGACTAATGGAACTCAATCTCATTTCAGACCACAGTTGAAACTCATATTCTGTGCTACCGCTAAAGATGCTTGAAAATGATTGGTTAATTGTTCTCCTCTAGCATGTTTCTGATACACCATGCTATACACTATCATTTCGAAAACAACAGGTTAACCAAACATTTGATTGCCACGTTCCCCCTTGCTTGTCCCCATAGTCTTCGAAATTTACCATTTATGTGGCTTTGTGAATGATGAATTCTTTTTCATTATTTATCACAGAAGAAACGTCTTCAGACTAACGCTTCTATATCCCTATTTTCATGGCTTGTGTTTTGACAAGCAACATTGCTTTGTTCCAACATCCCTAGCATTTGCATCTAGTATACGCCTTGCCTATTCACACGGATGACATCCTAATTTACTTTGTATTCCATTAGTAAGAAGGAAGTTTTATTCAGACAACGTTTTCAAAGAACACCTGCTTTGCGAAACAGACTCCAGAGGGAATGTTTCTTAATAACTTTTATCTTGGAGCTTAGGATTAACCATAATTTTATCTACATCTACCTCATTTTTCTGGAGTTTTCTTACACTCATGAAACACCAAACCTCAAACCTTCACCTTGAGTGGCTCTTCAAGTTTGTAGTTGGTGAAAATTAATTGAAAAAATGATATGAAACTGGTCCTAATTTTTCTTAAATTTTTAAGGTCCTATTTTGCTGAAAGCATCGAAAAAATCTCTGAATATCGACATCTAGCTGTCGACATTCAGCGATTGGTAAATGTGCACCATGGATCCAGGAGAGAAAAATTTCTTGGCAGGGAACTGACCTTCTTAGCAATAGATTTAGCTATTAGTTCAATGTAGTCGTTCTACTTAAGGTCAGCTGAGAGAATGAGGTGGAGAAGGCGCAGTGTATTGCTCTCAGGGAGACTAGTGTGATCCATGCTGATGAGGGAAGGTAGAAATTGTCTATGGTGGTTAAAGAATAACAGCTTCGTTTTGGAAGCAGCAAAATTTACGAGTCATTTCTTACACGAGTTCAACACTGACTGGAGGTCTTTATCGAGAACAGTTGCAAGGTTTGTTTAGTCTGCATCGGCAGATTTCTTACCAAGGCGTGAGTAAATATTGATGTCGGTAGCATTGATGCCTACTTGTGACCAGATTATCTCAAGGAGATCGTTGATGAAAGCCAGAAAAGGCATAGGAACTAGGATAGCGCTTTGAGGGATCCCGTGTTCGTATGATAGGATCTGGAAGTATGACAGTTCATTACAACTATCATTGCGCGGATCGATTTGATTAAGTCAAACAAGCGTCTAGATATACCATAGTCCTGTAGTTTGCGCAGAAGGCCAGCGTGACAAACCCTGTCAAAATGTTTGGAGATATTTAGTGCAACAGCTGAAGTTTTGCTGTTTCTATTAAGAGCGTAATACATGTACTCAGTGGTGGTCGTAAGCATATCAGCAGTAGAAATGGCAAAGCGGAAGCCATACTATCTGTCGGAGAAAAGGCACTCGATTATGAGATCTTTAACTACTTCAGCATTGATGATGGCCTCGAACACTTTCCCCAAAATAGGTAGGAGGCTGATAAGAGGATAATTGTAGGAATCTGAAGGTTCTCCAGAGTTCTTAAATACAGGAACTACAGCTGAGGACTTCCAGCAGGCAGGAAAGCAAGAAGCAGAGAGACAGTTGTTGTAGAGTTTAGAGAGGACAGGGGAGAGTTCAAGGGGACATTTCTTTAAGATGATGACTGGAATTCCATCATCTCCGCTCGCATTAGTGGGGTCAAGTTTTGAAATTATTTTAGAGACCAGCGAGTGGGTAATGTAAACATCGCCCATTCGAGCCTCAGTTCTAGTGAAGAAGTAGGGTGTGGATATTCCAGTTAGAGGAGAATTTGCTAGCAAAACACTTGGCCTAAATATTTATTAAAGGAGGAATGGCTGGTTTGCAGCTGTTTAGCACACTTTGTAGATCCACCAGTAGACTTCGGAGCCGAACGTACGCGCTGCTATAGGCTGTTCATTCTGTAAGCAAACAGCAGCTTACCGTCATTGAGGATCTACTTGCACTTATTACGAGAAGAGACAAATAGGCGCCTATTATGGTCAGAGGCGTGACTCCAAGAAAGTCGGAAGTAATGATTACTGTGGGCGGCCTGGCAAAGGCGAACCAGGGGGTGCGAATGGGGTTTAAGGCGGAATTTCCTGGCTGGGATGTAACCATTGATTCCAGCTTTCACCCAGGATGAAACCTCAGAACCACAGTCTTCAATGGGGAGACTAAGCACATACTTCCTATGGATGTAGCACAGAAAGTGTGGTAGTATCTCTCAGTCTGTGCTTTGATAGCAGTAAGGTATTCTTCTAGTCGGAGGTTCCTGGGTGGGAGGAAGGAGAGTGAAGATATACTAACAGAAACCACAGCGTGATCAGAGTCAAGAAAGCAAAGCTGCATGGAATAGCAGGAGTCAGGGATAGAAGTGAAGAAGAGATCTATCAGAGATGCTTGTCCTTCACGCACGCTGAGGAAAAATGTGTGAGAGTCCAACCCTTGTGTGAGTGACTGGATGATCATACCAGCAAGATTAGTAACAGAGTTTTCCAGCCAATTGACATAGTGGGCATTGAAGTCACCAAACACAACTATGTTGGCAAACGGGTGAGAGGCAATGTCAGAGGCTCTCCAGCAAGGAACAGTCGGGAAAGAAAGGGGAGCTATAACAAAAAGGAAAGATAGCTAACTGAGTTTAGTAGAGCGAGACGGAGACACATGTATGGATGCTCAGGAGATTCAAGAGAAACCTCCCTAGCAATAGGTAGATGTTTGCTGACATAGACTCCCAGGCTATGCACATGTACGCTGGAGTTCTTCCTGAAGAGCAGAAAGTAACCTGGGATCGGGAAATCAGAGGAGAGGATTATCATCAATCTCGTATTAGATGAAATAGTTAAATTTTTATAGTACAATTAATTTCATCTTAATTTCTTTGTATTACTACACTTACGTTAGTGACCGTAATTCTATGAATATTCAGTCAGTCAGTTAAGTGCCCTACGTGATACACGCTTGGGCGATCATGTCTTTTCGAGACATGACTGACTGGGCAGAAGATTATCCCGCAGTAGGTTGCCATTGCTTTCTGCGGTAGACTGGTTGCCGACCAAGGCTATAGAACTCAATCTGCCCTGCTATTTAACCCATAACTGGAAGGAATAGACGGATTAATAACTTTCCCAAGTGTATTTGGACGTAAGTGAATGCAATGAATTCAGCTGGAATTCGAACTCGGCTCCCCGATTTCTCGTTCCGAACCGATATCCAATGCACTACAACGCACATGAATATTACTATGCCGTAAAAATCAGGTAAAATGAATAAGCTTGCGTCTGGTGAATTTTGTTTGTTTTTTTTTTATTGTCGGGACAGCTGCCTAACAAGTTAGACTACAAAAAACATTATATATACAGTAAATTAAATCTATCCAGATAGCGTCTTATTCCTAAATTACCAATTAGCTCCCACCGTAAATATTTTTACAGGCACTCGTAGTATTTTTTATTATTAGAAGAAGCACATTCATTATTTACAGTACTATTTATTGAGTAACGCAATAAGATGCGATAAAACCAGATTCTATTTAGATGAAAAATACTAGTAAAAATTAATTCATCATTTTGGATATTAGATTATTAGATAAAAAGTGACTAGCTTCAGTTTACAACGACCAACTCAGGTATCTTATATGACAAATGCAGCAAAGACATAATTGATTGTATTGAAATTTGGCCAAAAATTATTAACTTTCATCAAATCGATAGTGTATCTTAGCTTGTTTCGTGCGTATGGAAATTGTTTGAGATGAGGATCTTTAATCTACAGCTAACAAGGGAAATAAGATTGGACTTTTAATACAGTCACATGATGAGATACTGAGTAGAAAGATCGAGTCGTCATGAAGAAACCAGATAAATGTATTACTTTAAATAATTAAAAAAAAACATTTTCCCAGGAAGCGAGAAATTTTTCTTAGGAATTTAAGTTTATAGAAATTTGAGATTCTGAATTTCGTGCTACAAATTTCCGGATGGGACTCTTCAAATTTAAGTTGCATTTGATTTTAAAACAGCAAATTGAATGGTTTTATTCTCGAGTTTAAAAGAATAAGGTTTTAAATGATATGGATACGTTTATTTTAACCGAATTCGATGCTCTAAAATTAATAGTTCTAGCGTAGTAACCTATGGTTTTATTTCAAATTTTTATTTTATACTAGCACGTTTCAGTTCTAATGTTCGACCTTTCTCGAAGATGTCTTCTTCATAATAGCTTCATAGGGAGTCGGTACCAGTAAGAGGCATAGTGTTGATGGATTTGAAAACTAAACCTTGAGTTGACAGAATCCTTGTAAGATAAATTGGGTAGGTAAGATTTAAAACTGTATTCTAAGGAACCTTCTTTAAAACCACATTTCTGCGGCGTCAAGTCCCTTCATAATCTGTGAATGGATTGTCCAGAATTCACTTTTATTTAGGTGGACTCTTATATTACATAACATTTCAGTAAACTGTATTTTGAAGGCTAAATAAGTCCTCTGAGTAAATGATATCATGGCTGAGACTAAGAACTACAATTAGACCTACTTAGAGACAAACCCGAAACAAAAACTAAAATAAAAGGGCTGAAAAAATACAGACATACAGGCAGATAAACAGACACACACACAAACATCTTTCCTTTTATATAGATTATCGATTTTCTACACTATTGTAAGAACTGCAACCTTGAAACTTTTCAATATCGTTTCTTATGTCTTTGTGTATGAGTGCATCAAATCTGATTAAAATCGGACCACTCCTTCTATAACCCGTTTTTTTATTATCGATTTTCGATATTTATCGGGATTGCCTCGACACAAAACCTAGCTAAGAACACTCGCAGACGTTTATAGTACCACTGTGTAAATTTTCAAGAAAATTGGTACAGCCATTTTGGGGTCTATAGGTAACGGACACACACACACACAGATACACACATACACACACTGGTAAAGTTCCATTTATAAATAAATTACGAAATAGTCGTATATATATTTATATATATATACGACTATTTCGTAATTTGTCTTAATTTCTGATGTTTTGTTTAACTAACATTTCTTATATTAAAAGAAAACCGTCCATTTTTTCGTGAGTTTCTAAAATGCACAACGTATATAATGTTTATATGTATGTATATGTCCCTAAGTTAGGTATAACCGCGGTTTATAATGCGAACTATCTCCCACTATCTAAAAAAGTTACCATGGCATGAGATGGAAATAAACTTTGACAATTAAGTCCTCTTCAGAGCTAGATAATAGCCCAAGGTGGACAACTGGCGTCTTATAGCCTGCTGTCATGAGTAGATAAAGATTGAGAGTCATGGAAGAAAGTCCATTTAGAGAAAGAAAAACCTGAAATTGCAACTATAACCAAACATGTTAAAACAATATAGAAACAAATACAGACAGAAAACCCGAATTGGAGCCTGGAAAATGGTTGACTTTACGAGAACTCCCGCATTTAAACCGACCCCGAATGTTACAACCTCTATTGTTTTGGATGTTGGTACTGCCGAGACAGTGGCCATTTAAACTTGGAAACGCACAGCCACCATATACAGTTGCCCAGGTCAATCTCATCACCAACTTACAGAATTTTGACCAAACAAATAAACGATTGCTTACTTATAGCCTGTTATAATACAAAGACATTAACATATAATCGACTGTACTAAATAAAATATACAAAAAAGATCAGAGTGGTTTCTGTTCAAAGCTCGTCAATAGAAACAGATCATGGATTCTTAAATGATTACTTCCTTTCTTTAAAAGCAAATACTTAACCAGATACTAGACCATGACACGTTCTGTAATTTCGACAGTTTTTAATTCAGTTGAAATATATGTTCTATCTTCTTTCAGAGTGCTCTTTAACATTAGTTTCCCAAATTTCTTGAATCTACAGTCCATCTTTGTCCTTGTTCTGTTTTTTATTCGTTAAAATACGTTAAGTAGATTAAGTGCTATTTCTATAATGTCCTTATCTTTCATATGCATCGTGAGTGTTAAATATTTCAAACCGTTTTTCTACATCATGCATTGCAGAAAATAAAAGATTTATTTCTGTAACGATCTTTTCAGATGGCTGGCAGTAATATTAATGGGTTTTAAAGATGTAAAGAGATTTCTCTAAAATTGGAGAATATAATTATTTTTGTCAGGAAGTGTAACCGAAATATTAATAAGTTGGAAAAAAACAGATACAAGAATTAATTGAGTGCAAAATTCTTTGGTTGAGAGAAGCAAGCGAATTTTATCAAAGTTAATCAAAATATCTGTGAATGGGTTTAACGATGTACAACCCTAAATGTAGCTTTGACAATTTTTGTGTACTCGATTGCCAGGGCAGTTTTATAAGAGCAGACAGACAATAAGGGGGATGATTTCTCCTCTTCTGTTGGAAGTCTAAATAGACAAATGTAATTGTTTTCATTTTGAGCTGATAATGATTGTGCACTGAGGGAAATGAAAACCTTACACAACTCTTTCCAGCTCCGGTCTGGGTGCTTGTTTAAGAAAACCTGAATGCGAGACGAGAATTATTGAGTCGGCTCCCGTATCTTGGAAGAAGGAGTTGGAAAGAAATTTGAAATACGTTCTGCGGCTGCTGTGGAATTAAGAGTAAGACGATCATAGATAGATACTGTAATTTAGCCAACTGGAAGTTGTATAACCGATTGTCTCAAAGAAATATTACACCACGAATATTATCGTGTTACTGAAATACCAGCAAGCCGATTTTTCTTTTCCGTCACTTATTTTGACTTGCTGGTAATCTTGTAATTATTTGATATATATAAATATATGTAAACCTACACCGTGTCATTTTGGTCTTAAATCTGGTTTTCATCATATACCAATCCCACACATGTCATGTCTGAACCAATATCAATAAATGGTAATAAGCGGTTCTAATCCGAGATCAACAATACATTGTGGATGGTATCGGCTAAAGGTCAGGGAGGTAGTCTTCACGCAGCTAGGGGTCGTGTTATATTTCGGATTGCAATTATAAGTGACGTTTTGGGTTCTATTTTCCTTAAGTCTACCCTGTTGTTCACATGTTCTTTACACGGTACTTTCAGAATACATTAGCAGGAACACATCTGATTTTTCAAATCTCGTTTTCATTAGAAATAAAATCCCAAAACATGTTAGTGATTGGTTTTCATATTGCAGGTTAGACATTATACAGCAATTCATCCCTCGTTTCTTTATTGCTAAATATATTTTCTTTCACTTCATACATTGCTTATTTCTTGAAGGCCCTTTCCGTTATTCGTATGCACTTTCGGTTTTATCTGTGTTACATTTTACATTTTATAGTATTACATTAACCAGATAGTTAAAGTGTTGTCCTTGATTGATTCTAACTTTTTAAATACGTAGATCACATTATGTTTTATCTGTTATGCTGATAATCATGTATTAGTTTAGAAAAATGTAACTGGATTCCAGTGTCAAATGTCTAGACAATTGTGTAAGCAGTTTAGATACAAACAAACGTTTTATTGTATGACGCCTCCTACTCGCCCCCAAACTAAGTCAATAACTAACATGTAAACGCCATTTTCTAATGCTTAGACAGTGATGACGCTGCATAATTTTTAATATCACCACTGGTGAGCGTTCCTTACAAATTTACATTAATGTCTAATTAATGGAAAGCAGACCTTCATTTTAAAGATTAACGGAACAGATTTCTTTTCTTGTATCATATCTCCCGTACGAAGATAGATTATTAAATAGAAATATGATTTCTTGAAAAGGTTCTTATAACTCTTGCCAACATTCTAACCTCTTGGAGAGTAGCTAATTGTGCTTTTTCTCAGCTAACATGAAATGGAAAGTTTATATTGAATTTTTAGTGTAGTTTTAGTGCATATTAGAGGGATATTTTTTCTCGTCTCAGTGATATAGGTTGTTCATTGGTTTCTATACAGATACTTTGCATAAGGCGACGCAAGGAAGTCACCGAGGCTTAATCTCTGTCTTTTTGTAAGTTTTGTGTTTTTTTAAGATAAGATGTACGTGTGACACTGTAAATGATATATCCATAATCTAATTTTCATCTGATCATCTCATTTTGGTCGGCACCCAATTTCAGTTTTGATATTACTTTTAGAAGATTCAAACCTTTTGGCATTAAATCAGAGATAATTTACGTGCGTCTTTCAGTTAAGTTTGCTATCTGAAATGATTACTCGATATTGTATTTGTTAGACTATGGGAATTAAGTATAAATTCAATTTTAGTTCTGGATTGATGCGGTAGGCTCATTTGTTCAGAAATTCACACAAATCATTTTTGTTTTGGAGAAACAGAATCTATTTTTATTTGTCCATTTTCCTCTCTTTTTAAACATATTTTTTATATATCTCAAAACAGGCGGCATATTTGGTGAGTAGTGTGATAATGAGAGATCATCTACATATAGGGTGTTTTGGTTTCTGTGTTAATAGTTATAATAATACTATTTATTTTGTGATTAAATAATTTAACTGATAAAATGCTACCTTGGGGTACTTTTGCCTCCCGCTTGTGTGCGTTTGATGTGTTTCCATTTTGTACGTTTTGGTTTGATAGACACTTTTGGATGAGGGTAGATATTCTTTTTTTATCCACATCTTGTGCATGTCTTTTAGGATACCATATCTCCATGTAGTGTCAAACACTTTTCCAAGATCGAAGAATGTATTCTAGCTGAACGTATTGATCATTTGTTCCTTGCTATTTATGGAATCCATTATGGTAGCTAGAGAAGAGATTTGTTTTTCTACAGGTGCCACATTGTCCGATTATTTATCATTCTTTCTGTCGTCTTGCAAATCCAACTTGTAAAATGGGTTGGTAGTTTGTTCTGTTGGAATGGTCAGTAAGTTGCCCCTATTATGTTCTCTTCTACAATTAGGACGTTTGGTTCGATTTTGCGCATGTGACCTCTGTGCAGTTAGAATCATTCTCATCACATTTTCCTCATACCAACTTCCTTGTACATTTATTCTTACCATGTCCATATCATTGGCAGTTGAAGCATCGTAATAAGTTTGAAATATAAATTTCGATTTTGGAAATAGTATAACGAATTTTTATTTCTTGTGATGGATCTAGTACATCGAAGGTAATGATAAAGGTGTTGGTATTCACAATTCTCTCATTTTTTTAATGGATATTCTTTTTATGTCTGTAATGTTCTGTTTTCAATATATAGATTTATTGTTTATAATTTACTCCAGAGTGTAAACAGTGAGATTTCAGAACTTTTCAGCACATATTTGAAATAATTTAAAAATTGGTGAGAGTATAAATTTACCTTTATATGATGAAATTTGGTCATCCTTATTAGAGTTGAAGCTTTGTTTGCTTTTGACTTCTATCAGTAACGTAATATGTCTAGAATGTTTTCATTCTTTTTAGTCTTATGCGAGATGTTACGATTTTTTCTGTAAGAAAAGGTAGAAAATTCGTTATTAGTTTGTCTTCTATTGTTTTTTATTTTAGATTTAAAAAAGTTTTACTGACATTAAACTGACTTAGTAAGCCACGGCTTATTAAGTCAGTTTAATTATTTTTATTAAATGCGAGCATATTTTGTTTATTTTTAGTCTGACTGGACTTAATGTGACCAACCAGCTAACCAGATCAGGCCTCTACAACCACCCGTCTAGTAGGGACCAATATGGTTTTTTGGAGTTTAGGGCTATATGTATAGCCCAGTACCTAAAATCCTTGACCACCAGGATCCTGTCCTTAAACATCACGATTTGCCATTCACAGGTGGTTCTTTGCAAAAGTCGACGTATTCTAACCCCGGACGTCAGGGTGGTTGGTATCCTAAGAATATTAAACTTTATTTATGATGACATTGGGAATACATTTCAAAATGTATTACGTGCTGTTGGTGTCTCCTGAACCGTATACATTGTGCAAAGTAACAGTAACGTATATATTGAAATGATTAGATCATTTGATTTATGGATATACATTTTATGGGTAAAGTATATATGCGTATAAATTTTAATAAATACAATACTGCGAACTTATGAGTGTGCTTCGGAATAGTTTTCTTCCTTTTGTCAGATATGTACGGTCATGGCTCTACACAACTTCCTACCTTTTTATTATTTTGTATAATTTATGTTCTTTCCGCGCTTGTCACCGACTATTCTACTGTCTCCTCCCACATTTTATGTCGGTGGCCTGTTGGTTTCCATTGTCAATTTTACTTTATGTCAGTCCTTCAATATGGCAGTGAATGCTGGAAAATCTTATCAAAAACGAAGGAAAAATTTGGAGCAACTGAAATATGGTTCTCCAGAAGGATGATGCGGATATGAAAGAACGAGCATGTGAGCAACGATGAGGTTTTTGAAAGGATAGAAACGAAAAAGAAATTGATACTTAGCATCAAGGAGAAACAATTAAAGTTCTTGTGATATGCAATGAGGAAGAAAGGCTTAGAGGACATGATACTAACAGGCCAGATAGAGGGAAAAGAGACAGAAGAAAGCAGTGGATAACATATTTGAAGGGCCTGAACAGGTGGATGACAGAAAGGAGATTGCGTGGTGTAACAGGAGAAAGCGGGCTAAGAGCCACCAGGGATCGTAAAATGTGAAAATTCATGATCGCCGACGCCCTGAAAGAACAAGGCACATAGAAAAAGAAAATGATATAAGTGTATGCATTTTAATAAATACGATACTGCGAACTGGTGAGTGTGCTTCGAAATAGTCTTCTTCCCTGTTCAGACGTGTACGGTCATGGCTCTACACAATTTCCTATTTTTTTTATAATCGTGTCGCCCCAAGCAAGGCATTTACCGCCACTGTTGTGCAGGAGGTTACATAGGAGCACTGTCATGAGAATGGGAGGTTGCAGGAGGTGTCAGGAAGAGAGTAAGAGAGGGAAGAGATTACTGATGAGAGTAGGTTGGACGAAGAGGAATGCTATTAAAAGTCAGAGGTTGCAGGGGGTGTCAGGAAGAGAGTAAGAGAGGGAAGAGTTTACTGATGAGAGTGGGGTGGATGTAGAAAAGCATGAGAGAGAGGATGTAAGTTAGTGAGACAGAAGATGATAATTGACTTTATATTTAAATTCTTGTAGATTGTAACTGTCAGGAAAGCAAGTATGCGGGATAGAATTCCACAGGCGGGAAGTGCGAGAAAAGAAGCTGATGCGTTTACAATTTATTGATTTCACAGTAAAAGGGTGGGATTTATTGCTAGTATAATTTATGTTCTTTCTGCGCTTACCAGTGCCCGTTCTACTGTCTCTTCCTGCAGTTTAAGTCGGTGGCCAGTTGGTTTCTACTGTCAATTTTGCTTTTAATATATCCTGCCAGTATCAAATGTTCCAAACATTTTCTTCATTATATGTGTACAATAAATTGCAGCTGTTTTTGTTTCAATTCCTATTATAAGAATCTTTTTCTAATCCATTTTTCTTTCCTAGTCAGCTGATTACGTTTTCAATTCATACTCCTATCGAGAAATGGGAAGAAGGCTTAGTATCTGGAGTAGTTAATAAGATTGGAGGAATCACGCTGCCTTATCGGAATGCATTAATGGAAGCCACTTCGTGTGCATCTAAATGTAGTTAGTAAATCTAAGTGTAAAATAAACAAGACAATAAAAGCGGCCTCAGTTATCTGCTTCAGATGTTTACTTGAAATTATTTAATTACCCGTCAAAGTCACTCCCAAACACTAAACTTTAGATAAAAAACAATTGAAAAAAAAAATATAAATTCATGCGAAACACCCAACTCTTCTTGCAGTGAGATAAAACGAAGTTTATGTAAAAGCAACGAAATTGAACAAAATAAAAATTCAGCATGTATCATTTGCTGTAATTATAAATAGGTGGCATGGTATTTGTTACTGCCATATCGGTACCAAATTTAAAATAAAAAGCAATTAAGATAGCTTGCATATTTTGTGCGTTGTGGTGCGGTGGATATCGACTTGGTCTCACTCTCTCAACCAACTTCAGGTGGAACGACTACACCGAATCTATGACTGCATCTACCACTAAGAAAGTTGCGTCATTCTGTCGGACTAGAAATTTCTTCTCGTCAGAATATATCTTACACGCTTATAAATCTCCCATTCGTCCGTGCATTGAATACTGTTGCTATATCTGGTCACGTGCCCCCACTATTCATCATGGGGTTCTCGACAAAATCCAAAGAAGAAACTGCAACATAATCTATCCTGACTTCAGTCACTTTCTAATAGATGTGATATTCTACAAATACTTTCACGGCTTCTGCTCTGACAGGCTTCTTTCTCTGATACCATAAAACATGAATTTACTCTTTCTACTAGATTAGCATATACGTTCTACCGTTTTAACGTAAAAATAGTCATATGTAGCCGCTAATTCTACACTAGCAGTTTATTTTCTTGCACTTCTCACCTGTGGAACTCCCTCCCGTATACTTGCTTCCCTTATACTTACAATCTCTAAAAGTTTAAATGCAACGCCAAATGCCATCTCCTACCTCCCATCCACATCTTATTCATTCATAGGCATTGTCAATACCTTGTTACTTCTCTTACTTTAATACCATGAGTGATAGTAGCAGTCTTGTCTTAATTAGGGGGAAATCTAATTGTAGTTCAGCTGTTTAATAATGTTAACGAGTGAAACAAAAAACAAGCCTGAAGTTTAAAGCTTAAAATTTCTGCCGCTTCTCTTGAAGTTTTTTTTTATTAAAACTATAAGCAAAATATCTGATAAGGTTTTGACCATAAAGAAATAACTATAATTGTCTGAAATGTTTAAATGCAGTTTATTAAAACTTCTTCAGAACAAAAATAGAACGCATTATTTACATTATTCGGACTATCGTCCTCATCTTAGTTGTCATTTTTACAACATTTCGGCCGTTGTACGCTCCGGCCTTCTCCAGAAGGTAACAACTTCGAACCGAACCATTTATTACACTCACTAGGGTATATCATTCTCATTCCTTGTGCAATGCAACTGATGGTATTCATGAATTATCTCCCTTTAGCTTAAATATCTAAGTTATTTGTTCACCTCTGCTTTAGCATGGTATTGAATTCAACTATTTGGGTCAAGTCAATAGAACTAACGTCTATATCGACTAGGTCATTTGTCCCTGAGAAGGCACTGTTCATGTTTATGGCTATAATAGAGTTATAACATACAGTGTATATATATATATATATATATATATATATATATATATATATATATATATATATATATACACAGTGGAACCTGTCGTATGCGACCATCCCGACTGCCATCAAAAAACGGTCTCATACGGCAGGTGGTCGCTTACTAAAGGCTCATAGTTATGACCTATTTACGCCAGGAACGTTTATTTCACACATCAGAAAGTACATATTAGAATTTTACCATGTAATCTGGTAATAAATAAATGAAAACAAGAAAAATGGCTTGACTTTAAAGAAATTTATTCAGCATAATTCTTTTTAAAATTTAAAAACAACGGTCAACAAAAGACAAAAATATTTATTCACAAAAAATATTTATTAAGTGGACTTAAAAAATATACGGTTTCAGTTTATTATCAGAAGTGAAGGATAGCAAAAAAGAATTTACGATAATACATGAAAAAAAAATACAAAAAACTGACAGCGATTGTGGATGGGTGTAGAGAAACAAAGAGATAGAGATAGATATACCCAGATAGAAATAGAGTAGAGAGATACACAAAAGAATAAAGAAACGAAAGAGATAGACATTTGAGAAAGCTAGATTTTCTAACTTGTGATTTTCTAAAACCCTGAATTTATCCAAGTTAGTACAGAGACTGCGATAAATCCCTAGAACATGTCAAATGCGATACATGTTGGACAAAACATCCGATTTTTGATCGTGAGGTGAAATCAGGCAATGTACACTTTAGCAAGAAATAAGAGTTTGAAACAACACTACAATAACAAAACAATGAGGAAGTATTACTTGCTTAAATGAAATCAAAATGAAATAGATTACTAATTTAGTTTCTCCTAATCTAGAAGTTCGTAGTTTACGACCAAAATGAATTTTTAAGCGGTCGCTTGATCAGTGATTTTCACTCGTTGATGTAATTCGCTGGTCGTGTTTTGAAGGTGGTCGCTCGCTAAGGGTAAATTAACATCAGGAAATCATCCGTGCATAGAAAAACTGTCGTTGATAACAGGTGGTCGCTGACAAAGGTTCCATTATATATATATATATATATATATATATATATATACGTTGTTTTAATAATACGATCTATCAGGGATTTTCCTGCAAGCTACTTCTTTTCGGATGTATATATATTTGAAGATGTGTGTGCGTTTTTCTTACTGTAATCCCATGCGCGACAAGGCAGCCCTGCCTTGATTAGGGTGAATTCTATATATATAAAGCTCAAGATGTGCGTTTGTGTGTGTGTCTATCCTTACCGACTCCTATTAAAATATATTTCTACATTTTTCATTAGTTTTTTTTTTTTCAAAACTTACAAAACCCTTGTAAATTTATTCACGCGGACTGTCAGTTTTCGCAGCCAACCCAGAAGCAGACCTTCAACCATTTATCCAGCCCTATTTTATCCTACTGCGTTGGTTGAGTTGCCCTTGTCAGCGCTACAAATAGTCACTGCCCACTATCCCTCTTCTGCATCTTCTTCTTCTATGTGCCCTGTCCCTGCAGGACGTAGGCGATCATGGATCTCCACGTCTCCCTATCCCTTGTGGCTCTTAGTATGTTTGCTCCTGTTGCTCCTGGCAACCCCCGTTCCGTCATCCACCTGATCAGGCCCTGCAAATATGTTATCCGCTGCCTTCCTCTGTATCTCCTTCCTTCTATCTGACCAGTCAGTATCAGGTTCTCCAGGCTTTCCTTCCTCATTGCATGTCCCAGGAACTTCAGTTGTCTCTTCCTGATGCTCAGCATCAATTTCCTTTTTGTTGCCATTCTTTCTAACACTTCGTCGTTGCTTGTATGCTCAGTCCACGATATCCGTAGCATCCTTCTGTAGAACCACATTTCGGCCGCTTCCAGTTTTGTCCTCATTTTCGATGATATTGTCCAGCATTCACAGCCGTACTGAAGAACTGACATCACGTAGCAGTCTAGCACTCTTTTCTTCGTTTCTATTGAGATCTTCCTGTGTGTTAGTATTTTGCTCATCTTCTGGAACGCGTCCTTTGCCATGCCAATTCGCCTTCGGATCACCGTGTCGCACTTTCCATCTCCTGTTAGAACACTTCCTAGGTACTTAAATTCTTGGACTTGTTTGATTCTGTTATCCCCCACCTGTATTTGGCATTTTGGGTTGTATCTTTTGCTGATGACCATGCACTCAGTTTTCTTAAAGTTTATTTGTAGTCCCATCTTGTCACTCTCCACTGCTACTTTCTGTATGAGATCTTGCAGTTTCCTTTCCGTGTCCGCAATCAGTACTGTATCGTCCGCGTATCTTATGTTGTTCAGGTTGTGGCCTCCAATAATAAATCCTGGTGTGTCATCTAGGGTCCTCAAAATATTCTCGCTGTATAGGTTGAACAAATCCGGTGAAAAGACACAGCCTTGTCTTACGCCTTTTTCTATCTTTGTGTATCTACTGAGGTCGTTACCTGTCCGTATGCAGGCCGTTTGCTGCCAGTAGAGATTCTTGATTATTCTTATATCTTTGCCGAAAATGTCGAGGTTTCCTATCATTTCCATCAATTCTTTGTGTCGTATTTTGTCGAATGCTTTCGCGTAATCAATGAAGCAATCTTCTGCATAGTGGTACATTTACTCTTACAAAAGCAAACTATTAAAATGCTCATGGGAATTCTTACTTATCCAATCCCGTGCAACGCCGGGTACTTAACCCAGTGGTTATTAAAAAATAATATATATGTTATTTAACCCCCAAACAAGGCAATAAATCCACTAAGAATATGAAAAAAGGTCTTATTAAGGATAAAGGATAGTAATAAAAAAACAGTGTTTAAAAAGATAGAGTGACATTCCATTTATATTTTTTTAAGGTCAAAGCTGTCTGAAAATCAAGAGATCATAAGAGACTTCAATACGTGAAAAGTTTTAATGAGAAAATTTTTAGCAAATACTTACAGATACCTAGCAATTTCAAAAACTTACAAATATCTAACCATTTCAATAGTATAATGACGGAAGCTAGTTTCTAACTAAGTAGTACTCTAACACATGATGCCTTACTTTCCGTCCTCTGTTAGGTCACTTCTCAGATATTTAAATTTATGTACCTTTTTTTAATCATATCGCCCAGAGCAAGGCGGTAACACAACTGATGTTCAGGGGGCTACATAAGAATAGAAAATTAGAGGAGAGTGAAGAGAAAGGCGAACCAGTTAAAAAGGAGCAAGAGAAGGATAGGAATACAGGTGTGATGATAGTTGCAAAGGTGGAGAGAAAGGAAATGATATACAGGGTGGTGTGGAATGAACTAGAGTGAAGCGGTTAAGAGATGTCTATTGACATTGCATTTAAATTCCTGGAGGTTTTATCTGTCAGGAAAGCAAAAATAAGGAAGCGAGTTCCACAGGCGGGAAGTGTGAGGAAAAAAGCTGCAGGAGTAGAATTGTCGTCTGCATTTGGTTGATCTAACTATGAATGAGTGAAACCCTGTTGCCACACTGGTTGCACGTGTAAACACCTGTTTCGGAGGCACCAGTGATTTAAGTTCGTTGGAGCAGAAGCCATGGAAGTATTTATAGAACAGACAAAGGGAAGCCACATCTCATCGATGGAAAAGTAGCTGTCGTCGAGCCACCAAATCGGTACCTATCACATTATTGATTGTCTTTTGGAGCCTGTCAAGAACACGGAGATGAACAGCGGGGACACCTGACCATATATGGCAGCAGTACTCCATGCACGAACGAATGGTTGATTTGAATATATGCAGGATCGTTTCAGGCGGGAAAAACATCATGTCCCGACACAGTAATCCAACATTCCTAGTAGTGGATTTAGCTATTGACTCAATATAGTGGTTCCACTTGAGATCAAAAGAAAGGGTAAGGCCTAGGAGGCGCAGAGTATTGCTCTCGGGGAGATTCGCTTGGTCCATGTCTATGGGAGGCAGGAGAAGTTGATTGTAATGATTGACAGCTTGGTCTTAGACGCATTGAAATTTACAAGCCACTTCTTACTCCAAATTACCACAGAATGTAGCCCCCTCTCAAGATCAGCAGGGAGATTATGTGTGTCCGCCACGCCGAGTTTCTTACTGATGCGGGAGTAAATTGTGGTGCCATCTGCGTAGATGCCTACTTGGCTCTTGATCTCGTCTGGGAGGTCATTTATGAAAATAAGGAAGAGCGTCGGGCCTAGAATAGAACCCTGAGAGACACCAGCGTTTGTACAGTAGGATGTGGAGGCATGCCCATTCAGGACGATCTTCATTATGCGGTTATGTAGGAAAGATTGGATCAGATCATGCAATCATCCGGTAATACCGTATCCCCGTAGCTTGCATGCCAAACCCTGTCAAAAGCCTTGGAGATGTCCAGAGCAACAACACGAGCTTCGCTGGATTCATCAAGGACCTAGAACATGTATTCCGTAATGGTCGTTAACATGCCGGCTGTGAACCTGGCAAAGTGGAAGAAGAGTTAAATTCTTCTCCGACAGGCAGTATGGCTGATGCTGAACTATTTCAGCATTAATAATGGCCTCGAACATCTTCCCGAAAATTGGTAGAAGGATGATAGCGCGATAGTTGGATGGGTCCGACAGAAGAGGACTTCCAGCATGCAGGAAAACAGGAAGCAGAGAGATAGTAGTTATAGAGTTTAGAGAGGACAGAGGAGAGTTCAGGGGCACATTTCTTAAGGACAATCAACGAGATTCCATCACCACCGCTCGCCTTATGGGAGTCAAGTTTTGATATTACACGGGATACTACTGTCGGGGTAATGTATATATCGTACAGTTAGCCTCAGTTCTAATTAGTCAAATCTGGAGTTGGATGAGACTCTGCGAGCAATTCACTCAGCCTTGTCCGCAGATGATGTGAGAAACTCAAATTCATTGATTAAAGGAGGGGTCGAGGATTTGCTATTGTTCAGCACCCGTTTGCATAACCGCCAATAGTCGTTGGAGCCCAACTTGCGGTTAGCTATCCGCTGTTTTATTCTCTCAGCAAACAATCGTTTGGCGTCATTTAGGATTCTCTTGCACTCATTACGAGCAGACGTGAATAGGCGCCTCTTGTGATCAGATGACTGTCTCCGAAATAGTCGGAATTGGTGATTCCTGTGGGCAATGGCGGCCGAACAGGCAGGAAAGAAACAAGGGGAGGAATGAGGTTTGAGACGAAACCTCCTGGTAGGTATGAAAGCATCAATGCCAGCTTTCACCCAGGACGAAATCTCAGAGGCACATTCATCAGCTGGGAGAGCGAACACTTTTCACCAAGAGACGTCGCAAAGTAAGGCGTCGCAGTCAGCTCTTTGGTAGCAGTAGGAGGTCCTATAAGTAGGAGGCTCCTGGTGGGAGTGAGAGTGGAGAGAAATATTAAGAGAGACAACAGCATAGTCGGAGTTACCGAGAGAGCAAAGCTGCCAGACCTGGCGGTAGTCAGGTGCAGAAGTAAAGCATATATCTAGTGGAGAAGCATGTCCAGAGGGAGTGTTTGGAAAGCGTGTGGGGAAGTCCACTACTTTCGTAAGGGATTTGGAAATGGCAAAGTTCATGGCGTGGATGCCTGCTGAATCAGTAACATAGTCTTTAAGCCACTCAGCATGATGGGTATTCAGATATCCGAACACAAATATGTGAGCGAATGGGTGGTAGGAAGTAGCCTTATCTATATTGTCAGAAATGCTATCTAGAAGAGAGTAATCTGTAGAAGAGGGGGAACGGTAAAGAAGAAAAGATAGCTAACCAAACTGAGAAGGAGGTTTCGTCTCAAACCTCATTCCTCCCCTTGGTTCTTTCCTGCCTGTTCGGCCGCCATTGCCCACAGGAATCACCAATTTCGACTATTTCGGAGACAGTCATCTGATCACAAGAGGCGCCTATTCACGTCTGCTCGTAATGAGTGCAAGAGAATCCTGAATGACGCCAAGCGGTTGTTTGCTGAGAGAATAAAACAGCGGATAGCTGACCGCAAGTTGGGCTCCAACGACTATTGGCGGTTATGCAAACGGGTGCTGAACAATAGCAAATCCTCGTGGGAGACATCTTGATTTTTGTCTCTCCTACTTGGATTTGGCATTTTAGGCTACTCTTTCATGTAGATTATATGTAGCCCCTTTTTTCCACTTTCTGTTACTATTTCATGTATTATGTCTTGTAGTTTACTTTTCGTGTCTGCTATCAGCACTGTATCATTTGTGTATTTTATATTGTTCAGATTGCAGCCACTAATGGGGAATCCTGGTGGGACTTCTAACGCTCTCAAAATTGCATAGGTTTAAAAGTTCTGGTGAGAAGACACATACTTGTCTTCAACCCCTTTCTATTCTTGTATATCTGCTAAACTCGTTTCCTGTCCATATGCAAGCAGTTTAATGTCAGTACTGGTTCTTGCTTATTCTAATATATATTTCCCAATATATCAAATTTCCCAAGCGTCTTCATCAGGTCTTTGGATCTTATTTTGTCGAATGAAGTCTATGAAACCCATGTACATGTGTTTATACAGAGTTAAAAAAATGAAATGATAAAAAAATTAATATATGTCCTTGAAAATAGAATCAAACAATATTTTAAGGCTATATACGAATAGCAAATATCAGAACCCAAAATGAATTTATAAACTTTAATATTGTTCATTAATTAAATGAAATTTAAAGAAAAACTGAATCTTTTCCACGAAAATAGGTTGATTACGATTTTAATTACTAACAATTTTAGAGAACCATCAAATTTCCAACTTTGTATATACGAGCTACAGAATTATAAACAAGAAATTCTATCAAACAATAGACACATTACGTGAGGACATTTAAAAGCGGAAACAACAAAAAGGTATAGTACATTTAACTAAAGGAATAAAGTAATGACATAATTATGATGACAACCTTCAAAATGTCGATAGCAAGTAAGCCACATTAGTAGACATAAGTTTAACTGGACTTGAGTAACCGATTTTTCTGGAAAATTCTTTTAAAGGAAAGAATGCATAAATTTTCATTTGAAGTTGATGTAGCTGTTTAGTCAATGAATACTGAATATTTTCTTGTACGGAAATGGTTATATTCCAATTTTTTAACACGTTGACGATCATGGCTCACGTTGGTAACTCTTGGTAAATTTTCTATTTCCTCTAATCTCTGCTTTATCAACTATTTACATAGGTTTGATAGGTTATGCTTGTTTACTCAGCCACTCTTGTCTTCCATATATTTTCTAAGTAACAGATTTTCTAAACCTTTTTCATTTTTTTAATCATTTCACCCCAAGCAAGGCATTCCACTGCCACTACTGGGGGTTACATAGGGAAAGGTGATAAGAGAGTGTTTAGGTATAGGAAATGTCAGAAGGGGGGGGTGATAGACAGGTATGTATGTAAATGTGAAGAGTGTGAGAGAATAGAAGCGAGTTAGTGTGTTAGAAGGTGACTATTGACCTTACATTTAAACTTCTGGAGATTGTAGCTGTCGGAAAAGCAAGTATATGGAAGAGAACTTCACAGGCGGCAAGTGCGAGAAAAGAAGCTGTTGGAGTAGAAACTGCGGTTACATTTTATCGGTTTCACTGTAAAAGAGTGGGGCCTAGTTTGCTCGTGCAAATTCGTACCTAGGGGGCACCAGTGATCTATGTTCATGGGAGCAGAAGCCATGAAAGTACTCATAGAAGAGACACAGGGAAGCCACATCATGCCGGTGAGAGAATGACTGCAGCCGGTCTGCCAAGTCGGTATTGATCTCATTACAGATTCTCCGTTGTATTTTGTCAAAAAGCCCGAGGAGAATAGAAGGGGCACCCGACCAGATGTGGCAACAGTATTCAATACACAGGCGGATGGTAGATTTATATATGTGCAGGATAGATTCAAATAGAAAAAAAAACTTCTGGGCCCTGCACAGAGAACCGACTTTCATAGCAGCGGATTTAGCATTGGATTCGATATAGTCATTCCACTTGAGGTCCGCTGAGAGTGTGAGGCCAAGGAGGTGTAGTGTTTTACTCTCGGGGAGGCAAGCCAGTTCCAAGCTAATGGGATGTAGGTGCTATTGTCTAAGATGGTTAATGGATAACAACTTCGTTTTGGAAGCATTGAAATTTATGAGCCATTTTTTACCCGAGTTCACTACGGATTGGAGGTCCTTTTCAAGCCCGGCAGCGAGGTTCGCTTTGTCACCCACATCAAATTTTTGATCGAGGCGACAGTAAATTGTGATGTCATCGGCGTACATAATTACTTGGGAGAGATCATAAATGTAAATCAGAAAGAGCGTAGGACCTAGGATAGAGCCTTGAGGGATACCTGCGTTCTTATGGTAGTTCTGGGAGTCATGTCCATTTAATACCATCTTCAATATGCGGTTAGATAGGAAAGACTGGATTAGGTCAAACAAATGTCCAGTTATACCATAGCTCCGCAGTTTGCGTAGATGATCAGCATGCCAGACTCTGTCAAACGTTTTAGAGATATCCAAGGCAACGTTTCGGGCTTCACGATTCTGGTCGAGAGCCTGGTATATATACTCGGTGATGGTCGTTAGCACATCAGCAGTAGATCTGGTGAAGCGGAAACCATACTGTTTGTCCGAGAGGAGCCTGTGGTCTATTCATTATGAACTATAGATATTTTATTCTTTCTGATGTTATGTATCAGTGTCTTTTTTGGTTCTATTTTCTCGAAAACTTTGCCATTGCTCGCATGTTCAGTCCATGTTATTCGCAGCATCCTTCTAATGAACCCCATTTCTATTACTTTAAATCAGTTCCTTATCCGAGGAGATTGTCTAGCATTCACTGTCATATAGAACATGCTACATAACATTTCAGTAATCTTCTCTTCGGGAAACTATGAGAATGAGTTATAATTTCCATTTTCGGATATCAATTATAATGAAAAATGCATCGCCAAAACTACTTTTTGCTTCATTTTCTTAAAAACTTTTTCAATGTCCACATGTCCAGACCATGGTATTCTCGTTATTCTCTGCAGAATCATATTACTGATAACTGAAGTTGATTCTTCATCTGAGAGGATATTGTACAGCATTCTGTCATTAGAAGGACTGATATTACGTATCATTTCAGTGCCTTTTTCTAATTGATTTTACCGATTCCAACACAACCCTGACACAATTACTCATTATATTATCACTTGTTTTATGTGAATATGAATCAAATATTTTTCTTAGATTAGGATTTCTTTCAATTTAATACAGATTTTGCTATAGTAATATATTCATTACGTACATGTGTATATTGTATGAAGCTATACAGACATTTACTTAACATGGATTCGTCTGAGCAGAACTACATCAGATTAAGTTATTCGAATCCTACAATCTTCTTAACTACTCCAGTTAAATACCACATCTTGATACGAAGGTTTACTGAAAAATTCATAGGCTGACTATGAAGAAGATATATTAGATCTGTGAATATTATATGTATTACATGTATTGATTTCGTCGTTTTAATTAATTACTGCTTCGTTTCTTTGAAGGAAAACTAACCTGAATAGTCAAAAAACTTTCAAATGTAACTAGCAGCGATTCTTCTTGAAAATGAAAATATCTGGTATCATGGTGTTATCAAGTGCCTGCAGAAAAAGTGTTTAGCTCCCAAAAGCATTCATGCTAACAAGGTTGCCACGTTAGAGGATGACGCTTTAGGTTATAAACAGTGTAAATGTAAGCAGCTGAATTTGAGAAGGGAAAGTGGAGTCTTGAAGATGACCTAAAGTCTGGTGGTCCTGCACATGCCAACAGAGTAAAATATTGATTGTGTTCACCATATATTGTTGATGACGGGTGATTTATTCCATATTAAATATCCAATATCTATTAAAAATAAAAAATAAAAAATAGCCCCTTAAATAAGAAAAATGGTACAATAGGTAAAGGCAATGACATAAACAATTACTTATTTTACAATCGAATCCTGCAGAATGACAAACATTTTTGTAACAAAAAATTATCGTAAATAACCTGGCCAGTAGAAATAAATATATAATACTGTTTGATTAAAAACAGAATATCTACTTAAATATGAGTATTGATCAAAAATAATGTTGGAAACAAATCATTTCAAATTGTCGTTTATTTATAATCATTTTCTTTAATTTTCGTATATATATATATATATATATATATATATATATATATATATATATATATATATATATGCATATATATATATGTATATATATATATATAAATATATATATATATATTTATATATATGTATATATACACAAATAGATATATATTTAGATGTGTTATCGAATACATATTAAAAAAGCATAATTTAACGCAGAGTAAAGCAAAAAGAATATACATATATTCTTAATTTACAACATAATCGCAGGTTCGAATGCTGCCGAATGACAAAAATTTATAATAAAAATTTATCGTAAATAAGCAAGCCGGTAGAAATAAATATATATTCTGTTTGATTAAAAACAGAATATCTACTTAAATCCGAGTATCGATTAAAAATAATGTTGGAAACAAATCATTTCAAATTGTCAGTTGTTTATAACCATTTTCTTTAATGTTCGTAATATATATATATATATATATATATATATATATATATATATATATATATATATATTTTTACACAAATAGATATATATTTAGATGTACTATCGAATACATATTAAAAAGCATAATTAAACGTAGAGTAAAGCAACAAGAATATATATATATATATATATATATATATATATATATATATATATATATATTTAGTCCGCTGCATCTCTACACTTCCGTAGACAATATTTCCAGCTGTTTCGTCTTAAACAAATCTGAAAATATGTACACGTTAATATTTTTCGGTGATTTATTCATTTTATAAATGTGTAACGAAATCGAATACACCTGTATATGCAAGGGAATTCGCTCGCGTTTTCACACATGAAATGAGTTATTTTAATCGTGTGATTCGGGGCTTGCGCAAAGATATTCTCGCACGGAGTCAGACCTCTGGAAAATGAGCTAGTACATGGCTTGTGTAATCTATTGATGCGAACATAGATTTTCTCGTGTTGTCAGTTTTTTTGTATAAATTCAAGTTTTTTACTCCTTAGTATGATATATTTTCCAATTGATCGCGCAGCAGTGAATTTTGCGATGTAAAATTTTTTCCGTCCAGAACAAGCACCAAACATGTTTATTTGAGGATATCGAATTAAATAAACGATTGTAGTGATCAATGATGCGTGATGTATTTCATGCAATTTTAAAAAATAATGCTAGAATTTTATATATATATATATATATATATATATATATATATATATATAGACACACTTTTCCTTTTTATCTATCCACACAAGCACACGCGTGCGTGTATATATATATATATATATATATCTGAAGAAAGGGATAAGTTCTTATTACTTAAATATTATTTTCGTAGATTTTCTTCTATATGACGTGTTTTTTCAGAGCATAGGCAACCATTGTTTTCTTCATTTCCCTATACTTCGTAGCTCTTATCACCTTTTCTCTTGTTACACGAACTGAACACTGCTCTGCCATTCATCTACTCAAGCCCATTAAGTATGCTTTCCCCTGTCTCTCTTTCCCACTATCAGTCCGGGGTTTATCAGAGTCTCCAAGCCTTCTTTCTTGATTACATGTATCAGAAACTTCAGCTGTCTTTTCTTGATTTTAATATAAAATAATTTTTTCGTTTTCATCCTCTACAAAATCTAGTTGTTTTTTCACAAGTTAGGTAAATTTTATCCTTAGCATCCTTCTGTAGAACAACACTGCGGTTGCTTCATGTTTTCTTTCATCTTTGATTAGACTGTCTAGCATTCGCTGCCATATTGCAGGAGAGACAACACATAAAAATCCGACATTCTCTTTGTTTTCAATAAAGTTTTCCCGTCTCTCAATATTTTATACATCTTTTGTAATGCACGACTTCTAGTTCTTTCATAATTGCTTCGCTCTATAGGTCGAAGTGGGTACTTGTATGTATATAGATGCTCTGTTATTTAATTGTATTTTTAATTATTTTAGTCTAGCGGTCTGAATATTCGAAACATCTTATTAGAGAAATAGATTGGGAGCGCATATTTCTATCAAATAAGATTTACCGAATAATAAGGCCAGAAGCTGAAAATAATGAACATAATGTGAGACTGATAAATTGTCGTCTAAATAACCCACAAATAAAAATGAATGTGATAAATCATTTTAACGATATATTTACCAAATCACACAAAAAAGCTTGAAATACTAAAGAGTAAATTTATTCAATAAAATCACTGATCGCTTCAACCACGGCCTCCAGACGACTTCAGAATCTCCTGCATCTCTATTGGAGAGTTTCCTTTAAGTTGAATTCAACCATCTCTCTGTTTTCAGTTCAGTTTTGGTGCTACAAAAGGTTTCGTTGGTCTCTCCCTCAACTACGCACCACACATAAAAAAGCTGGTGCAGTCCTGGGACTTAGGAGACTTGATGTTAGAGGTGATGTGGTCTCAGAAATTGTCTAACAGTAAAGAATGCGTGAATGCGTTCTCCTGCTTCGTGTGGTATGGTGCAGAGTCCTCTTGCCACCCTTTTGATCCGGAGCAGCAGCAGCAGCTTCTCAAATGACTTGATGTAGGTTTTCATGTCATATCTGGCATGCTTTTCTTCAAAATGTATTATGGTAATAATTTTTATTCCTTCTAAGATGTATTGTTAGTAATATTTTTCCTCCAAAATGTATATTTTTGCATAAAAGTTTATTTTTATGTATATAGTTTTATAAAAGTCAATTTTTATGTAAATATTAAAAAAAAAACAGGTCAATTTTTATACTCTCATATTGTTTTGACCCCAGTTTGTGTGTTAACCATTTGCCAATAAATGGGACCCTAACAGGTACTACCAATCCGGGTGAAGGTGGACCTGGGAACAACAGCAATTAAGAGGTGTTTCCATGCTCCTCATAACCTCCTAATCAGAGGCCTTCCTGCCGATGAAGTTTACCGTCATACCCAGGACCTTTACATCATGGCTTTTCCAAATTTCCGGCGGAATAATTTCGTCATGATGCTTTTTTTCTCACAGACGGTGCCTAACGGAAACTACTATACCATGGAGTCGACAAAATAAAACACGCTTGCGCAAAATTAAAAATATGTCAATGTACCCATCGCACCGCGTCTACTCAAATAAGAGCTTCTTGTAAAAGTAGCGTTTAAGATTCTCTCTCTCTCTCTCTCTCTCTCTCTCTCTCTCTATATATATATATATATATATATATATGAATTCGTTCCCAAATGAAAAATATTCAATCATTTGTCAACATAATTGAATTTGAACACTTTTTAATACAATTGTGTACTGGTCTAATTTAATTATGACCGGAAACTAACTAATATATATATATATATGTGTGTGTGTGTGTGTGTGTGTGTGTGTGTGTGTGTGTGCGTGTGTGTAGGTGGGTGGGTGTGAGAGAGAGAGAGTGAGAGGGAGAGAGAATGAAAATGTATATCCCTAAAAATTCTGGACACGTAGAAAATCTTATTAACTATATATTTTTTTGTATTAATACCTACATAGATCGAACATTGTTTTGTCGAATGAAAAAAACTGACTTCTTTTTCTGGGGTATGCTGAAGCAAAAGATGTACTCCATGAAAATCACAGATTCAACAAACTTGATTGAATGCATAACGAGTGAACATGCTAGAATTGACGTCAGTGTGAAGTTATTGCATCGAGTTCACGTGAATCTTGCAAACTGCATCGGGCTTTGCATAGAAATGATGGAAATCATATTGAGGATCTAATGTATTCTTCTTCATGTTCCGTGTTTCTTCATTACGTAGGCGATCATTGACTTCAATTTGACTCGGTCTCCTGTCATGTTTCTCTTGGTATCTCTCACGAACCCCGCTCTGCCATCCATTTGCTCAGACCTATCAAGCAGATCAAATGCTGCTTTCCCCTGGCTCTCTTCCCTTCTATCCATCTTGTGAGTATTAAGTACTCCAGGCCCTCTTTATTCATTATGCGTCCCAAGTACGTCATCTGTCTCTTCCTGATGTTACCTATGAGTTTATTCTCGTTTGCATCCTCATCGTTGGTCACGTGCTCAATCCATGGTATCCTCATCATCCTTCCGCAAAACCATATTTATGCAGCCTCAATCCTCACCTTCCTCCTTACATACAGAATGACAGATATAACATAGCACTCTAGCACTGTTTCTTTTTTTCTAATGATGTTTTCCTGTCTCTCATTACTTTTTTTTTCGAATGCATCCTTGGCGACGCCAATGCGTCTTTGGATCTCAATGTCGCATTTTCTATCCTCTTTCAGTGCACTTCCCAGGTGTTTAAATTTTTTTAGTAGATTTATTTCAGCTTCTCTTACCTGTAGTTGTCCTTTTGAAGGTGTTCTTTTTTGCGGATTATACATGCAGTTTGCATGACGTTTATGCTTAGTCCTTTCTGCTCGTTTCTCTTGCAACCTTCTGCAGGAAGTCCTGCAATCTCTCTCCATGTCCGCTATCAGCATAGTGACATCTGCGTGTCTTACATTGAGAGATTGTGGCCGACAATAACGATTTTATTTCATTCAGAATTGTTTAGCTGTATAAGTTGAATAGATCTGGTGAGACTACACATCCTTGTCTTACGTCTCTTTCTATTTTTGTATTGCTGCTGAATTTACTTCTTCTCCGTACACAAGCGGTTTGCTGCCAATATAGATTCTTGATTATCATAACGTCTTTTCCGAAAATTTTGAGCATTTCGAGAATCTCTGTCAAGTTTTGTGGCAGAAAATTCCAAAATATAATTTTTGGAAAATATGCATTTTTGCCTATGTCTCCAAACTTTATGGATACACTATATACCCAGTCTTTGGGTGGATAGATAGTTCAATAGTGTGAAATTCTTTGTGTATGTCGTGTTTAATTAATTAATAGATGAATAGAGATATAAATTTAATTAGCTTACTTTTGTCTGACACAGGACCGAAAATGTATGAACCAATTATTCAACATCTGCTTGGTTTGGAAGTTGGCCACCCTGTCGTCTGGTCAGATGACTCACCTTGTCAGTTCTTTGGTCTAAACAGTCGGGTTTGTGTGAGGATACAACATGGCATTATCGATCTAGCCTCTCAGCAGGATGCTGTACAGTCTCGTTGTGGTAATCGCGTCGTATATGTTCTGCTGGGGTTGGAGATTAGGTCCTTTGTTTTAATATAAATCAGTGATACTTAAAAGAAGTAGGAATTTGAAGTAATGTTCACGCCAGTAATGTAAACAATAGAAATTTTGCGTCACTTGGTGAAGTTGTCAAAATAAATCCAGATAAGTATTGCATTGATTTTGTATTCTTGTAAAATACTGTTTTGCGAGTTTTGGAGTAGTGAAATACGCATCTCTCTCAATATGTTTGGAATGCTTCTTTTTTATAATGCATCTACATTTTTATATATGAAATACCCTTGAGGAAGGTACTAATCCGCCTCTTCCTTACAGTTATGGGTTAAATAATAGGACAGGTTGAGTTCTATAGCCTTGGCTGGTAACCAGTCTACCGCAGAAAGCAATGGCAACCTACTGCGGGATAATTTTGTCCCCAGTCAGTCATGTTTCTTTCTAGACATTATCGCCTAAGCGTGTATTACGTATGGTACTTAACTGATATGAAGTTGGCTCTGGGATATTCCAACAAGATAATCAAACTACTATTTATTATATCACGCCATCTAAGGAAGTAAAGTCTCTAAGACACACGTGGTTACTGAGTGTGAATGAACCAGAAACGAAAGAGAAACATTAAGAAGTTAGAAGAATCGAAGACTAATGAAGACAGTAGCTAGCGGTTGAGATTGCATTTGAACTTTTTCAAAATCAAAGTTGGTTGGTTGTTTTGAAACCGGATATGAATTCCATAAACGAGAAGTACGAGAAAAGAAGTCTAGTACTGTGCTAAAACTAAAATGTCTAAATACCATAGCAAAGAACGCGAACGAATGATTATCATGAAAGTTTTAATACAAAAGCACAGTGAGGCAATATTACCGTGGTGCGAAAGTGCCTGAAACTGAGATGCCAGATCAGGACCGATAATATTGGTGATTCTTCTTGGATTTTAGCAAGGAATTATTGTCAACCTCGAAAATTTCAGAAAAGAATCTACATTGGCAGCAAAGCGCTTACGTACGGATAAGGAGTAAATTCAGCAGAAATACAAAAGTAGAAAGGGGCGTAAGATAAGGATGTATTTTCTCATCGGATCGATTCAACTTAGACAACGAAACAATTCTGAAAGAAATAATATCGATATTGGCAGCATAAACCTGTCAATATAAGTCACGCAGAGGTCACTGTACTGATAGCAGCCATGGAGGAAGGACGCAGGAACTCCTGCAGAAAGTAGCAAGAGAAAACGAGCACAAAGGACTAAGCATAAACCTAAAGAAAACTGAATGTATGGTCAACAGCAAAAAGGAACACCTCCAAAATACTAACTACAAATCAGAGAACATAAAATAAAACAAGAAAAGAAATTTAAATACCCGGGAAGTGTTCTGAAAGAGGATGAAAATGCTACATTGAGATCCAAAACGCATTGGTATGGCCAATAATGCATTTCGAAAACTAACAAGAGTACTAAGAGACAAGAAAATTTCATTAGAAAGAAAAGAAAAAGTGCTAGATTGCTATGTTATATCTGTCCTTTTGTAAATAGCAGATGAACACGACTATAACGTACTGCTATTGTTCATGAATTGATAATGTCTACTTCAGCATCTTCTAGATTGTGTGGAATATCTCTTACACACCATTTTAATAAATAATATAACTAAATGTTTTAAAATGATCATACCTAGCCAGTACAGCAGTGATTTGATAAGATCTAGTACTGTGCTTAAATGTGTAATAGTTATTAATAGAAATAAATAATAGGGAGTTGTGATGAACAACGTTATGAAGCGACACGGTACATAAAATAAGATTTAATATTTTTTTCACTTTACGACGTTCAGTTTTAATCACAGATAAGTTTTACATTATAACTTTCCTCTTTTTAGTTAGTATTTTCTTGGTCTATGGCAAATGTTTATACGTCGGAAATCAAACATGGGCATAAACAACAGCGCCATTATATTTAGATATATATTTGACAATATGATTAACAATTTCACAGTTGCGCAACTGTTATGACCGAAGGGCCATAGAAAGATAACACGAACTCGGATATAAGGTTGAATAGCATATTCTCGGAAAACGTAGTACAAAGGTAAACGTGAACTAGAGAGTACTTCCTCTCACAACATCCTGACTCACTCATTCAATCACTCTAGGGCTACGACTCAGAGACTCCTCACTCAGATTTGGTAGCCATATTATAAAGGTACGAAAGAGTTCATTTGTAGATATGTCCCCACAATAACAACAAGTTTGCAAGTTATTGAAAATATATGTAAGGAAATTTGATATTATTATAACAAATACAAATGGGATATTTATAATCTAAAGATATTCTGTGATTTTTGTCATGTATTTATTCTGCTAAACTGACTAGCATAATAAAATCTGACGAATCTATCCTGCAATTATATAAATCCACCATCCGCCCGTGTATTGAGTACTACTGCCACATCTGGTCGGGTGACCCTTCTATTCTCCTCGGGGTTCTCGACAAAATACAGCGAAGAATCTGTAATGTGAATGATACCGACCGCCTGCAGTATCTCTCTCACCGGCGTGACGTGGCTTCCCTGTGCCTCTTCTATAAATACTTTCATGGCTTCTGCTCTGATGAACTTGAATCACTGGTGCCCCCTAGATGTGAATTTGCACGAGATACTAGATTGGCAACTAGGTCCCACCCTTTTACAGTGAAACCGATGAAATGTAACCCCAATTTCTACTCCAACAGCTTCTTTCCTTGCACTTCCCGCCTGTGGAATTCCCTACCGCATGCTTGGTTGGCTACAACCTCCAGGAGTTTAAATGTAAGGTCAACAGACACCTCCTAACACACTAACTCACACCCACTCTCTCCAACTCTCTCCCTATGTACATCCTAAGTTGTCTATCACCCTCCTTCTGACATTTTCTATACCCAATCCCTCTATGTAACCTACTGCGCTATAGTGGCAGTGGAGTGCCTTGCTTGCGGTGACACGATTTTAAAAAAAATGTTCCATAAGTTGACTTCTGCTTGTATGTGTCATGTTACGTCAGGATATAGACGGTAATGACTTTTCATGGCTTAACCTTTTAGCTCTAATTAATGCTTATCACTTTATTATGTTTGTTACACAATTACTCTGAATAACATATCTCTTTGGTACAAAAACTTTAAAAATGGTAGCACTGTAATAGATTGGTTCTTTTGTATAAATGTTGTATAACAGGTTCATGATTGAAGGAGAGTCTTGAAGCGGAAGATATATGGTTCTATAGAAAAATGCTGGGGATACAATGGACCAAGCACGTGAGCAACGACGAGGTGCTAGAGAGGATGCAAACGAGAAGAAAACGCATTAATAACATCAGGAAGAAACAGGTGAGGTCTCTCTAAAGTGACATGACTGACTAGATAGAAGTTTTCTCCGCAGTAAGTTGCTTGGTAGATTGGTTACTGTTATATAGCGACAAATAACAAACACGGGTGTATATAAAAATATATGACTTATATTTTTATTGATGAACGATGGACCGTGTGGCACAAGGGCAGAGAATTGAGAGCGCGCTTCTAATGGGCTTTCGACGGGAGCTGGCCTCTCTGCTTAGCTCGTCTAGCTTCTTCTTCGACTTCTCGAGACTGACTTCTGTCGAGGCTGACTGATTTCTTCTTCTTCGACTTCTCTTCTTGTCTACTTCTGGAGACTGTCAAGACTGACTGGCTGTGACTTCTCTTCTACTGTCGACTTCTGGAGACTGACTTATCTGTGTTTTCGCAGTCTTTATATATCTTCCAAAACCGGGGACTCGTTTCTTCCGGTTTTGCCTTGATCACGCGACGCCTACGCGACGCCTACGTAAATTCTCAGAGACCCTGTCTGTTTGCTCTGAGCTATTTCCGCTCTGCCGGAAATAGGGTCAAAATGACATCCGCTGCTTTCAATGACCGAAAACGCCCACGCTTCATCGGCCTTCTTCGGTGGGGCCAGATTATTATATTACAGTTACCAACCAATGCTATCGAACCCAATCTATCTTGGTTGGGGAAAAGAAAAACGGGTTAATATATTTCTAAATTGTATTTGTTTTTTTCGAAATGTTGGCAGGTACCAATACGGAACTGTGAAGCTATTTCGAAAAAGAGAAAGCAAACAATCGGAAGAGAGATGCTGACGTTGGCTTTGCCTTTCGCTGTTATCTACTGCAAGAACCGGAGAAACTTTAAAAGAAGGAATAAAGAGAACATACACACGAACACAAAAAAACTTAAAGGAACATATATATACAAACACGAAGCAGGAAAACAGATATAATCATACACAGAATACGCACACACAGACATATAATTATAATAGGCCGTATATGCACACAATAATAACACAAAAAAGAACTAAAAATAAGCAAAATAATGAAAAGACATAAATAAAAACAGTAAAAATAAATAAAAACAGGTCTATATATTATACTTACATTAACAAATAACTAGCAATCACAAAACTTTCAGAAAGGTAAAAATTAATAATTAAATACTTTCAAGAAAAACACTATACAAAAAAAGAAATAATTAATATAGAAAAAAGGTTTTAAAAAAAAGAAATTTACGACAAAATTCATTATAATGACATTTAAAAAAAGGCAAATGAATATGAAGAAAAAAATTACAGACTAAAAACAAAAACTCAATAAGGGAGACATGGAGAACAATGATCGCCTACGTCCTGAAAAGACAGGGCACATAGAAGAAGAAGTATAAACAAAAATTAAATACAGTCACTCGTAGTTAACTTTCACAACAAAAACAAACATTTCAACATAAATGAAGAAAAGATATCAATAAAAATAATGTCAGATTCAGAATGAAGAAAGATCAGCTAAATTTACTATAAGTTTATAGGTAAAGAAAAATTCTAATTCTACAAAACGCGTAATTTACATCCATGACGGAATTTAAAGATTTTTTTTTTATTCCGTTGGTTCAAAAGTTAGTTATTATCACTAAATTTAATTATTTTTATTTTTCTCATCTAAGCATGAGTTACATCTATTTCTAAAGCTAATAGAAAGTTGTGATTTTTCTATGACCTTCCATTTCCCAGAAAGTTTTCGACAGAGCGGCCTGAGATTTAAGGTGTAGTCTAGAAAGAATATTTATGATTATAAAATCTACGTCTCCAAGGTCCGGCAGAAATTTCAAAATATACTTTGCTTTCTTTATCATATTTCACAAGGAAAATAGTTGTTTGGTATATAACTTTTTCAGACATACATATACTTCCAACTGGACAACTATATTTAATTATACAATTACAAGCTGGATTTGTTTTTATTTTGTAATTAAGAAACTATCTAGTAATATATTATTATGGTAATTAATTATGCAGTGGATATTACTAGTAAAAGGATAACTAATTTTTAATTATTTTTATGAAAAATCTTACATAGCGAATTGGTAAATTGAGATGTTTATCGACCAATTGTTTTAAAAATGTATTGACCAATATTAATGTTAAAGAATTGGCGTAAAAGAGGGTTAAACGATTAAACTTTTCTATTTCTGTCCAGTTTCATTCTGGGGGTCATATAAAATAACCTGCTTTGTACACACACCCATGAATCCTCCTTTGAAAGTGCTAGAGCCTGGATTAACTGTATCTAATATACTTTAAGGTCATTATACTGCGTCTACTATTCTTTTAATTTTGAACTGAAAAATGAAGAATATTAAAACTATCAATTAAAATTTAGTTCATATTTTTTCAATTAATTGAAATCCATTTTCTATGGAAAAAGTAAACATTAAGTTTCAGACGCTTAACGTAAATCAGGTTTTGACATGGCAAAGCGAATTTTGTTCTTGTGAAAAGAAATTCTTTCCCCGGGAAAATAACGAAACATTCCCAGGTAAACATTTTACAAATGATCTTATATACGCTTCTCAATCATTCATCTGCCAGTTATATTTTGAGATTGCTGTTCTGTTTCTATATTTTATTATTGCCGCAGCTTTCAGTTTATGATTGCAAAATATTAGTTTCCATTCTGTTTTTGTCGTGCCAAAATATTAGTTTCTGCATTTTATACTAATGCTTTAAAAATATTACTAACAAAAACTGATTGATTTTATTATTTAGTCAGATGAGTTTTTAATTTTTTCTTCTTTTGTTTAAGTTATGGTGTTATTTTTACAATTGTTATAAAAAATACTTTATCGTCATGATTGTATATTAATTTTCCTGTATAAATAGGTTATTGATGGGGATCACCTTTTTTACACATAAAAATGGACTCGCCTGATGTGTACATATAATTCTGCTTATATAGAGAACGGCAGTAGCAGTCGCCTCGCTGTAACTACCGTTTTCACTGTCAGCCCTCTGCCTTCGGGTAGAGGGCGCTCTCTGCTTCCGAGCAGAGAGCAATAACCCAGTCGTGGTTCCGCCGAAGGGTAGAACCACGACTCGGTAAAAATAGACAGACATTTTTTTGGCCCGGCTATATGGCCGGGAACACCCACTATAAAATGACCATGTGTCACATCCGGCCTTGCGTGGGAAGGCTAGTAAATACAGTAAATACAGTAGCAGTCGCCTCGCTGTAACTGCCGTTTTCACTGTCAGCACTCTGACTTCGGGTAGAGGGCGCTCTCTGCTTCCGAGCAGAGAGCAATAACCCAGTCGTGGTTCCGCCGAAGGGTAGAAGCATGACTGGGCAAAAATAGACAGACATCTTTTGGCCGGGCCATATAGCCCGGAAATCCCAGTTATAAACTGACCATGTGTCACATGTTGCCCTTACTGGGAGGGACAGCTAAATAATGTAGTAGTTGCCTTGCTGTAACAGCCATTATCACTGTCAGCACTCTGCCTTCGGGTAGAGGACGCTCTCTGCTTCCGAGCAGAGAGCAATAACCCAGTCGTGGTTCCGCCGAAGGGTAGAAGCACGACTGGGCAAAAATAGACAGATATATTTTGGCCGGGGCATATAGCCCGGAAATCCCAGTCATAAACTGACCATGTGTCACATGTTGCCCTTGCTGGGAGGGACAGCTAAATAATGTAGTAGTTGTCTCGCTGTAACTGCTTTTCTCACTGTCAGCACTCTGCCTTAGGGTAGAGGGCACTCTCTGCTTCCGGGTAGGGAGCACTAACCCAGTCGTGGTTCCAACGAAGGGTAGAAGCACGACTGGGGAAAAATAGACAGGTATTTTTGGGCCGGGTCATATAGCCCGGAAATCCCACTCATAACTAACCATGTGTCACAGGTTGCCCTTAGTGGGAGGGACAATTAATAATGTAGTAGATGTACAGTTGTAAATTTGAGAGAGTAGTTGTAAGCAGTTGCTCCGTTCGTGAGTAAGTTGGTGCAGATTTAGTTGAAGTTGTTTGGATATAGACTCATTATCCGGACATACTATTTCCCTGCAAGACTGTATTTATTGATTTCTACTAATAGTATTCCAGATTTGACTAACCCGTGTTTCAGCTTGTATATCTTGTTCAATATAACTTACATTTTCAATCTCCATATCTGTCTTTGTTATTTATTATTTTGTGTGGTTTCCCCCCACCCCGGAATCTACAACAGTTGTGAATGCTGAAATTTTCCAACAATTTCCAATTTGTGTTTGATGATTGTCACCAAACGGTGCGGAAAAAAATATATATTCATTATTAATTTTAGCAGGTTATTTAATTTGAGCAATGTTTTCTTACCTCGATCAATCACTTATATAAGTGTGTGTAAATTATTTTCTGCTTTAGTATATATACAAGAAACAAAACGAATAAAAAAGACGAAGCGAAAGAACAATTCTTAGCCGACGCATTTACAATGCATTCCATGTATAAAAAAAATATCCCAACAATTACAACCACTTCCCAAATAATTATGGATATGATCAGAACTAAAAACACTCATAACAATAATAATTCAGATGCAGTATATCTAAAATAAATTGCTAAAACTGTTCCTCACAATTCATTGGGGAAACATGCAGAAGTAAAAAACGTATCCATGAACAGAAAAAGGGACATTATACATTACAATGTATCAAATGTACTATTCAGGATGTGCGTTGTGGTCCAGTGGATATCGACTCGGAACGAGAAATCGGAGAGCCGAGTTCGAATTACAGTTGAATTCTTTGCAATCATATACGCGCAAATACCCTTAGGAAAGGTATTAATCCGTCTCTTCCTTCCAGTTATGGGTCCAATAATAGGACAGATTGGGTTCTATAGCCTTGGTTGTCAACCAGTCTACGCAGAAAGCAATGGCAACCTACTGCGGGATAATCTTCTGCCCAGTCAGTCAAGTCTTTTTCGACACATGATCGCCCAAGCGTGTATCACGTATGGCACTTAACTGACTGACTAGTCATACAAAGAAATAAAGTCCATCTAAAATAAGCCGCACTTGTCAAAAAAAAAAAATCTAATCAGAAAGAAAATTCTTCAGAGTGCTTCTGCGGAATCCCGGTTTTTTTCTATCTCAAAATTCCAGAAAGAATTACTAATTTCCTAAGCCAAAATACACGACCTTTAATCAATGGCCTCATGTTTTGAATATGTACAGCACATATGTCAATCTCATCTAATCCCAATTTCAAAAAATTATTTATAAAGAAATAATAAAATTACATTTTCTTGAATATAACTAGCTTACTTAAAATTACTGACTAGCTTAATGCTTTTGTAACTTTTATATGCTTTACCTGACCATTTAACCCCTAATTAACATTCATAAATGTTCTCAAATTTAAAACTATGATAAAACAATAATATCTTCATTTTTGGTATAAAAACATATGCAACAAAAGACTTACATTGCCTTGAAAACAAAACGTGTTTACTAAGAATAGTTTTTCCTCTTTATATATATATATATATATATATATATATATATGGTTATCCGGAAAGTTCATGCTGATTTTTAGTCGTACAAGTTCCAACACGTTAGAAAACTCAAAACTTATTAACGTATATAGTATGCTTACATTGCTGATTAATGTACACTTGAAAAAGAAAATATAAAATTACTAAATTAGAGACAATTTTGCAACCTTATGAAAATCGAAGGTGCATTTCAGACACTTTATCCTTTTCTGTTACTGTAATATCTCGAAAGCAACAAAAATATGTACTGTTTACGGTGAAGGTGCTGTAGCTGACGAAATTCTAGAGAGGTCATTCACTAAATTTAGAATTGCTGATTGTAACCTTACTGATGAAGAGTTATCAAGCAGATTCCTCTCCACTATAGATGGCGACTAAATCTAGACAATGATTAGAATAATGTGTATTTCATAACGCGAGAATTGGCAGCAGGTCTATATTTTCAAAATACGTCATCAACAATCAAATAGTGAAGCTTAGTTACTCTAATCGCTACAATGTTTAGATAACACATGATCTAAAGGAACATCATTGGGTTCGGATTTCTATTAGTGATTTGCTGTATAAAAGCAATGAGAATGCACCATTATTATGCAAACCGTCAGGGATGATGGAAAATGAATCGTTTACGCAAATGCTAAGCTAAAACGACTCTGTAGAAAACGACATGATCCAACTTTAGTCGGCTCAAAAGAAGGTCTGCGTCGTAAAAAAGTAATGATGAGAATTTGTTTTAATTGGAAAGGAATCCTACACTATGAGCTCCTGCCAAGTGTCCAATCAATTGATTCTGAAAAGTACGACGCGCAACTAGACGAATTAATGGCAGCAATTCAAGGAAAATGTCCGGAATTGGTTAAGGGGAAAGGTGTTGTTTTCCATCAGGATAATACCATATTTCACTTTTCTTTGGTAACCTGTCAAAATTATTGCAGCTTAGATGAGATATGTTATTCAAAACGACAAATTCACTAGATTATTGCACATTTGGATTTGTTTTTATAAAAGTCCTTACAAAATAATCTCAGTGGTAAAAATGTTAAATCTTTGAACGATGTAAAAATACACATTAATGAGTTCTTTGATAAAAAAGAATCACCGAAATTCTTAAATGACGGAATGTTTAAGTTGAAGGAATACTGGAGAAATAGGTATGTGCAACAAAAAGCTCCATATTCGGTGGAAAATATATTTAATGACATAAGATTGCTTTGTGTTTTAATTCCTTTTAAAATTGACATTAACGTGTATATATATATATATATATATATATATATATATATATATATATATATTACACGATTTCTCTCTGATAAGTAGCGACAGTGGTGTCACGAACAATTTAAATTTAAAAGAGCAAACGACATGATTTCACCTTCAAATTAACCCCCCTCGATGCTAATGTCCTTTTCCATCCTTCTCTGCCACGTTTCTATACTTTACTTGGAGGATTCTTCTTAAAAGCCTCTTAGCTCTGTCGTTACAGCTCTCTTGATTTCCTCCACGCCTTTAAAATGTGTCTGCTTGATGATAACCTTGAGTTTAAGGAAAAGAATGTCACACGGAGGAAGGTCACGTAAATATGGAGATTGTTCCTGTAAGGCAGGGTTATTTTTGTGTCTTAAACTGCTGAAGTGTTTTGAATAGGTGCATTGTTTTGTGTAGCCACCACGATTTGCCCAGCCACAAACGTATGAGAAAAAAAGTTTTATGGCTACAGAAATCTAAGATTAAAGTCATATGCTCTAAATATATTTTCGATAACACAATCCAGTTATTTCTCACCAAAAGCTCAAAGAGCACACCCTGTCCCATTACTTTTCAGACAAATTTCGGATATATATATATATATATATATATATATATATATATATATATATATATAATCATTTCACCTCGAGCAAGGCAGAAATGCCACTGATGAGCGGGGTGCTACATAACTGTAAAAAGATTAATTAGAAAAGAGTGAGAAGTACAAACTAGTTAGAAATGAGCAATAGAAAGCTGAGAATGCAGGTGCGATCACAGATACATAGGTGGAGGGAAAGAGAATGATATACGGGTTGGGGAGACAGCTAGATTCCAGTGGTTAATAGATGAGTATTGACATTGCATTTAAACTTCTGGAGGTTGTAGCCGTCAGGAAAGCAAGAATATGGGAGCGAGTTCCACAGGCGGGAAGTGCGAGAGAAGAAGCTGCCAGATCAGTACCTATCACATTATAGATTCTCCTTTGGAGCCTGTAGAGAACACTGAGGAGAACAGCAGGGACGCCTGACCATAAAATGGCAGCAGTACTCCATGCACGGACGGATGGTTGATTTGTATATATGCAGGATGGATTCATGCGGAAAAAAACATCCTGGATCGACAGTGACCCAACGTTCTTAGCAGTAGATTTAGCTATGGATTCAATATAGTGGTTCCATTTGAGGTCTGAGGAAAGGGTAAGGCCGAGGAGGCGTAGTGTATTCCTCTCAGGGAGAATCGCTTGGTCCATGCTTATGGGAGGCAGGAGAGGTTGCCTGTGATGGTTGACAGAGAACAGCTTGGTCTTAGACGCATTGATGATGACAAGCCACTTCTTACCCCAATTCACCACAGAGTATAGATCCCGTTCAAGGTCAGCAGCGAGATTATGTCTGTCCGCTACGACAGGTTTCTTACTGGTGCGGGAGTATATTGTGCTGTCGTCTGCGTAGATGCCTACTTGGGCACTGATCTCATCTGGGAGGTCGCTGATGAAGAGCGTCGGGCTCAGGATTGAGCCCAGTGGGACACCAGCATTCGTGCTGTCGTGCTGTAGGATGAAGTGGGACACCAGCATTCGTGCTGTGGGATGAAGAAGTGATGGTACACGAATTTGAGTTTCTGTCACTTTTTATATATTTATTAAGCAGTGAAATAGCAACCGACCTATTAGTTGCACTGTTTAAGAATACATAAAAAAGTATGTATATCAACACACAGTAATATCCATTATAAATGTATTTAAAAATACTCTCAGTTTATAATTCCCTTAAACATAATTTAATTAAAAATTCAATCTTTTCCAAAACTTGATTTTCGCCAATAAAGAACGGCTAAATTAAGAGTGCTTAAAATAGCGCTTTTATCATAAATCAAAAGTGCTGAAAAAGACAAGATATGAAATATCCGAAACAATGAACTTTCTACAACCACGATTTCTACCATCAGATCTGTAAGATACAAAACACAGAAAGCATTTTTTTAATGTTCGGTTATATTGAGAAAGTTGATTAGGTCAGATTTTGATGATTTTTTAAAATTTTTAATTTAAAAAACTGAAGATGTCTTCTAGTTTTGTATTAAAACTTTAATTACTTGAGCGTTCAAAAAAATTACCGTTACGTGAGCATTCTTAAAAAAAAAACCTAACTATAAAATCAGTTATTGCAAATCGCCTGAAGACACCACATCGTAGAAACCTAGTAATATTGCTAGTAATATTTTTTCCTTCAAAAATGTATTTTGACAAGTTTCTTTAAAAATGTTTTAAGGCAATAATATTTTTTTCTTTAAAAAATGTGTTATGGCAATAAATATTCCCTTAAATATGTAATGTTGGTAATATTTTTTTCTTCAAAAACGTATGTTTTTCTATAAAAGTCTATTTGATGTAAATATGTTCCTATAAAAGTCATTTTTATACTTTCATAGTGTTTTGACTCAAGTTTTGTGGTGTTAACTATTTTCCCACAGCTGGGGCCCTAACAGGTGCTACCACTCATGATCAGAGTGGACCTGAGAACAAATGCAAATTAAGAGGTGGTTCTACGCTCCCAATCAAAGGCCTTGCTGCCGGATGCAGTTTACTGTCATACCCAGGACTAATCAAACTGGGTACACCACAAACTATAACTGAATCAAAGAGGTAGGCATATAGCATATAATTTGTAACTATTAAAAATATTTGTCCTATTAGAGGTAAAAAACAAAATAGGACAAATATTTTTTAAACTGATCGATAAACACTATCCAAAAATTTCAGAACTAAACAAACTTTTCAATGAATTTAAATATCACTGGACAAAACAAGACCACTAATAAAGAATGCAAATGCAGGGAAAAAATAAATGCCCACTTCAAGGATATTGTTATACAAAACAAGTCATTTACAAAGCAAATGTACATAACTTAAATGGTCAACACAAAATATATTTGGGATCAACCAGAGACACCTTTAAAACAAGGTGGTTCAATCACAGGTCTAGATTTAAAATAGAAAACTTTAAAAAGTGTACCAAATTGGCTAACCACGTGTGGAAATTGAAATTAAAATATGGAAAAGGCCCAGACATAACGTGGAGTATAGTGAAAAGAGCCAAGCTTCACAACAGTGGCAAAATATGCAGACTATGCCAGGAAGAAAAGTTAGCAATTATGCTATTCCCAAACAAAAATGAATTATTGAATGAAAGAACAAAAATTATGAGTAAATGTAACCATACCATAAAATACCTATTAGGGTCATACAAACATGAATGAAAACGTTACAATTTCTTTTAATTTTATGAATTGTGCGTTCAAAAATTCCCCATTACGTGAGCGCTCAAAAACATTACCGTTACGTGAGAGTTTTTTTTAAAAAAAAACCCTAACGATAAAATCAGTTATTGCAAATCGCCTGAAGACACTACATGGTAGAAACCTAGACCGCGTAATAACTCGTTCACAAATGAAGAATATTCAAACGTTCTACAATATAATTATATTGAACTCTTTGTTAATACAACTGTGTACTGGCCCAATTTTATTATGATCAAAATCTACGTAATTAAACAATCAATATATATATATATATATATATATATATATATATATATATATATCTGCAGTCAGATCTGTGTTCGCTGTTTCACAACTCATCAGTACGTTTAGACATCCGATTGCTTTTTAACCCAGGATTGAAACCCGAACGAATTGGCGTCAGTCGGCGATTCTACCTCTGAGCTATGGGTACTCGGCAGAAGAAAAAAAGAATTATATCGAATCAATTACAAGTTCTGCTGCTAGCTTTTGTTCACTTGTTCATGTCAGAAAATCTTTCTTCTTAGAATCTATCTTCAGGAGGGTGACTCAATTTGTCTTTTCGGGCTAAAGTTTTCCGCTGACTCGGAGTGTTAAAATTACATTGAATCAATCGCTTGGTCTCCTAAAAGAAAGTTTGGATCACTGTGTCGTGTCAGACAATTTTTCTCATCATAATCTATCTGACACAGTTAAAAATCTACCGATTGTCCATGCATTGAATATTTCCGTTACCTATGGTCTGGTGCTTCTGCTATGCATGAACCGATTTTTGATGAAAGATAAAAAGAATCTGCAATGCTATTGGTCCTGACCTAGCATCTCGCATTCAGTCTCTTTTCCACTGCCATGTCGTAATTAGTTATGACTGTAAGTTCTATGCTAATAGTTCCTTTATCGCACAGTGCGTTTGTGAAACATTCTCCTTGCTTCTTGCTTTCCAGTCAACTATGATCATAAAAATTTGAATAAAATATCAATCCTACTCTTCTTAATTAATATTCTTTTAATGTCCTCCATCCACCCTTTGTAATATTTATTTTCTCTCATATTCTCTCACACTCAGTAACACCTTGCGCCATTATGGTTTTATTGCTTTCAGTTAAGTGCCATACGTGATACACGCTTGGGCGATCATGTCTCGAAAGAGACATGACTGACTGGGCAGAGGATTATCTTTATCATTGTTTTCTGTGGGAGACTGGTTGCTAGCCAAGGCTTAGAACTCAATCTGTCCTGTTATTTAACCCATAACTGGAGGGAAGAGACGGATTAATACCTTTCCCAGTGGTATTTGTGCGTAAGTGAATGCAAGGAATTCAACTGAAATTCGAAATAGGAACCCCGATTTATCCTTCCGAGTCTATATCCACTGCACCACAACGCACATCTGGGGAGAAACTTATTGCCTTACTTGGAGAGAAATGAAGTATATATTACACACACAAAACTATTAAACTAATTCCATATATATGAATGCACTATTATTTTTGATTATATATTTGTATTCCCTACACGGAATATTTTTCATTAAAATGTACGCATCAAAAGTGTATGTAAGCAATTCTGACCATAAGATTATCGGGAGAAAATAATCTCCGGCGCTTGTTTTCACTTTTTTTTCTTCTATCTCTTTATCTATCACAAAATGTGTGTGCGACTATTTTTCTCATATCACGATAAGGAAAGAAAACCATATCTATCTTCGCTATTTCTGCTTGCCCGTAGCGAGAGAGAAATGTTTTTCTTCTATTCGGGAAGACGTGTGTCTCTTTACGTATTGATTTTAATTATACCATCCAGCCCAAGAGTCGCCCACACAAATATACAGCATGACCCACTCCCATTCCAAGTCAGAAAACGAGAAGAAATTATTATTTAGGGTTTTTCTTCACATTTAATAAAACATAGCGTCTGGGAGTCAAAGAAAGGATAAAACCAAAAACTGATGAAGAAATAACAAAAACTTAAAAGAACGAAAAAAAAACATTAAATAATCAATAAAAATAACTCGAAAAGAAAAGAAGAAAAGGAAAAGCCAAATGAAAAAAAGTAAAAGGAAAACTTAGGACAAAGAACATAAGGAAATCGAAAATGAACGGAAAAAGATAAAGAAAGGAAGAAAAGGAAAAAGAAAGGAAAAAGTAAAGAAAAAATGTAAAAGAAAATAAAAAATAGAAAAAAGCAAAAAGAAAAGAGGAAAAAGAAAAGAAAAGAAAAAAAAGGAAGGGGAAGAAAAGAAAGAAGAAAAGAAAGAAAAAGAAAAGAAAAAGACAAAAATGAAGTAAAAAGAAAGGAAATAATAAGAAATTAAGAAGAAAGGTTTAAAAGTGTGAATGTTAATAAATAGAACGAAAATATAAAAGATTGCAATATTAAGAATGAATAATAATTGGTTAAGGAAGGAAGCAAGCAAGATTAAAAAAGAAAGAAAGTAATGAATGAAAATGTAAAATTATTATTCAATATTTAAATGTTTAAGAAAGAAAGAATAAAAAAGAAAGTAAAAATTGAAGACATTAAATTGATAAGGAAAGTTAAATGGTTAAAAAAGAATAAAGGAAAAAATGAAAATATTAAATTATTTAAATAAAGATTATTAAGAACAAAAGATTAAAAATAAGAAAAAACGAAAGGAAAAGAAATATAGAATTATTTAGTTTCGTAATTATGAAGGAAGAAATGAAAAAAATGAAAGAAAAGCATTAAAATAAAAAAATGGATAAATTAAATGATTTAGAAAAGCTGAAGGGAAAGCAAGGGAAAAAGAAAAAAGCATTAAATCAATATTGAGCGTTAAATGATTAACAAGTAAGGAGAAAGACAGAATTAAAAAAATAAACACAAAGAAAAAGTAAGGAAGAAGAGAAGGAAGAACTGAAGAGATAAGAAAAGTCAGGAGCAAAGAGAGAAGAAAAGTAAGGAACAAAGAGAGAAGAAAAGTAAGGACAGAAAAAAGAAGAAAAGAAAAAACCGAAGAGAGAATAAAAGGAAAAACCGAAGAAGCAAAAGAAAAACCGAAGAAACGGACAAACATAAGAAGAAAGAACTGAACAAAGAACCGAATAATAAAGAAAAAGTAGAACAAAAAACGAAGCAAAAAAAGAAAGAAAGAAAGAAAGGAACAATGAACAAAAAAAAAGAGAAAGAAGAAGCGAAGAAACACGAAAGGAAGAGCAAAGAGACAAGCGAACAGCGAATCGAAAAAAAAAGAAACGAATAAAAAATAAATCAACAAAACAAAACCAAATTGAAAAAATGAAATCGAAAGTAAAGAAAATAAAAAGACTTAGGAATGAAAAGAAATAATTGGAAAAAAAAAACAAAAAATAAAAAGGAAAGAAACAAAAAATAAAAGGAAAGAAAAATAGAAATCAAGCAAGAAAGAAAACAGAAATTAAAATAAAGAAAGAATAGGATTTTAGGGTAATTAAAGTAATCCTGAGGGAGTATTAAAAATAAAGAGAAATGGCTGAATGACCTTATGATAGAATGAGATGTTTGAGAGAAATGTAAACAGATAAAATGTGAAATATGAGAGAAACAGGGTAATGAGGGAGAAAAAACAAAGATAGCAAAAAAAAAAGATAGAAAGAAAGAAATGAAATATAAGAAAGAAAACAATTGAAGAAAAGATGAATCAATATATAAAAATATATGGTTGAGTGCACACTAAATAAATATAACTGAATGAAGTAAATCTTCTTATGAACAAAGATCCGACATTGTAAAAAAAGTTTAAAATATATTAAGACGGATGAATTAATAAAGCAAAGAAATAATAAAACAAATGAATAAAATAAACGTATGTACGATATGTCCAAAACGTTTAAGATTGTGTTCGAAAAAAAAAAAAAATGAAAAACGGAACTCCAATCAAGTCATCGAATTAAAAGTGTGTCAGTGATAAACTGAAACATTTTGGAAGCACAAAATCCAACAGACCAGATAAGAAAGAAAGATGCATATCGAAAATTTAATTTAAGCAGTGAACAAAAAATTAAAAAAAAGAAATTAAAGAGAATGACTACTAATAAAAGAATACAGAAGTGACTCGCTTAGAAAACGAAAGAAAGAAAGGAGGTTAAAATTAATGGAAAGAAACAGTATAAAAAGTCTATTTCCACGAAGAAAATAAAGAGAACAAAACAGGGGAATAAAAATTAAATTTAAGCAGTGAACAAAAAAAGAAAAAGAAATTAAAGAGAATGACTACTAATAAAAGAATACGGAAATGACTCGCTTAGAAAACGAAAGAAAGAAAGGAGGTTAAAATGAATGGAAAGAAACGGTATAAAAAGTCTATTTCCACGAAGGAAATAAAGAGAACAAAACAGGGGAATAAAAAATTAAATTTAAGCAGTGAACAAAAAAAGAAAAAGAAATTAAAGAGAATGACTACTAATAAAAGAATACGGAATTGACTCGCTTAGAAAACGAAAGAAAGAAAGGAGGTTAGAACTAATGGAAAGAAACAGTATAAAAAGGACTATTTCTACGAAGATAAATAGAGAAAGAAACAGGGAAAAAAGATTGAAGAAATTAAAAATAAAAAATAAAGAAAAATGAAAAAGTATAAAAAAGAAAAATGTATTGAAAATGATACAGAACAAAGTAAGAAAGAAATATATAGGAAATAACAAATATAATGAAAGAAGAAAAAAGATAGTCGGAAGAAAAATTAAAGTAAGTGAAAGATTGAAAGGACAAAGTAAAAAAATATAGAATAGATAAGCAAAGAGTAAAACAACCTATAAAAATAACAAGAGTAGAATAAAATAAAATTAAACGAACCCTCATCTAAAAGTAAACGCAAAAGAATGTAAAATAAAACAAAAAGACAGAAGGTAGAAATATAAATTACATGAAAAAGTAGCAATAATTTATAATAGAGAGGAAAGCAAAATTATATAATATTAAATCGGAAGCAAATATATATATATATATATATATATATATATATATATAACAATGTATGTATATATATATATAAATATATATATATGTATATATATATATATATATATATATTGTTATATATATATATATATACATTCATTATATATATATATATATATATATATATATAACAATGTATGTATATATATATATATATATATGTATATATATATATATATATATATAACAATGTATGTGTATATATATATATATATATATATATATATATATATACTGAAGATAATAAAGAAAACTACTTACAAAACTGTACAAGTGCATTAAAATATAGAAGAAACACGGAAACAAAACTGTAATAGAATTGATAAAAAAGATATACGTGTTTGGGATGTAAAAAAGAAGTCACATGATGGAGAAAAGACTGGAATTAAAAAAAAATAAAGAACGTATAATGTAGAAAGAAAAGGATGAATGCAAAAAGTGATGAAGAGGAAAAAGAAATTAAAAATGAATAAAAAAGTGAAAAAAGAAATTATGAAGAAAAAAGAAGGGAATTCAAAGAATAAGATGAAAAAGAAAACGACGACGAAATAATAAATATAACAGCAGATAAAAAATGAAATTAAAGTAAGTGTATAAAAAACATGGAAGAAATAGAAGAAAGCAAAGCTTAAAATAAACAGCATAAATGATAAAAGAAGAAAGCAAACATTAAAAAAAACAAAAAAGAATAAGAAAGGGAATGCATAATTAATGAAAGCGAGAAATGAAAAAAATGAAAGAAAAGGAAATAAAGAAAAAGATATACTCAAACAAAACACTGAAGATAGAAATGAATGAAGAAATAAAAGAAAGAATAAAAATGGAAACAAATCACTAGCAAAAAGGAAGAACTGAAACATAAAGAAAACAGAAAGAAAAGGAAAAAGAAAGAAAGAAAAATAATATAGATTAAACAAATCGCAAAAGAATAAATATGAAAGAAATTAAAATGTATTAATGAAAAAGAAAAATATGAGTAAACAGAGAGAAGGAAAATATGAATAAAACAGTGGCAAACGAAGTGATTATAAGAAAGAATGCAGACGTTAAAAAATAAAATAAAATCAACTGCGGTAGAGAAAGGAATAGAATTAAAAATGGGTATAACGAAGAAACGAAAAATCCGAAAAAGACTAAACGAGAAAGAAACCTCGTGAATGAAAGAAAGACAACCTAGAAAATCCAGGAGCTCTAAAGAAAAATATAAAAAATCGTGACTGAACGAACGATTAAATAAAAGAAAGAAATAAAGACAATCTGGAAAAAGTGAAAACTATTTTTAAAAAATTCTCATTGAACGAATGAGTGAATAAAAATCAAAATAATAAAATCTGAAAACGAGGTGAATAAAAAAAAACAAATAATGGCGAGAAGACAAAAAACATTCAATTCACAGGGAAAAATGAAAAAGGGTAAATTAGTAAAACAAGGAAAAATACATAATATGAATGAAATATCTGCAGAAGGAATTCCTTGAATAAAAGAAAAAATGGCTTTCTATTGAAAGTGGGAAACTGAGAAAATATGATAAATGAGATGTAAAATAATAAAAGGGTGAGAAGATCGAATTCACAATTTGCTTCCAAGGAAGAAAAATAAATAATTGCGAATCAGGCGGAAAGACAACCACGCTATTGAAAAAAGGGAGAAAAAGGAGGATAAATAATGTAGAAAATCAAGCGGTGAAAACGAACCAAAAGAAAAAAGATAAAAAAAGAAAGACAAAAAAAGAATGAAATTCTATAAAATAGAAGATCTTTGATAAATACGAAAAATCGGAGCGAAGAAAATCAACCCATCAAAAGCTTTGGAGCCTCTCGGCTTGAGATTTCTTTTTACAAACATTTACTTCCCTTTTTCTTCTTTGGTTAAAAAAAAGAAATTGCTTAAGATGAATTGATTTGATTATTTGTTGGAGCGAAAAAAGTGGCAAAGAATTGAGAATAAACAGTTGTGAATTCAAAATAACGGGAAAATAGACCACAAAACGATTCAATAGAGACAGTTTGGAAATCGCAGCTCACATCTTACACAAAAGAGATACTACATAATTTGATTTCTTCCTAAAGTTGGTGACGGGGCAAACGTTACTATCAAGGGTTATTTAGTAACGACGCTCATATTTTGGTCAGCAGATTTCAATTTATTACAGATTCAATACTCAACTTTTATTAAGCGAATAAGATAAAAAATAAGATGATAATAAGATAAATGTTAATAAATCTATATCTTTTTTTGGATACATCAATAATAAACACAAAATTCAGGAGCAAGTTTTTCTTAGAAAAGATATGCAAAATATCTGGATTATTCTGTCGAAACGAATTGATGCTATAAACAAAAAGGTTTCTTCTCTAAAAATAATTATTTGGTAAAAATACAAAAAATGTGGTGCAAGGCTAAAAGAGAGAATAAGGAAAAATCAGATTTTCACCTGTATTATAATTAAACGTATCTAGGCACAATCACTGACCCAAACATACCGCAGTATTCATTAAACTAAAAAAAACAAAACATTTGTACTTACCAATCTTACTACTTCCACGATAATACCTCAGAATCTCTGTTACGTTCTAACTAGTTCCTTTATGTACGATTCTTGTCTGTAGATGTGGGGAATAAAACAACAATTTAAAATCCTAAATGAGTATTTACAATACGATGTATAATATTTAGAAAAAACTGAATAAAATAGTGTTAGTAAAAAAACGGTCCACCTCTTTCTTGATTCACTTATATAATTAAAGATCAGTGAAAGATATAAAAACTCGTCAAAGATACACGTACTTTCAATTAATCAAAACTGCAGGTGTAATAGTTTTAACGGATTCTTTGTTCTGCATCCCGTCGGGATATGGCGACCATGGCTCTCCAAAGCTTCTTATCTGTTGTAATCCTTAGCCGTTATTCTTCTTTTGTTAAGGCTCTCAACCCAACCATCACCCATTATTCCGCCATCCATTCACAGGCGCACATCAGATAGGTCACTCGGAACATGTCCCGATATCTCTTATCCTGAATAAACTACGTGAGAGTTATGTTCTCTAATCCATCCTTCCTCATTATCTGTCGAAGAAATTTCAACAGTCTCTTGATTATACGTTCTTTTTGTTGCTATTGTCTTTAAGATTACATCACTGCTTACTCAATCCGCCTATGGATTTCTCTATATCCTCTTTTAGAAACAAATTTCTCTTGTTTCTAGTTTTCTGTCCATCTCTGGGAAAATTGTTCCGTATTTTCCTTTCCATGTTAGTGTTCGGATATTTTAATCTGATTTTGGTTTAGTAAAGATGGAGAATATCAAAAGGATTGACTACTTTTAGCATCGTACATACGATGTCCTACGATGTTCGGTTTGATGCAGTGGATATGTGATCGGAACGAGAAATCGGGGATCCGAGTTCGAATTACAGTTGAATTCACTTACGCGAAGATACCTTCAGGAAAAGTATTAATCCGTATTTTCTCTCTTCAGCTGTGGGTTCAGTAACAGGACAAATTGCGTTCTATAGTCTTGGTTGACAACCAGTCTACCACAGAAAGCAATAGTAATATATTGCAGGAAACTTTTCTACCCAGTCGGTCATGCTTCTTTGGAGACATGATTACCCAACCGTCTATTACGTATGGTACTAATCTAACTGACGTATGATATCCAATTCAGGTGTGGGGTGATCTTGAGTCTTAAAAGACATTCAAAGCAATGGATATCCTTGAGAAAATATCCATCCATTAGAATAAATAAAATTCAGTTTCATATCGGTGATAGTGGAACGTTTCTAATTTAGCTTTGGATGTATAAATGTTACAATAGTGTATATCCCTATTGCGCGATCAAGGCTAGCACAGCTCTCAGTTTCTGGTCATCAAGGCTTTTTGAGGGGCTCCTACATACTGTTGTATGATATTCATAAAACTCTACGAAATACCAGTGTATGCTTACGATCATTAAGAGGATATCTACATGAAAAGAGCCCCAAAGGAATGTTAGTATTATCTTAAATGTCTGTGATGACTGACTCTTAACAATTAGCTTCATGTTAGAAAGGGTTTGATACTTGTGATTACCCTTCCAGAAATTTCATAGCTAGATTATTTGTGTAGCGATCCCAATGCCACACCTTGTGAAAGTCTTGTTATAGGTAACGGTACACATAAACAATTTCTCTTGCGCCTCACTTATTGCGTTAGTAATTAAAATTAAAACCGCAGATAGACCTAGCAGAAAGGACTTCAAACAAAGCGTTGTTCTTACCGATGTGTTCAACGACCTTCTTGTTGAATATAGATCCGAAATGTTTGCTGATATCAATAAGAAAGAAAATGGTTCAATATTGCCACGAGGATGGGCATATTTTTCATAACTGGGCAGACAGTTGACACATTCTGTAGCCTTGGAAAGCATCACCCTGTTCGGACAGCCTGATAATTTTCGGGTGAAGGTTCACTGGGATTTTATCCGGACCGATAGCGTCCTTAGTATCAAAATTTTGATCAGTCTGAAAAATTACCATGCTTTGATAGGGGGTAAAGTGCTCTGTGAGAAGGGGTAAAAATTGTGCTCCTCATATCTACCAGAGGCAAAGTTCCTTAAAAAAAGCTTCAATTTTTTTGACGAGAAACATTGGATCATTTATGATAATCGACACAGACTTTCTTTCTACTAAGTATTTTATTCGAAACTTTCCAGAACTGACAGAAACCATAACTTCTTTTCTCATTCTCAAAGACATAGCTTCAATTTCATTTGGATATACAAGTCGCGGATACTAAAATCCAGCAGGTACAGACGTTTAAATATCTGGGAAGTGTTCTAACAGCAGACGGAAAGTGCGACACAGAGATCCGAAGGCGAATTGGCATGGCGAAGGAAGCATTCCAGAAGTTGAGTAAAGTTTTAAGAAGCCGGACAATTTTGCTAGAAACAAAGAAGAGAGTACTGGATTGCTATGTGATGTCAATTCTTCATATGGCAGTGAATGTTGGACAATATCATCAAAGATGAAGTAGAGACTTGAAGCAACTGAAATGTGGTTCTACAGAAGGATGCTGCGTATATCATGGGTCAAGCAGGTGAGCAATGATGAGGTTTTGGAAATGATGGAAACGAAAAGAAAATTAATACTGAGCATAAGGAAGAAACAGCTAAACTTCCTGTGACATGCAATGAGGAAGTGGGGCTTGGAGAACCTGATACGAACGGGCCGGATAGAGAGGAAAAGAGATAGGAGAAAGCAGCGGATAAAATATATGAAGGACTTAATCAGGTGGATGATAGAGCGAGGACTGCGTGGTGTAACAGGAGAAGGTGTGCTAAGAGCCACCAGGGATAGGGAGACGTGGAAAGCCATGATCGCCTATGCCTAGAAGGGACAAGGCATATAGAAGAAGAAGGAAAAGAAAGCGAAGAACAAGAAGAAGATCAACTTTAACATTTATCTTAAACTGAGCAAACGAGTCCAATATAGGTAACTGAAGAGTAATTTTCATATTAGGATGTTAATTAGGGGTTTGGGAGGTTTGCAGGATTAACTTTTAAGTAAAGAAAACGAATGTGCTTCCCAATTTCTGATTCAGAAGGTTAGAGAATTTAAAAGACAATCTGTCGTCTTAATCGGTTTACTTTGAGTAGATAAATAATCTTTCCTTCTAGCGCATATTGACGTCCTCTCAAATGATCATAAAGGATATCATTGATCGTCAAGCTAGTCTGTCAAACATTTAATCATGTGGACATAAAACAGTGAAAATGAAAGACATACATTGAAGAGAGGTCACACAAAGGTCATTGGCGGAAAATAAGGACCAACCTTTTTTGAAAACGAAGCTACATGGAAAACCGTCCTTGATATAGACACTGGATTTATAGACATCACGATTTCAAGGGTCTTGTTTTTCTATTACGGGCGAGTAGCCCAGAATTGAGAAACCCGGAACTAGGATAGATAGACCAGTTAAGAAAATGTAAAGAACAAGGCCACAATTACAGTATTTACATTATTCGGACTATTGTCCTCATCTTTGTTACCATTTGTACGACGTTTCGGTCGTTGTAGGCTCCGGCTTTCTTCAGGTGCTACGAATTTCGAACCAAACCCTTTATTACAATCACTGGGGTATATGAAGTTCATTCCTTGCGTAGTAGTGTCTCTTTTTGTAGTCATGAGTTATCTCCTTCTAACCCTGTAAGAACAACGTAACCGAACACTTTATTACAATCACTGGGGTATATGGTCTTCATTACTTGCGTAGTAGTTACTCTTTTGGTAGTCATGAGTTATCTTTCTCTGACCATGTAAGTTACTTGTTCACCACTGCTGTAGCCTGGTATTGAACTCACAACACTTTGCGTCAAATCACAGGAACTAACCAACATCTATATCCACTTGGCCATGTGTGGATTAGTTCCTGTGACTTGACCTAAACAGTTGTGAGTTCAATACCAGGTTACAGCAGTGGTGAACAAGTAACTTACAGGGTTAGAGGGAGATAACTTATAATTTATAACTTATTATTATTACTACGCAAATGAAGAGAATGAGATACCTCAATGATTGTAATAAAGGGTTCAGTTCAAAATTTCTGCCACCTGAAGAAAACTGGGGCGTACAACAGCAGAAACATCGCACAAATGGCAACAAAGCTGAGTACAATCGTCCGAATAATGTAAATACTGTAAATCCTACTTCATCTAAGAAATATAGTCAAATTCTAAAGGCCACAATTGTTATGTACTGAAACTTGTTTTGAATACATTTCATAAATAATATGGAGCGTAATGAGATTCTTATTTTTATTCCATGGTTATAGAATATTTACTAAAGCATGAGCCCATAATTGTTATAAAATGCACCTTGGTTCAAATTCTCTACAGGAATATTAGTTTCTCTGAAAAGATTTTTAAAAATCACTTGAATACGATTGACAATACGATTATCCAATAGAATTTTTAAAAGCGTAACTTTAACGATCTGATGCTTGGTCCCAAAAGATAATGATCTGTGTGATTGAGACTTTGAACTTATGCAACACGACAAGTCGATTTTTAATAAAAAAAACAATATCATCAGTGTAAAATTGTGAATAAGACTAGAACATTCTCTAAAAGAAATATAATACACGTTTGAAAAACTTTTAACCTACTGTATTCTAGGATCAACAGACAACTAATCTACATACTCTCATAATATGCACTTTCTTTCTACTTATACACCGATACAACAACCTCACTCAGTTTCCATATCTTTGCCTGGCTCGTCGTTCTTGTACTGAATTAATTTATCTAAACTTGTATATAAATGGAACTTTGTCTGTGTGTGTCTGTGTGTCTGTTACCTATGGATTCTGAAACGGCTGAACCGATTTTCTTGAACATTTATACAGTTGTACTATAAGCGTCTGCGAATGTTCTTAGCTAGGTTTTGTGTCGAGGTACCCACGATAAATATCGAAAATCGATAATCGAAAAAATCGGGTTATAGAAGAAGTGGTCCGATTTTAATCAAATTTAATACACTCATAGAACAAAACATAAGAAACGATATGTAGAACTTTCAAGGTTGCAGTTATTACAATAGTGCAGAAAACCGATAATAAATAAATAAATATATATATATATATATATATATATATATATATATATATATATATATATATATAAAATCAAGATGTTTGTGTGTGTGTCTGTTTATCTATCTGTATTTTTTCAACCGTTTTATTTTAGTTTTTGCTTCGGGTTTGGCTTTAAGTAGGTATAATTGTAGTTCTTAGTCTCAAATGATACCATTTACTCAGAGGACTTATTTAGCCTTCAAAATTCAGTTTACGACGAAAAAAATTTATTTGATATCGATACCAGGAAATAAAAATTTGACATACATCCATTCATTTTTCTTTCAGCCTACTGTTTCGCATTAAGTAGAAACAACTATTTCTTTTTAGTTTTTCGTGCCAACGTCCAAAGAGTCTGAGCTTCAGGTCCATGAATTAGTTTTAAAGCTTTCATTACACCCGACCAACGCCGGGCTATACTACTAGTTAAAAATAAAGATAAGAAGATTACAGAAGAAATTAGCTGCGAAATCTTCTTCTTAAACAGAACTTACATTCATGTATATACTTTGGTTCAAAGATTTTCAACGGATTGAACAGCTCAAATGTATCTGTAGTGTTTTCAGTAATATTATTTTGTACCATATGACATGAATCAAGATAAACCAAATGAGTATAAAACAAGTCGATGATATTTTATGTGTATTAACAATTTTTGCTGTCAACAATTGTTTTGTAGACAATAAAGTTTTCCCCTTTACTGAATATATTTATTGTGCAAGGAAGCATGTGTCCTTTGAATTCCAAATGAACTGTTATTTCGTGCGTGCTAAATTTATCAATTCCATATTGTACATTTTTGCTTTAATTTAAACACGCATGCACACACACACATAATTTTATATATATATATATATTTGTCTGTGTGTGTATGTGTGTGTGTGTGTGTGTGTGTGTGTGTGTGTGTGTGTGTGGAGATAAGGGGACGAAATGAAAAAATTTTCAGACAACGCGTATAAAGTACGTGTGCTAAGTAGGCGTCTTCAAGTCGGAATAAAAGACAAAACTCTGCATATAGTAACTGCGTTGGGGTTTTTGAGGAATCCTGACAATAAATTTGCCTAATCAGATCCTAGAAACAGAAAGTAATTTTTTTCATATTGAAGTCGGTAGTATTGTCGGAGTTGAAATTATCCCAGCCCGAGAAGATCTGTTTTTTACTCTATGTCGTATACCGTATTGGGTTACTGCTGTTTTAAAGTTATCAGTAATATGCACATACAAGTGTGATGTTTATTTCGAGAACTTTGAGTTCATTTTCAATGCATTTTCTTTATTGATCAGAGCCTCGAACGCACAGAAAGTACGCATGCATATATATATATATATATATATATATATATATATATATATATATATATATATATATGAAAAGATTCTTGGTGATACAAAATTTAATAACAGGAAGGAATAAGCGGAATTTTGATGACATTCTATACACTAAAAACCAAAATAAAGAACCGATTTCGTCCCTGATCTCTTCAAGTTTAATTTCTGTGGAATTTAATCGTAAAAAATAAAAGAAAATTCTAATAAGAGTGGGAGAAAAAATATGCAAAAGAACTAGAGTCCAAACGCATTCATATCCAACAAGCCATCTCTCAGCTTACAGAGTGATGGCTTGCGAGATTTGAAGTAAATGGACTGCAAAGCTTTTAGATAATATAAAAAGTGCGACTTTGATATTAGTGAAAAACAGTCTGCACTCAATCCAGCAACACATTCCCTACTATTTATAGCTTGTTGTGCTATAGATGACCAACATGCTACAACTACTGTATAGAATGTCATTAAAATATATATCGTATGGATATAGCTATAAACAAAAAATTGAGAATCATGCTTGAAAGGAAACGTCAGTTCTTTCATAATAAGACAATGTTACCATCCATTGCAAATACGTTCTGTCCCTGACAGGAGCACCACTTATATATATATATATATATATATATATATATATATATATATACTTGCGGTGTAGATATAGAAGAATCCAAAGTAGTATCCTGTACATAAAGTGGTAGGATAACTCTCTAGGAGACTCTAAATATATATGTATATAAATACATATAGTGCAAGTGTATGCAACGATTAAGGCAGACACGTTATTTAGTAAATAAGCGGAAGTATGGTCTATTTCAGGCGAACCATCATCAGCTTTCGTCATTATTATACTGAAGATTTTACACGAATGAAATTCGCAAATAAAGCCCCGCCCAAAAAAACAAAACAGAAATAAAAATACAAATCTCTCCCTCAAAAGTGAAAAACGAAATACATAAACATATATACACACGCTACATATAATCAAAGAGCACGCGTAAGAACGGATTTCAACTCAAAGATACTCTACTTAAGTCAGTCAGACTGCTGATACGTCGATTCGGAAAATAAAAAAAGGGTTGGAGGAGAGAGAGATAGCCTTAAAGAAACACGGTAAGTAATTTTATGAGCGTAAACAAAAAGGGACTGAAGAAGAAAGAAGAGTGTAATAAATTTAAATTTGAAAGAAATGATTATAGGAGAAAATAGAAAATATATATATTAAAGGTGAAAAGATAAGAAATTGTAGTCTAAAAAATTTCAGAAAAAATTTCAGAAATAATAATTAATCAATCCGTTTTAATCACAATTGCCACCACACGACTATATAATCAAAATTATACGAATTATTCAGTCAACAAACAATTATGATACAATATAAAGTTAATAATGCCAAAAAAATTAATTATTTAATTTTAAAATAATTTAAATATTCTATTTAAATTTAATTGTTTAAACTTAATTATTTAACTTAAAAATAAATTGTACATATTAATATTGAAAGGATGAGAAATAAGAATCTAAAAAATTAAGAAAATAGAAATATTTAACATATAATAGTTAAAACATCCGTTGTAATCGCACCACTATATAATCAAAATTATACTAATTATTGAGTCAACAATAAAATACAATTATAATACAATCTAACATTAATAATGTAGGAAAATTATTCAATCAACCAGACAATTATAACACAATACAACGTTAATAATGTAAAATACAGATATACGTACACGCACATACACACACGTAAATACGTACACACACATACACACACATGAATGTAACAGCGCATAGCTCACCACAGGTTCGGCTCCAAGGACTATTGGAGGATTTGCAAACGAGTGCTGAACAATAGCAAATCCTCAATACCTCCTTTAATCCATGAATTTGAGGTTCTCACGTCATCTGCGGATAATGCTGAATGCTTTGCCGCAGATTCTCATCCAACTCCACATTTGACTCACCTAGAATACACCCACCCGACTTCCCTATTAGAACTGAGGCCAAACTGCACGACGTATATATTACCCCGACAGTAGTACCCCGAGTAATCTCAAAACCCAACCCTCATAAGGCGAGTGGAGATGATGGAATCCCGGTGATAGTCCTTAAGAGGTGTGCTCCTGAACTTTCCCCTGTCCTCTCTAAACTGTTTAATTACTGCCTTGTATTTAAGAATTGTTGTGAACCCTCGGACCCATCCAACTATCGTCCTATCAGTCTTCAACCGATATTTGGGAAAGTATTCTAGGCCATAATCAATGCTGAAATAGTCCAACATCTTACTGCCCACAAAATCTTCAGGCAATATGGCTTCCGCTTTGCCAGGTCCACGGCCGAATTGCTAACAGCCGTAACGGAGTACATGCTCCAGGCCCTTGATGAGTCTGACGAGGCACGCGCGGTTGCTCTGGACATCTCCAAGGCTTTTGACAGGGTTTGGCACTCTGGCCTCCTATGCAAGCTACGGGGTTACGGTATTACCGGTCGCCTGCTTTACCTAATCCAATCTTTTATAAATAACCGCCAAATGAAGGTTGTTTTGAATCGGCATGGCTCTTCATCCTACAGCACGAATGCTGGTGTCCCACAGGGCTCTATCCTGGGCCCGACGCTCTTCCTTATTTTCATCAACGACCTCCCAGATGAGATCAGTTCCCAAGTAGGCATCTACGCAGACGACAGCACAATATACTCCCGCACCAGTAAGAAACCTGTCGTGGCGGACAGACATAATCTGGCTGCTGACCTTGAACGGGATCTACACTCTGTGGTGAATTGGGGCAAGAATTGGCTTGTCAACTTCAATGCGTCTAAGACCAAGATGTTGTCTGTCATTCATCACTGGCAACCTCTCCCGCCTCCCATAAACATGGACCAAGCAAGTCTCCCTGAGAGCAACACACTACGCCTCCTCGGCCTTACCCTCTCCTTAGACCTCAAATGGAACCACTATGTTGAATCCATACCTAAATCTACTGCTAAGAAAGTTGGGTCAGTATGTCGATCCAGGATGTTTTTTCCGCCTGAATCCATCCTGCATATATACAAGTCAACCATCCGTCCGTGCATGGAGTACTGCTGCCTTTTATGGTCAGGCGCCCCTGCCGTTCTCCTCAGTGTTCTCGACAGGCTCCAAAGGAGAGTCTTTAATGTGATAGGTACTGATCTGGTGGCTCGACTGCAGCCACATCCCCACCGTAAAAATGTGGCCTCCCTTTGTCTATTCTATAAACACTTCCATGGCTTCTACTCAGACGAACTTAAGTCACTAGTGCCTCCTCAACAGGTGTTTACTCGTACAACCAGACTGGCAACTAGGTCTCACCCATTCACAGTCAGGTTAGCCAAATGCAGACGACAATTCTACTCCTGTAGCTTCTTCTCTCGCACTTCCCGCCTGTGGAACTCGCTCCCATATTCTTGCTTTCCTGACGGCTACAACCTCCAGAGATTTAAATGCGATGTCAATACTCATCTATTAACCACTGGACTCTAGCTCTCTCCCCACCCCCGTATATCCTTCCCTTTCTCTTCACCTATGTATCTGTGATCGCACCTGCATTCTCAGCTTTCTATTGCTCCTTTCTAACTAGTTTGTACTCCTCACTCTTTTCTAATTAATCTTTTTACAGTTATGTTGCCCCCCGCTCATCAGTGGCATTTCTGCCTTGCTCGGAGAGGTTGCTTGTGATGGTTGGCAGACAACAGCTTGGTCTTAGACATATATGAACCCGTGTATATAAAGTCATCGACACATATAACAAAAGGTTACGAATAAATAATAAATATTCCGTAAGATTGTGTCTGAGAAAAGATATAGTGATGTGTGGAAAAGCCCCAGAGGAAATAATGAGTGGCTAAAAGTTTAACATAATTTAAAGCGGGTCCTATGTCGACATGTAAAAACTAGTTCCTTCCTTAAATTAAATAGGTTCAATTGATTTTTGTATTTGATAATGGTTATTTTTTCATCAAGGCATAGGTAACAGCAATTTTTGAAGTTGGTGGGTGTGCTAGATTCTTTAACGATTTTCGATTTAATCACAGAATTTAAGTTCTTGACATTTAATATTTTTGCATAATAAAAAACCCAAATAAACCAAACAACTACTAAAATTTTACCAATATTGTACTTAGGAAATTCATTATGAATTGAAAATTGTACAATGTTTGACTTAGATATGAAATGTCATATTCAGAAAACTTTACGATTTAATGACAATTTAATTGTGAATATTGCCATAGTAATCAAGTTAAAATTTCACAAACAGAAACGATCTGAAATTGAAATGAAAGAACTTACCTGAATTCATTATAAAATATTTAAGACCTTAAATTAATAAACACAAAAGATGATACATCAGTGGACGAATTAGTTGTAACAAATTGACAATTCAGAAATATATAAACTTTCAGATCTTTGAAACCGTTTTCTAATATCAATGATTAAAAAGAGCGAGTGTTAACTGTTGGTCTCGGCGAAGACCACACTTATTTGAGCCTCACGAACTGGTGCTACAAAATCACAACAAATGCACTAGATAATAGACAATATATTACTTGAGAACTTAAAAAAGTAACAGCTAATATGGATATTGTTGTAGAATCTTGTTTAGAAACGCACACAGTATAATAACACAAAACAGATATGAGAGGAAAATATAAGTATATTAAACAAAAGATATACAAACTGTACACGGTTAGTAGATTCAGGAATACTTGTTAGTAGGAGTCAAATCTCTACAAAGAAGTAAGTCCGGATAATAAGTCTATATTCTTGCTGACCAACGAGCGGCGGATCAACTACTCTGGCAAGCACTACAACTCTAACAACAACAACAACAACAACCTAAAACACTACAAACACCTGTTCTCTGTAGGCTGGATTATAATTACACATTGGACGTGTCCACTGAGTGTGTAAAAAGGAGTGACTCCGCAACACATATCTGTAACTTGAATAGAAATGATGATGCCGACATATAACATTACTTCAAATAAAAGGTGAGATAAACTCTATCGATACTAAAAAGAGCTATAAAATTTAATGAACGTGATAAGCCAATTTTTCTGTACATTCAAAAGAAATATTTCATAGATTATAACCGAGGGTAGTACAAGGAAGTTCATCCTGCTTTTCATGGTTTTGAATATATCTCTGCGTTGTAATGAGGGAAGTGTGTTGTAGCGCAGTTGATATCGACTCGGAACGACAATTTAGGGAGCCGAGTTCCTTGCATTCACTTATGCACAAATACGATTGAAAAAGGTATTGAGAAAGATATTAATCCGGCTTTTCCCTTCATTTATGGGTTAAATAATAAGACAGATTGGGTTCTATAGCCTTGGCTGGCAACCAGTCTACCGCTAAAAGCAATGGCAACCTACTGCGAGATAATCTTCTGCCCAGCCAGTTAGGCCCCTTTAAATGCCATAAGAATCACACGCTTTGAGTGATCATGTCTCGAAAGAGACAGGACTGACTGGGCAGAAGATCGCAGTAGGTTGCCATTGATTTTTCCGGTAGACTGGTTGCAAGCCAAGGCTACAGAACCGAATCTGTCCTATTATTTAACCGATAACTGGAGGAAATAGATGGATTAATACCTTTCCCAAGTGTATTTGTGCGTAAGTGAATGCAAGAAATTCAGCTGAAATTTGAACTCGTCATCCTGATTTGTCGTTCAGAGCTGATATCCCATGCCCCACAACGCACATCCTCGAAAAAATTATATATATATATATATATATATATATTAGGAAAAAAATTAAAAGAATAACAACTACTTCAAAAGAATATATATTCCGCCGCACATTCGCACCGACCCGACCCACACAGCTATTATAACAACCCTCGTGTTCGCATCTCACCTAACAAAGTATCACGTTTCATTGCCATGTTATTAGAATTCAGTTTCTCAGTACACAATTGCAAAAGAAACAGCCGATAAGCCCGCCGGAAAACTGCGATATGTCCGTAATAGGTGGTTAAATTACTTACTCCACCAAACTCTTGGAAGATCATCAAGCAAATTTCCGTTTCGAATAGGAAAACACTTTTGAAATGCTAGTTTTCATTGCTTTCTTTTTGCTTTTGTAGAAATGCCGATATTCACCTCGCTTTAAATTTGGTATTTTCAGATATTTTTCCTTCCTTTTTTTATAAGATATATTTCCATAGTGTTTGTATAAGAAACAAAATATCTTTATGGAAGCACACTCTTATTTATGTTACATTCGTCATATATTATTTTATAGTTTCTTAAAAGTCTTTTTCCTTATTAATGGCATCCCGCCCGACACTTCGTTTTCGCCATTTCTTTTTGGAAACGCATAGAAAATTATCTTGGAACGCTAGCATTAAAATAACTTTCAGAATTACATACAAATCCTGTTTGTATTCTTTTTAACCACAGGTTTTCATTTCGAGATGAGTCATTAATGATATTAAGTAATAGTTAAGAATTATTTCGACAAAATAATCAAATTACTCGACCAAGAATGACAGATCTACCAGGAAATATGGAAGTTTATTGCCAAAATAATTTTCTTCGTATTTTCGCAACGAATATAACGTTCAAAGATATAATGTCGTATTTAACTACATAACCAGTTTATTACACAAAACATACAATAGTATGGGTTGTGTGTTATTTTCACAAAGAGTGCATCTGTAAAAGAGTATAATGTAGAGAAAGTGACAAGAGGAAAAACATTTCTTAGCTGATGCGATTCGTTATCTGGGGGGCTTTATTCAGCCAGTGTAGGACTTATATTGTTGCATATTTATAAATATTTTTTTTTGTCTGTGTGTATGTGTGTGTCCGTTACCTATAGACTCTGAAACGGCTGAACTGATTTTCTTGAAAATTTACACAGTTATACTATAAGCGTCTGCGAGGGTTCTTAGCTAGGTTTTATGTCGAGGTACCCCCTATAAATATCGAAAATCGATAATTGGAAAAATCGGGTTATAGAGGGAGTGGTCCCATTTTAATCAAATTTTATAAACTCAGAGACAAAGACATAAGAAATGATATTCAGAAGTTTCAAGATTGCAGTTCTTACAATAGTGCAAAAAATCGATAATATATATATATATATATATATATATATAGATAAAGGGTAAGATGTGTAAGATGTTTGTGTGTGTGTGTCTGTTCATCTGCCTGTAGGTCTGTATTTTTTTTCAGCCCTTTTATTTTAGTTTTTGTTTCGGGTTTGGCTGTAAGTAGGTATAATTGTAGTTCTTAGTCTCAGCCATGATGTCATTTACTCAGAGGACTTATTTAACCTTCAAAATTCAGTTTACTACGAAAAAACTTATTTAATATCGATATCAGAAAATTAAAATTTGACTTACATCCATTCACTTTTCTTTCAGTCTACAGTTTTGCTTTAACTGCAAACAACTATTGCTTTTTAGTCTTTCGTGCCAACGTCCAAAGAGTCTGAGCTTCAGGTCCATGAAATAGTTGTAAAGCTTTCATTATACCCGAGAAACGCTGGGCTATACTGCTAGTATACAATAATGAGGATGTCATTGGTTTATCGAGGATTTAAATTTGAGAACATTCAGGAATGTTTATCATAGTTTAAGCGTAAGCATCCATCTCGTAGATAAACGAACCACTCACAATTTAAACAATATTCATTTTTTAAATTCTTGAATATTAATCACTTATTTTCATCAGACTTTCAATTATGACACATCTTGCCCACCTTTCAACTTTTAATTAACTGATGAGTATTCATGAACATTCTCAAATTATGGTCATAATTAAGTATTTGGAATTCAATTATTTATTTATTTTCTTTTAGAATATTTCATTACGATTATCTGAAATAAAATGGGTTCAGTTTTACGTAGTCAATTACATAGACGAATGTAAATAATATATATATATATATATATATATATCAACCAGAAAAATCAAGAAGTATAAACAGTTAATTGCTGATAACCTCTGACAAGTGAACAAAGTGATTTATAGGGGCTCTGTCTACCACACCAATCAGCTAAGTGACAAAACTTTGACTTGTCTTTACACACACACACACACACACACACACACACACACACACACACACACACACATATATATATATATATATATATATATATATATATAGCCATCCCGACATTAAGGCTTCGTAGACGGAACATCCGGAAATCACTTTGTTCACTCGTCAGTGGTTATCAACAACTGACTTTTTTTACTTCTTGATTTTTCTGGTTTATATGCACTTTTTATTTGTGCAAGTTTCTTTCCGTAGTGCATGTGCATGTATACGCTTTAATGCTGTGTGCATTAGTGCGTACACATCCATCCACCCATCTGCGTGTATGCGCGCACCTGTAGAATTTTGCGGGTATTTATCATTTCCGTTGTTGTTTTTATCTTTAGACTCGGTCATGGTTGTTTTAATCTTTACATTTTACCTTGTTTCTCTTTTCATTCAGTTGTAGCCATTTTGACATCCGGTTTTCCAGACAAATACTGTCTTTGTTAATTTTTGAGCGTTCTAGTTTTTTCTTGAGGTAAGAAAATTTATTTTAAATATTTTTACATAAATAATCTTTTATGCTTGAAGGTAAATATTGTACGCCTTAATATGGCCATTATTTCATTTTCTTATCTGATTTGGTGGTAAAGTAATTATTAGGGTATTAATTATAGGAAATTACGTTTAATCAAATTGTTACTTATCATTGTTTGAATTTGTACGCATATGCTTAAATTCATACGCTTACACGCACACACACACACACACAAAGAGAGAGAGAGAGAGAGAGAGAAATAGGCACATGTACAAACATATATGTATACAAACGCGCGTACGCAAACACATACATACGTGTTTCAGTGCTTTTTTTACCCTTTCAACCCAAGCAAGGTGGTACTGCCACTGATGCGCAGCGGCTTACAGAATAAAAATTTAGATAGGAAGAGAGTAAAAAGAAAGCTTAACCAGTTACAGGAGGTGCTAGAGAAAGGGCAAGCGAAGAATGGAAACACAAGCGTGAAGACAGTTGCGAAGGTAGAGAGAAAGGAAAATAAGAAGATATACAAGGTTATGGAGCAAGAACTGGATTCAGGCGGATAAGAGATCGATATTACCATTGCATTGAAATTCCTGGAGGTTGTAGCTGCCAGGAAAGCAAGAATATGGAAGGGAGTTCCACAGGAGGGAAGTGCGAGAAAAGAAGCTGAAGGAGTAGAATTGTAGGCTACATTTGGTTGATCTAACTGTAAATGGGTGGGACCTTGCTTTGTTGTTAATATATAAATTAGTGTTAAAGAGATGCTTTTCCAACTGTTAGGGTATTAATTATGGTTGGTTGAGCTTATGCAATATTCCTTTTCTTTGTTTGACTATATGTTTATAAGGCAGATTACATAACATATGTATATAGGGTATATAACAATTCCAATCCAATTCGTTGCATTCAGATACGCGCAAGGTATTAATCTGTCTCTTTTCCCAGCTATTGGTTTAATATCAGGACAGTTTGGGTTCTATAACCTTGGTTGGTAAACTATTGCAGAAAAATTATCTGTTTAGTCCATCTTGTCTCATTCAAGACATGATCGCCTAAACGTGTATCACGTATGACACTTAACAATATAGACACACCTGGCAACTCACAGGTGAATACAAGTATTTTTAAATCGTGTTGAGGTAGTAAATTAAAAATTTAGTGATATGTTATCATTTATCTAATATTTAATTTTACTTAACAGCTAATAGCTTTTTATTTATTTTTTACCTTGGTATTATATATTGAGGTGTTAATTATGGCAGGTTATGTTTGTTTGTTGTAATTAATTGTGTGTGTGTTTGCGTGTGTGTGTGTGTGTGTGTGTTTATATATAACATGGTCCCTGACTGAGTCCAGCCAACGTTTCTGATTCTGCCCATGTTGTGTTGTTAACCTGGGATTATCCAAAGCAGTATTGCTTGTTGGCACATAAGTTGATTGGCCCAGATACGTGAGGAATTAATATGTAATGAAAACCAGATTTAAAACCACAACGACAGGGTGTAGATTTATATATATTTATATATATCGAATAAATATAAAAATATACAAGCAACTCAAAGCTGGTAACAGTCAACAGTTGACTGTTATTTGAAAATTACTTCAGTAACAATGCTTTCTGAGTTGGGGTTTACTCAATTGTCTTTTAGTAGCAGGTCGATTTTAGTCCAACCGTATTATTCAAACCGCCTTTGAAATCACTTCCCCAAACTTTCTCCTCCTACATTCTCATTCCAAACATGCGGCCCGAACTAATTTTGTCTTGCACCCTGGTTTTATTAAACAAGCACCAAAAACGGGTTAGTAAAGTAAGGTATGGTGTTTTTATTATCCCTCCATTTATATGTGATTGCTATCTTGATATGTAAGTAATATCATTTAAGATTTTAAATTCCAGAGGAAGGGGAGGAAACACACTCTCTATTATTGATATTATTATCATCTTTCCTGTTAATCAGTGACCAAGAAATCATCTAGGCCATATTTTGATCTAAGATCACATATCGTCAAAACCAATTGACATATAATTTGACTTCTTCTTCTATGTGCCCTGTCCCTTCAGGAAGTAGGCGATCATGGTTCTCCACTTCTCCCTATCCCTTGTGGCTCTTAGTATGTTTACTCCTGTTACTCTTGAAAACCCCCATTCCGTCATCCACCTGATCAGGCCCTGCAAATATGTTATCCGCTGCCTTCCTCTGTCTCTTTTTCCTTCTATCTGGCCTGTCAGTATCAGGTTCTCCAAGCCCTGCTTCCTGATTGCGTGTCCCAGGAACTTCAGTTGTCTCTTCCTGATGCTCAGTATTAATTTCCTTTTTGTTGCCATTCTTTCCAACAGTAGCTTTAATAAGTTCGCTTAATACTCTCAACAAAAGTACTTCTGCACTCAGTTAATACTGAATTTGTATTTGCATTTTTAACTAGTTAAAATTTTGGCTACTTAACCCGACAAAAATAATTTTGACCTCATTGTACTATGAATATGCATTTTCTACTTTTTAACACTTCGACTACTTTTGAGGACAAAAATATTTGTATTCTCCAATTTAAGAGAAATCTCTTCCCCTCTTGAAAATCACTTAAAATTAATAACAGCCATCTGAAAATAGATTTACATATACACATATTTGTACGCTCAAATACGTACGCGTATATATAATGTTTATTATTTATTTTTCTTTATTTTCTTTTTTATTTATATTTGTGCTTTAATAATTTTCTTTATTTGATGTATATTTATACATTTTATTTATTTATATTTATAAGCTTATATTATTATTTTTATTTATCTGTTTTTATAATTAATACTTAGATGGAAAAGTAAGTTTCTACTCATATGCCAACACTTAGCCATTGTTACAGTCTTCTTGTTTAAGATTTGATTTTGGTTTCTAAAGCTAATTATTGTCATTTTCCTCTCTATATATATATATGGGAGAAGGAGAGAGAGGAAAATGACAATAATTAGCTTTATATATATATATATATATATATATATATATATATATATATATATATATATATATATATAGGGGAGATAAATTAGTTTTCGGTCCGACATTCTTCCCTACATTTACAAAAATTATTTTGAACATTTTCTTTAAGACTCTTGAATGCAAAGTTGGTAGATGTAATTCAGATTGTTTGAAAAAACAATATCTTCTCAAACATGGGTAACTACAAAATGATATAGTTTTTATTACTTCAAACAATATTTTTATTGCATAATCGTGTGTGAATTCGACACTCCCGATTAATTATTATTAATATTATTTTAAACAATGTGTATGTTCTCTAATGTTACAGTGGGTAATCTCTGCAGGGACTATCACACTTTCCTCCATAAAACTAGTTACACTTGCCTCCCCTTTCTTTTTTCTTTAACGTGCCGGTAGTAGAGAGGGCATACCTTCTGTCTTTTCGAGGTTAGTCTATTTGTTGCATTACTACTACAGTTTATTATATCTACTCACCTGCGCTCTCGAGAAAACTTATATAGAATGCGCTTGCGGGATTGGTTCGACATTGTCCACACCTTTTTAGGACAAGCCATCGTTTTTTCGGGCATGCTTAGACCACTCTGATATGAAGAGCTTCATGATCCAACAATGTTCTATTTTGCTTTTAAAACACTCTCACTCGTTTAGATATTCTTGAAAGACATATCTGCTCAATTTTGTATTCGAAACGTAAACAATGCAATTTCTAATAGATTATATTTTCTTCAATCTTACTATTACTATTTATTACAACAAAACGGGTACATTTTTGCACATATCTGCTCAAATTCTATTAACATTTTATTAAAAACTATATATGCCTAATTTTGTATTCGATATAATGGATATATTTTCAATCATACGCTGTTATTACTTTAAACGTTAATTTTAGGGATAAGGGTGTATTTCGTCACTCAACCTCCGATTTCTCGATTACTCAAAGGTGAGAGATGTAATACAATTTTGCAATGAAAACAGGCTGTCTATTTCAAGAGCGCTATCTCAAAAATAGCGTTTGAATTAAAAGAAATCTTAGATAAGATATAAATCCACCAAATTGTTACACACACACACACACACACACACACACACACACACACACACACATATATATATATATATATATATGCATTTTATATAAATTCAAAATCCAACCAACCAAAAAGTATAGTTAGGCACATTCGCAAAGAAACAGAACACAGGCTATGAAATAATTTGTCAAACAAAACAATATTTCATGAAAAAAAATCAGGAAGATGCACAAGGAAAATCTGATCATAAAAACATTTTACGATATAATTATCAATTAAACAGACAAACAAAAAAGATAATAGAAAACGAAACATTATCTAGTTAAACCCACCATTTAATTTAGAGGTAAAGTCCAAAATAAGATATATTTTTTAAAATGATAGATAGACACTCTTCAAAAAAGCTAATAACTAAACAAAAATTTTAATAGAAACACAATCAAACTAAGCTATAATTACACTAGTAATTTAGATAATTTCACAAAAAAATAAACGCCAGAAATTTAGATAGCATTGCACAAAGCAAGTCTACTAATAAAGAATACAACTGCAGGGACAAAAACAAATGTCCACTTCAAGAAAGAAGTAAATTTCGTTAAAAGTAAGAAAAGAGTACTGACTCCTGATGATATATTTGTCCCTCAATACGTTATTTAATACTGTACAGATGTTGACGTAAAGCAAGAGAAATGTATTTCTCCAGATGGATGCTGAGAATACTATGGATTGAATATATGAGTAATAACAACATACATTTCTAGGGTACAAAATGAACAAAGAGAGCTTGTAAAATTTGACACTTATCGGATATTTTGAGGGCATGAGGTCCAGCAGGGAACAGTGCAAAGCCTACCTGAAGAGCTTTTGTAGAAGAATGACAAAGAAAATTTAGCATGTACAAAAGGCAAGAAATTGTGGAGAGACTTAATCGCCAACACACCGAAGGGCCACGGCACATGAGAGCAGAAAGAAAGAGAAAAAGTATAACAGTGGAGGTCGGTAAGTAAAAAGGTAGGGAAGTTTTTACGTAAACCAATCTCTCTTGGTACATTATTGAAACTGAGATGCCAATAAACCCGACTCTTCGAATCTACGCTTGCACATTATTACAGTTTTTTCGCTCCCTCCCACGCCATCTGCAACTATCAATTCGACCTCCCCGCTAGCAACGTTCAGTTCACGTTTCAGACGTATTGGATCAAACGTACTCCTTTTATATTTTGTGCTGGAAAATTCATTACATATGTTATATACATCATTTTAATTATAGCAATTTGACAAATGCTTTACATATGCTTTGACGCTAGCGGGGGAATATTAACAAGACGCACATAAGGGAGATTGCTGTGAACCATCAAAGCGTATCATATATATACTGACGCATGCCGTAGAGAGATTGTTACCTAATATCAGGAGTTCGCACTTGACATGATTGCCTACTGTTTTAATTATGTGTCAGTCTTAACAAACACGGAAAACTATCTGTATTAGTGAGTGATGGTTAGTTAAATATCTCAAAGGCCACTGCTAATTTTTAGAGTTCCGTTCTTTTTGGATGCTTGCTATGTCAGATAATAAAATAACGTTAATACAAAGTTTCAGCAAAGTTACACTGAACTTGCAAAAAATGCACTTTTCGTAGACTCTCCACATCGTGTCTGCACCTGCAATGTTGACTTCTAACTTACCAGGTGCTTTACAGAATATACATAATACATTCCTGGAAGATATTAGAACCTGCATTTGTCAGCGAAATTAATTATTCTCGATTTAAAAAAATGGGAAAATAAATTTACATCCCTTTTTTATATATTGTTAAGCGAAGAAAATATTTTCTTATATCATTTAACCAGTGTAGCCTTTTTTGGCTACAATACTTTGCAGCGTTCGTCTTCTCCTTTCATAAACCGTGTCTTTTCAGGAAGTAGTCGATAATGGCCTTCCACGTGTGCCTATTCCTAGTGGCTCTTAGCACGCTTTCTCCTGGTTCCCCATCAAAACCCCGCTCTCATATCTATTTGCTCAAAGCCATCAAGTATGTTAAGCATTTTCTCATCTCTTTCTCTGACCTGTGAGTATCTAATTCTCCAAGCCCTTCTTCCTTATTACATGTAACATAAATCTCAGCTGTTTTTTATTGATGTTAAGTATTAGATTCCTCTTTGCTTTTCATTATCTCTAAACCTTCATCTTTGCTTACAATTTCAGTCCATGGTATCCTCAGCATCCTTCTGTAGAACTCCGTTTCGGTTCATGCAAGTTTCTCTTTTATCTTTGAGGAGATTGTTCAGAATTCACTGCCATATTGAAAGACAGACATCGCATAGCAACCCAGTTCTCTTTTTAGTTTCTAGCGAAAATCCCTTATCTCTCAACACTACTCAGCCTTTGGAATTCATCCCTGGCCATCGCAATTTGTCTTCGGATCTCAGTACATTATTATAATGTTATGACTACGTGGAGAATGTACGATCTGTTTAGGGTCAGTAAAATGGTTGATTGCAACGTCATCACAATATCCTCAAACCAAAATATAACACTGATGACAGTACGAATATCGAAGTTAAGCATCGTTGATACTGGACAGGAACTCGAGTGATGACTGCTTGGAAATACCAGGTGCTGTATGAGAGGTTTGATGGATAACTGCTCGAACAGAGAACTGAGTTTCAATTCCAGTTGGGTTCGTTATATTCACTTATACGCAAATACCCTTTGAAAAGATGTGAATGCACCTCTTCTCAAACTTCCCAGCTATTGGTTAATTATAGAACGTGTATCACTAAATCATTACTTACTCTCTTTACTTCTGAGAAATTATTGTAATTATTTACACTATCTAGACTGTTCGAAATGTCATCTTCATCTTTGTTTCCCTATTCACGACGTTTTGGCAGTTTTACGATCAGACATTCGTCCGAACTGAACCCTTTATTTAGTTTATCGGGGTTGATTGTTCCAGTTCCATGTCTCAATATCGGTTGTCTTCCTTTAACTCACAATTCTCACATTTCCATTCATCTGACAAAGATCGCAACGTACAACGCCCGAAAAGTAGTATAGCAAAGAAAGATAAGGACAACCGTCCGAACAATCTAAATAGTATAAATAAATCATTACTATACCCTCTCTCATAAAAAAAATTACAATCTAACTGTATTTACTGGTTTAAATGACCTGTAAAATATTCGAAGGAGCCTAGGGAATGAATGAATCAATCGTCCGACTAAACAAAATATAACGAGTCAGTAACGATGTAAATTTTTTCTGTGTTAGCTGCGACGAAATCTGTTTGCTATACTTGTTGGCTAATTATTAACCAGAGTCTTGTGGTACAGTGGATATCGGCTCGGAACGAGAAACCGGGGAACCGAGTTCGAATTCCAGCTGAATCCACTGTATTCACATACGCGCAAATACCCTTGGGAAAGGTATTAATCTGTCTCTTCCTTCCAGTTATGGGTTAAATAGCAGGACAGATTGGGTTCTATAGCCTTGGTCGGCAACCAGTCTACCGCAGAAAGCAATGGCAACCTACTGCGGGATAATCTTCTGCCCAGTCAGTCATGTCTCTTTCGAGACATGATCGCCCAAGCGTGTATCACGTATGGCACCTAAACTGACTGACTTTTCATCTTCTTGGCTTGACTGGGTAAGCGTTCATTATGCTTTTCTCTTTAAGACAGAATCAGATATCAATATTATCATCTGTTTCGTGAATTTTACATCCTGCCTGTGTGGATACATGGTGGATATCACAAGAAAATCAATTAGCAGCAATCTTAAAATTATCAATATCATTTCCAGTATCGTTTCTTACATTAATAACTCAGGCTTACAAAAATGTCTTGATTCGGTGCGTGAGATATTATGTCTAATTTCGAACAATTTTCTGAGATTAACTTCTATTTCCCAGATCCAAGATATCGTATATTACTTAACTGGCCATGATTAGTTTAAGTTTATTACTGCAATCGTACCGGCAAAATAAATTCCTATTTAATGCTTGAACACAATATTAGAGAAAATCAAAATACAATATTTAAAATGCAAAGGTAATTTAACAAAGTAAGTGATTATAAATTGAATATTAGGAACAGCTGATAGTGATAGACGCTTAGCAGATTCCTTCTCCTTCATGTTCCAGCAGTCGCTAGTCATCATTCGTTTGTCCCATCTTCCTTGATATTATTCTACCTTAACCTTAATGTCATAGTAGAGACTGTCACCTTTTTCATCACTAACAAAGTGATTATATCCAAGTATTTTGTATTGATTCCATTGATAAACAAAGAACAGTACAATTACACTGCCATTATGCCAAAAGAATTTATAACGTTTCCATGCCTAATTTACAACAAACTAATTTCACAAGAATTATCATCGCGCATGATCATAACAATAAAACCCGGTGTCAGAGCAATCAAAATTTAAATAAGTATCATGATTTTGCAGTAGACATTCAGAATTAATTTGAACATTATGGGAAATATTTCCGTTTTGTACCGTCTCTAGATTAGATCCTCACGATCCTAGATCGTAAAAGACAATTTTTTCTGCTCGTTTGTTAGAAAATTAAGAAACAGTGGGAGGAATTACACGTCATAAGAACGCATATCGCACGGTGTCCCACCACGATCTCTCAAACCTGGATTTGGAAGGTGCATCTGCGCTTCAGAATTCTTAAAGTCCACTGCTGAATTCACACTGTTTTGAACTTTTATCCACAACCCAGACAAAGGCAATCGATATCTGTCAGAATAACACATCCACGAGGCACTCCGGCCAGTCGCTGACAATTATGACCCTGGCCTTTCATTTCTCTAACAGAAATTTGGTTCTAAATTATCATTTTTAAAAATATCCAAAGAGCTAATCATCAAAAACGGACATTCAATGTAAAGATGACATTAGTAGGTCCCGTCTGCATTGCATTCTGTTAATATGCAAAATGAAGATATATTTGAGAAAACATTCCAAAAAGAATATTATTTAGATTGCAATTAGACATGTAGGGATGGATCTAATTATTTTAGAAACGTATGTTAATCAATTCGCTTATGATTTGATTCTTTTCAAAAATATCCGTTCAGCTTTCTCCAAATTTCCTTAAATATCAGAGACACGGTATTCACGATAATAGTCTACAATTTCTACTGCTATCAAAGGGGATTCAGTATTTCATAACTGTCTCTTTTTTGGGGTCAAGATGAAGATCAGAACTGATAGAAAGTGTTATCGACAGACTTCAGCGCAAGGTGAGTGAAAGGAGTTAGCTTTAATCGGTCGAACATAACCAGGCATGATTTCCTATTTTAAAACTACTTGAACGCCACTGGGCGGTTTTCTGTCGAACCCTCTCCGGTTAAAATAGATTCTCTGTGTTTACTTAGTTAATGTGAATAAGTGTCCTTCTTGGCCTGTTTCAATTTTTATTTTTGTTTATAATCCATATCGATATTCCCAACATGCCTACTTTTTTGGAGTCTTCTTTTTCACCTCGACGGAGTAAGTCTTTAGTTTCTCACTCCCTCATTTATGTTTATATTTTCCTCTCCGTTAGTGAATGAATATCTTGAGTCTACGTATTGACAGTATGCAACGACAGACGAGCCCTACTAATGTTATCTTTAAATTAAAAGTTTTGTTATATTTTAGTTACATTTTCTGTGTTTATCCATCTACTCATTTTATGAACATTAGATTTTTTTTTATATTTTTGTTGATTTGTTTTAAATTAACATCACATACAGTTTAGACATGTTCAGCTACGTGGAGAAACAATTTATAGAACTTTCTAGCAGTTCTATAAATGTATATAGGTTTCAAACTTCCTAGAATGTTCTTACAACCAAGGACTTCATAACAAAAATATGATTTGGGATGATTCGTGAAAGTAATTTACAACAGAAGCTTAAATCACGAAAAACGCCTCACTTCAGATTGAGTTGTGGTCACTCTCATGTAACTCTAGAAAAATAAATAAATGTTACTTTTGAATTATATGCCATTTTCTTCATACATTGCGTAAACGAAAATAATCATCATTTTTATCTAATGAGAATAGATAAATATCAGAAATATGCCCCAGTCAATGTTTAAAAAAATTTTTAGGCATATTACTTTCTAGGTGTAAGTTAAGGATAAAAATAGTACTATTTTCTCAATTTGTTTATTTATCCAGATGTTTTGTTTATTTTATTCTCGAGGTTTGGTCATGCTATTTGTTTAATCTAAAATACTAACTTTTTCTGATGTGTGATGCATTATCTGTGTTGTATAAAGTGTATAAATTTCCATTTTTCATAGGGGTATTTTACAAGTTATTCTTTTTTATTTATTCGGATTCTAAGGAAAGTAGAAAATTGTTTTGGTGAATACATTTTTAAATGGGTTCTGAACGTTTATTTGGTTTTGGACGGTGATTATTATTTTCGTTACTGTAAGAAAATAAAGAAAAAAAAATCAAGCACTTAAACTTACAAAGACATTTGAAAGCACTTGTCCGGTAAAGACAAAGAATTAAATTAAATTAATAATATCGCCTTTAGAGAAGCTTAGCGGCACATGCGTGTGGTGTAGGGGTCGGAAGCTTGGAATTTGGAATTGGAGGTCCGAATTCAAATTCTAATCGACTTAGCTGCGTTTGCATATGCAAAAAGTTATGAGTCCATCATGTCTTCCCCCGACACACTAAAGAATGGGCTTAATAGTGCGACTTGTATGTAGGAAAAAATCGATATCTTCCCCGCCCCACCTACAGAATGAATTAAACTTAAATTGTTAAATATGTTTTTCGTCCAGATAGAATTTACATTTTCTGGATATATTTTCGTTTGTTGTTATTTTGCTATTATATATTTGGTACTATTAAGTATTTGCGTTTAATTTCCCATAGATGCCTAGAAAGTACTCTGCTGCCTGTCTATTTATTGTATGAGGAGCTTCTGGTAATTTCTAAGGATCAGCTATAGGGTTATGAAGTCCTGCTCATCAAAAGTGATCATTCTGATTCAGTTAAAATTACGAAGTAAATATGTTCATTTGACACAGCATCTGAAGTTGTGTAGCATTTTGTTCTTTTAAGCTTTGCAAATCTATGCAACTATGTTGGTTGAATTTTTTTAATCGTCTCACCCAAGAAAGGCATACGCCACTGGTACGCAGTTGTTACATAATAGGAAAGTGAAGCTAAAGGGGAACAGGTAGGTATCAGAGAATGGGTAAGACAAGTATAGGAACACTGATGTGAAGAGAGCCGCGTGAGAATCGAGCGTAGAAGAAAAAGAACAAGGTGCTGGGTATCGGAGAACGGATTAGAGTCAAAGAGAGAAGAGTTAAGAGCTGACGTTGCATTTAAACTCTTGGAGATTGTAGCTATCAGGAAAGCATGTATACGTTAGGGAGTTCTACAGGCGGGAAGTGTGAGAAAAGAAGCTAATGGAGTAGAAATTGTGGTTACACTTGTTTGTTTTCACTCACTTGCTTGAGGAAATTCGTGCAGAGGAAGCACCAGGCATCTATGCTCGTCGAAGCCGTATCTGTAAAAGTATTTGTAAAAGAGACAGACGGAAGCCACATCAAGTCAGTGAGAAAGTGATCGGAGTCGACCTGCCAGGTCGGAATAAACTACATTGCACATTATTTTTTGGATTTTATCGAGACCTCCAACATGAATAGCAGGGGCATTGACTAGACATGACAGCAATATTCAATGCATGAGCAGATGGTAGATTTGTATATGTGCAAGATGGATTCAGCCGAAAAAAATCTTGGCCCGACACAGGGATCCGATCATCCTAGCAGTAAATTTAGTTATCAATTCAATGTAGTCGATCCACTTGAGGTCAGCTGAGAGCGTGAGGTCGAGTAGGTGCAGTATGGATTTCAGGGAGACTAGCGTGACCCATGCTGATCGAAATTTTCTATGGTATTTAAAGGGTAGCAACTTCCTTTTGGAAGCACTAAAATTTACGAAGAATTTCTTACCCTAGTCCGCTACTGACTACAGGCCCATTTTGAGAGTAGCAGCAAGGTTTGATTTTTCAGCATCAGAAGATTTCTTATCGAGGCGAGAGGAAATGGTGTGGTCGTCAGCAGAGATGCCTACTTAGCGTCAGATGACATCAGAGAGATCGTTGGTGAAGATAATAAGCGCAGAACCTAAGACAGAGCCTTGAGGAACACCCACGTTCGTATGATAGAATATGGAAGCATGGCGGTTCAATACTACCTTCATTATTCGATTTCATAGGAACGATTTGTTTTAGTCAAACAAGCGTCCAGATATATTATAGCCCATTAGCTTGCGCAGAAGACCATCGTGCCAGAATATTAAATGGTTTAAAGATATCCAGGGCAATACCTTGAGATTCGCCGTTCATATCGAGAGCCTAGTTAAGTGAGGATTTGGAGGAGAATTCGAGAGCAAAACACTCGATCTTGTCCGTTGTAGTTTTGAGGACCTCCAATTCATTGATTCACGGATGGAATGTTTGCTGCTGTTCAACACACAGGGATAGAAATGCTTTTGACGGTTTATCAATTTTCTGGGGATAATTCGTCGACAAAACATATTTTGAATTAAGAGAATATTTTTTTGAGTGTATCAACATTGCATCAACAATATTTAGTAGATAACAACATTTTTCGTCAAATAAAAGGCCTAATATTTAACCCATAACGAGATCACCTTGTATTTTTGTGAGGTCATTTGTGCGTAAGTGAATGCAACGAAGTCTTCAAGAAATTAAAAATCAAGTTGTGTAACTTTTCATTTGAAATCACTATGCATGAAATTACCATCACATCGCTGAAAGAGGTATGATATATTACAGCTCTGTCGTTAAGTTTCTCAAAAGGCCATCTAGTAATTCATTATCGTGTTCATTAAAACCAAGTCTATTTCGTTTTGTTACGACTTTGATTTTTTTTTCTTTTTGTTGGGAGGGTTATTTCCCGTGCAAAATCATTCATTTTTCTTCTTTACAGAGAACGTAACAAAAATAACAATCAGTGTGACAGGAAATGATTCTAGACAGTTCTCCTATTGGTTTTCCCCGACCCTGAATCGTGATTTGCGATTGTTTTCAGTTACACCACTAATATTAATTTTTATTCTAAAACTCATTCATAGAATTTATTTTCTCTCCACTTCATAATTTCATTGCCTGTCGGATTTTTTTCCTCAGGTAATAAGCGTTCAACGTCGCAATTACGTCCTGTTCAAGTGGTTGTACGGGAAACGTTTGTATTCGACGGGAAGAAAAGCACTATTACATTTTCACTCAAGTCATGAGAGTATAATGTCCAGAGGTGTTGTCTAGAATTAATAACGACTTCGTGTGAAGATTATTTTATTATCATCGCATTATCAGACAGACTTTATTTACCGCACTAATCAAATAATGTTGTGCATTATCCAATTTTATTAAATTAAAAAACGTTAACGCTTTGGACGAAAGCATGCTAATTGAAAACACATTATCGTCACTTTTCTGTTCCCTTTATTTTATCCTCTCTTTTGCCGTTGTTCAGCATCACACACACACACACACACACACACACACACACACATGTATATATATATATATACATATGTGTGTGTTAAAATATTTTTATGCCATGCTTTGTTTATGAATAAAAGTGCTCAATATATAACAGTGAACACTTCTTTTTCATGAGTTAACGCAATCCTGAAGAAATGTATTTTAGCTGGACTATATATATATATATATATATATATATATATATATATACATGCTTGTGTGTGTGTATATACATGTGCGTCCATTGTATTTTTATACGTACGTCACATGAACGACCACCTGCATAAATAGTATTCTGGGTCTGCATATTATTCTCTCTTTGATTCAAAATACCAACCACACACGCACACACACAAAGTTAGATATATATATATATATATATATATATATATATATATATATATATATATATATAGGCAGAAATCCCTCTTTTGTGAGCGTTTCATTAAAAATAACAGACATTGTATTGAGGTTAATATTTTATGTGATCTCATGAATTTATATATATATATATATATATATATATATATATATATATTTTAATCATTTCACCCCGAGCAAGGCAGAAACGCCACTGATGTGCAGGGGGTTACATAAATGTAAAAAGATTAATTAGAAAAGAGTGAGGAGTACAAGCTAGTTGGAAAGGAACAATAGAAAGCTGAGAAAGCAGGTGCAATGACAGATACATAGGCTGAGAGAAAGTGAAGGTTATACAGGGGAGGGGAGAGAGTCCAGTGGTTAGTTGATGAGTATTAACTTTGCATTTAAATTTCTGGAGGTTGTAGCTGTCAGGAAAGCAAGAATACGGGAGTGAGTTCCACAGGCGGGAAGTGCGAGAGAGGAAGCTGCAGGAGTAGAATTGTCGTCTGCATTTGGCTAACCTGACTATATATATATATATATATGTATATATATAAATAGATAGATAGAATGGAAAAATATAACCAAGTATAATGTTAAGCAAGCTGTAACGAAATCCCAGAAGTCAAAATCCACAGGAAATGTAAAGGCACACAATTATTTGCACAATCAATTGTCAATGAATATAACCTTTGCACAAACATTATCCGTGTTAATTAATAAGCCGAATAAAGTCCCAGAATAGATCACTGACTGTATTACATATCTTTGAAGCCGTAGAGAGCTGGTTAAATTTTCTTTGATTCGGCCTGTGTCAGACTTAACCGAACTCCCTATCCAGAAATATCAGAAAGTTATTTTCGTTATCAGGTTTTCATCAGAAGGTTGGTTACAGGTTAGAATTTGCGAATTAGTGAAGAATAATGGAATAGTGTAAGAATAAAAATATACATTTTTCATGTCTAAATAGAAATTTATTAAAAGGAAAGAATAAAACAAGTTGTAGAATTTAATGTGATATTAGAAACCTTATTAAGAAGTTAAGGGTAGAGTTCGTGTTCAACGATAAACTTATGGGTATCAAGATTTGTAGAAAATGTTCGTAGTAGTAATTATTGAAAGAGTATATGCGTACGTACGTATGTATGTGTTTGCTTGTTAGGAATGTCTAAGGATGGAGAAGAAGAAGTTAAAAAAATCAGCACGTGAGAAAGAAAGTGAAAGAGGACAAATGTCAGGGTCACTTGAAGCTTCGCTTGTTACATTTTAGCCTGTCGTTTATGCTTCTTCCATCTGAGACTAACTCTTGAGTTGCGCTGATCTGGGACTTTTATTGACCTTTTAAAATTTCGCACTGGATCGTTAAGTCTTCAAGTCATGCAAGTCTCTCCCATCGGTCAAAATCAATTTAACACCTACTTGCGAAATCTAACAAAAATTGATTAACAAAATGATCCTGGAAAATTGCAGGAAATAAATCTTAGCAGATCAGAAATAGATTAAAGCTATTTATATTTTACCGCACTTTTGGATCCATAAATTTTGGGAATGTAGCAACTTTATGGGACATTACAACACACAGAGAGAACAATCAAAGCTGTCATTGTAATCGGGGACAGCAAAAACAATATGTGCTTTCTTATTAACATGACAGTCCCGGTAGATTGTAACGTATCTTTGATGATTTTCAAGCAACTATCAAAATAAAAGTATCTTTAAATAAAAATGTCAAAATTGTGGCACATGAAGACATCAACAATTCCAGTAGTAGCTGGAGCCCTCAGTTTGATTGAAAAAAATTCTATAGATTCATTGAAGGGATTCATGATAGAACAAAACTTTGAAAAATGCAAAAGCTTGTATCTAGAAATACAGTCCGCAGCTTACAAAGTGCTTAATCCCCCCACACACACACACATTAAAAAATGGTCTGTAGAAAATACCATCATGATACCATCTCTGAACATCAATATGCATCTTAAAAAAAGCAATAAAAATAATAACATTTAATAATAATACATAATTCAGTCAGTTAAGTGCCATACGTGATACACGCTTTAAATATACTTTCAAATAACTTGAAAAAGAGTCGTTACCATCTGCCCAATTATCATTAATACAATACGATAGACCTTACTTCCCACAATGCATTATTAGTATACATATATAGTCTACATAACACACATAACCTGAGGATTGCATTCCAGTATGAAACAGATTTTCGGGACATGGTTTTGACCTCAGTGCACTTATTTTAACAAACAGTTACACACACACGAACGCACACACACACACACACACACACACACACACACACACACACACACACACACATATATATATGTATATATATATATATATTGTAATTTTGTTATTATAATTGTTTCTAAAAGCATTATATCACGACACAAAACATTTGCTGTTTCAGAACATTATTGTTGTTCTTCAGGTAATATTTTAAAATAAAGGTGAAAATTATTTATTTAACAAAATATAGAATGAATTCATGTACATGTAGAATTTAATGAGGGTTGGCTGGAGAATGTTAAACAATATAATTATGAGTATTATGTATCTACACCTTTACATGTAAAGCTATATACACATATATTCAGATTTATTTACAAATCTATAACTGCATGTATCTATAAAAATCAGCAAACTATATATATATATATATATATATATATATATATTTGAATGTTCGACATATCTTTATGTCCACAGAGATACACATTTGTACACTGATATATACGTATGTATATGTGGCATACTGTTTCATATGTACTTCAATACAGCGCCGGAGCTTTCTTCAGTGAGTACGTAGATGAATCTATTCAATATTGCCTCTGGGACAGGTGCGCTCGATTAGTATACTGATCGTGTTTTCATTTGCTTACCCAGTAATTAAACACTGGTATACGTCGCAGCTTTTTTCTTATCCAAGCGGGAAATTAATTAGATACTTAATGATGTCTATTTGATTTGATGAAAAAAATATATAAAAAATACAAATTGACACCTTGCCATGGTATCACCAGAGTATAAAACGAGCTAATATGATCGAATACAATAAATTCTTAAAGATGCAGTAAACAAACCATCCCGCATTCATCTATCTATATATATTTAAGTTTATAAAATATAGTTTAATGCATGCTATATTTATGGATATTAGTATCTAATATCAGGAATAGTTTGTCGATATTTATAAGATGAGGCAGCATTTACAGTATTTACATTATTTGATTTATTGTCCTCATCTTTGTTGTCATTTGTACGACGTTTCGGCAGTTGTACGCCCCGCCTTCTTCAGGTGCTAGGAATGTCGAACCGAACCCTGTATTGCAATCACTAGGGTGTATCATTCTCATTTCTTGTGTAAAGCCCAGTGATTGTAATAAGCGGGTCAGTTCGAAATTTCTAGCACCTGAAGAAGGCCAGAGCGTACAACGGCCAAAACGCCGTACAAATGACAACAAAGATGAGGACAATTATCAGGAATAGTGTATATATAATGTATATACAAATAGTTCAGTCAACGCTAGTTATACATGACCTTAAGTGTAGACTTTATATATAGATATTTAGCTCGTCTCTCCACTGAAGCATGGACGTAACACAAGGTCGAATTTAGTATGGGGAGTCTGAACTCATACGCTCGGTCCAGCGCCTAAACTTATCCAGTCCCCACTAACGGCGGTTGCGCTGGCCTTGGTGGCGACCACGGATTTACCTCCTAGTGCAATGGCATAGTTCAGCCTCAGGCCTCTATCTTCGGAAACCCACCTCACTTATTTTTAATTTTTTTTATAATCATATCAACTCAAGCAAGGAAGTTTTCTGCGACTCGTGTGCAGGGGGTTACATAGGAGAAAATTTATGAGAAAGAAGGAAAGGTTATAGGGGTTGTCAGGAAGTGGGTAAGAGAAGGATGAGAATACTGGAGTGATGTGAGTGGAGTTGACGGAGAAAAGAGCATGAGAGAGACGATGCAAGTCAGTGAGATAGGGGATGACTATTGACATTACATTTAAATTCTTGGAGAGTGTAGCTGTCGGGGAAGCAACTAAACGGAAGGAAATTCGAATAGGCGTGAAGTGCGAGAAAAGAAGTAGAATGGAGTAGAATTTACGTTTACATTTTATTGCTTTGACAGTAAAATGGTAGGACCTAGTTGCTAATGTGATGGCCCAAGTAAATTCATACATAGGGGGCACCAGTGAGCTAAGTTCCTCGGAGCAGAAACCCTGAAAGTATTTGTAGAAAATACACAGGGAAGCCACAATACAGCGGTGTGAAAGTGACAGTAACTGGGCTGCGAAGTCAGGATCGATCCTATTGCAGATTCTCCGTTAGATTTTGTCAGGGACCCCTAGGTGTATAGCAGAGGCAACCGACCAGCTATGGCAGCAGTATCCAATGCACGGGCGCATGGTATATTTATATATGTACAGAATTGTTTCAGACGGGAAAAACTTCCTGGCCCTACACAGAGAACCGACCTTCTTAGCAGCTGACTTAGCTATGGTTTCTATGTAGCCATTCCACTTGAGGTCTGTTGAGAGAGCTAACTCGAGGAGGTGCAGTGTTTTGCTTTCAGGGAGACAAGCCTGATCCACGCTAATAGGGGGAAGGAGCGATTGTCTGTGATGGTTAATAGATAACAGCTTCGTTTCGGAAGCATTAAAATTTACAAGTCATTTCTTATCCCTCTCCACCACATATTGGAGGTCCTTTTTAAGTTCAGCAGCGTTGTCAGCTTCGGTAAATTTTTGATCGAGGCGAGAGTAAAAGGTAGTGAAGGCAGCGTATATGTCTACGTGGGAGCTTATTACATTGGAGAGATCGTTAATGAAGATCAGGAAAAGCGTAGGACCTAGATTAAAGCTTTGAAGGACACTCGCGTTCGTATGATAGTATCAGTAGGAATGTCCGTTCAATACTACATTCATTGCGCGATTTGAAAGGAATGACTGGATTAGGTCAAACTTCGAACACTTTGCCAAAATTCGGTAGGAGGCTCATATGGTGATAATTAGAGGGGTCAGAGTTTTCATCCGTATTTTTATATGTAGAAACCACGGAGGATGACTTCCAGCAGGCAAGAAAGCAAGAAGCAGAGAAGTAGTAGCTATAGAGTTTAGAGAGAACAGTAGGAAGTTCAGGGAAACATTTCTTCAAGAGAATGATTGGGATTCTGTCACCTACGCTCGCTTTATGGAGGTCAAGCTTTGAAATTATATTAGAGACCAGCAAGTGGGTAATGTGGATGCCATTCAGTTGGGCCTCAGTTCTAGGTGGGAAGTCGGGCACAGATATTCCAGAGGAGTCCATTGTTGAGTCGGTGCACGCGGCCTTGTCTGTTGAAGAGGAGAGGACCTCAAATTCGTTGATTAGAGAGGAACTTGTGGGTCTACTGTTATTTAGTAGACTTATAAAAAGCCTTTAGTAGTTTTTGGAGCCGAACATACTGGATGCTATGCGCTGCTTCACAATGGCGGATCCATTTCAACTCCTTTTTGTTTCGAGTAAAGTTGGCGACTGACAACTGACCATATCGTGGAGGGGAGAGGAGTCACAGAGTCGAAGAAAACTACCCTTACTTAGGTGCTAAAGGCAGCCTTTTATTACCTACGAGAAGCATACCATGCCAATAGTTTGCATTACCTTTCCATGCCGGTTTAAAAAAAGACAAAATAAATGAAAAGCCTTTTAAAGTGCAGACTCATTTTGAAACATTTAACCACCGCAATATGCAAGACGACAAAATATAAAATATCTAGTTTTTTTTTAAGTAAATGCCAGATATATATATATATATATATATATATATATATATATATATAGATAGATAGATAGATAACATATCTTCTGCGTATAATATACCATTGATCCGCTAGTATAATTGGTATAGACAAACATATGGACTGAATATAGCATTTTAGCAAGAAGCAGATTCTTAGTTTCACCCACGGAAACATTAATCCTTGAACATTTTATTGTACTCGGTCATAATGTCCAGAATTTGATATTTACTAGTGTGAGCACAGTTCAAGCTAGATTATGTGTATACTTATATATATATATATATATATATATATATATATATATATTAGAAGGAGTACATTAAAATGGGTTAACAGTGCACTGTTTGTAATATTTTTCCATTTTGAAGACTGTTGGATATTTAGTAGAGCAATACATGTAGTGATATTTTGTTATGAGTTTTTATAATAAAACTTAGTTGACTGCAACAAAAGAGCTGTTGTGTTTCGGTACTGCTTATTGGCACCTCATCAGGCAATGGAATATTTATCTATTAGAAATCGTGGTATATAAAAATTTAAAAACATAGTTGTTACTGTATTCAGTAAATTAAGTGGTGTTGAGGAATTCAAAGGGTTAGACTAGCTTAACCAATAGAAAAAAGGCAATGATGGATAGGAGAACGAATTATTAGGGTGAGGTGGGGTAGAGAATTCAGATACCTTGAAAAGCTAGTTTTTTATGTCGGTTATGGAACATTTGAATGTATAAATTTTATAATAACATGTCGGAGTATAATATCAATATTGCGGACATATGATGGTCTTATGGTTTTAAAAATTCCAATAATATTCTATCTAATAGAATTAGAAAATTAATACATAGGGAATTGAAAAGTCTAAATCTAAAGTTTGTTATTAAAGCCAACCTAAAAAAGTAAAATTCCTAGATGTAACATTTGATCTAGTTGATAATACTCGCCCTACTTTAAAATGAACTCTAGTCTTATAAACATCCACCCTAAATGTAATCACCCCTATCAATCATCAAACACATACATTCCTCTATTAAAAACAAAATTAGTAACAACTCCTCTACTCAAAATATCTGCTATAAACACAAGAACTTTTATGACACTGCTATAAAAAACAGTGGTCACGAATACCAACGTTAAATAAACACAACATCAACAACAACAACAATAATAATAACAATACTACTACTAATAATAATAATAATAAAAATAAAGAAAAAACATTCAAGAAGGCAGTAAATACAAACAAGATTTACATTTAGTAGATTCTGTAGAAAAGCAAAACAGTAGGCAAGAGCAAACTATTGCGGCAAAAAATATGAAAATGAAAGCCAAAGATAAAGCTCTTGAACAGATGAAACAACGCTGGCAAGACAAATCTCTGCATGGCCAATATCCAGAACCTGCCAATAAATCCAATGTTGATAAAGTTAATACTCATCGATGGTTACGTGCATCTGGATTAAAGTCTGAGACTGAAGGCTTTATTCTTGCAGCGGAAGACAAAAGTCTTTTCACTAGAAACTTTCAAGCAAGTATTTTACATAACCATGTGGATCCAAAATGCAGGTTCTGTGATAAACACCAAGAAACAATAGACCATCTAATCTCAGTTTGTTCTTTACTTGCTCCAAATGAATATAAAAATCGTCACAATAGAGTGGGGTAATATTTACATTAGACAATGTTCAAAAACTATGAAAATATGTAAACAAACACTGGTATGAACATCACCCAGCACAGGTTACAGAATTAGAAGATGTCACCATTCTATGGGATTACACCATCTACACAGACAGAAAAATTGAAGCAAATAGGCCGGACATTATTGTTAAAAGCCAGAAAGAAAAACACTTGCCTATTAATTGATATGGCTTGTCCAGCGGATTGTAACATAGCAACCAAGGAATTCGAAAAACTGTCAAAATATAAAAACCTGGAAATTGAAATAGAAAAAAATGTGGAAATTGAAAACAAGAGTCATGCCAGTGTTAGTAGGTACACTTGGAATGATAAAAAATGGAACAAAACAACACATTGAAAGAATCCCTGGAAACCCCAGCTTAAGAGATATACAAAAAATTGTCTTATTAAGTACAGTCCACACAGTAAGGAGGAACTTTGTCTGTGTAACTTTAGGGATGATAGAGGAGATAGAAAAAACATGAAATGGAGCCATAACAAAACGCCACGACCTACCTTAGGTCTTCCCGGAGACTTTGTTGGTAGTGCGATTATAGGAGAAATCGAAATATGATGAAAAATTACAACATAATAATAGAAATAAAACAATAATTTGGTATACACCCCCATTTAACTAAATGATTAAGACTAAGTTAGGGAATAAATTCCTCATATTAGTTAAGAACAATTCCCTAAAATTACCCCTTAGCAAAATTCTTTTACAGTAATACTCTTAAATGAAATCATAGATGTATGGATAAATTTGAAAGCCGATTGAGTGTCCATTACAAAAGAAATGTTAAACTGACTTCATAGTCTATCCCTGCACTATTTATACCAAAAAAATATGCTACAGTAAAAGAAGTGGTATCTGTTGTACCAAGAACTCATTTAAAACTCGCTGGCATCAGCAGATCTTATATTTTAACAATAAAGTGTACTGCAATAGCATATCCCTTTCCACATACTACTAAAAATTAAAAAAATCAATAAAACCCCTACTGTCAAATGAATAATATTAAAAACCAAAAATACAAGAACTTCTAAAACTTTACATGAGGCATGTTTTTCTATGTTTACAGGAAAATCTTTAAATTATTAAATTCCCTAAATTAAACCTGTTAAACAAACGTAACGAAGTAACTTCTATCTGTCAACATCGTCTTGTATATACCCTAAAGTATAGTTATTTTTTATATTATAACTAGATCTCATAATCTATAGACTATCCCTTCGTATTAATATATTGATTCTCCCATCTTCTGATAAGTTGTTTCAGTTTACTGATATGTCACCTATTGGCTTTTCTACGTATTTTTACATAGAGTATATTTTAATGCATTTCTCTTCTTGTAACTATTCCAATACATTAACTGAAAACAAATTTAAATAAATCTGCAGCCGTTTCACGAACACATTCGATAGCGTTGCTGATATGTCAACACAATTGTATAGATTCAAATGTTTCATAACTGATGCCAAATCTAGCTTTTCACAACAATATCATTCTTTACGCCACCGCACTCTAATAAATCATTCCCCTATCCATCATTGTTTTATTTTCTATTGGTTAACCTAATCCAACTATTTGAATTCTACAGCTTCGCTGAATTGATTGGCTATTGTAACAATTACGTTGCTTTGAAATTTCTGTATATCATGATTCCTAAAGAAAAGATTATTCCACTACCTAATGAGTTAATAATAAGCAGTACCGAAGCACAATAACTATTTTACTGAGGGTCAACTATGTTTTATTATAAATACTACTAATGAAAATGCTATATATATATATATATATATATATATATATATATATATATATATATATCCGAGTGAGTATACAATGAGGAGAGAAAAGAAAAATTCTTTTCCCGTCCAAAATATTAATTTAAAACAGTGCTCGATATATGATGTATAGAGCTGTGAATATTTATTATAAATTATGTTTTAGAACATGTACATAATTTTTTCTATATATGTCCTCTTCTCTACATCCATATGGTTGTTTCAGTGTTTGGACTCAAACACCTCATCGGGAGAAGTACAGAGTAAGAGTTTGGAATCATTCTCTGTTTATATTTGGTTCGTTGTTGTCGTGGGGGTTGGTTGGCGTTGTTGATAATTAAGTGAATGTGTCATTGACCATTAGACATTTGAAGAACCTGGTGTATAAGTGTGAAATTGTTGATAAATGGTATTATCTGTTGGAATGTACGTTTTATCGGTTGGGTATATCTTTTGGTTAGAATTTCTAAAAGAGCGGCATTTGGAGTGGTTAGTTTTATGGTTGGCTATCGTTTAATTGATAAATGTTTGTTGTTAGTGGATCTAATTCATGTATTTACTTTGATCTTGTGGCTAGATGTTCATTTTGGGGTTTCTTAGATAGACGTGATAGGGGTGGGGTGATTTTTCTTTCCAATTTTGATTTTTTCGGTATGGAATATTTTTTTTATTTTATAGGGTTTTTTTTTTTTTAAATATTTCTTTATTTTATATTCAAGTTTGGAGTATTATTGTCTTTAGGCGAAGTTATTTCAAGAAATCTAGACTTGTATTTTTTAGGAAGTAAATGCAAATTAGCATTTTATCAGTTCTTTTTATAAAGTTGTATGTTTAATCTTAATTTTAAGTTTAGAGGATCGGTTTTATCTTTTTATTTTTTTTATATTCTTTTTTCTATAAATTATCGTTTGGAATCATATTTATTTCTTTTAATTTTTTAAATATTTTATTTATTTAGTTATTTTTGCGTGTATTAGATCCTACTTTAAGGATTTATTAGATCATTTTTTTCTATAGCATTTTTTATCTTTTATAATAAAAATATCTCTTCAAATTTTTAGTATTTGTTAGTGTGATTGTAGGGTTAGATCTTACGTGTGATTACAGTTTATTTTGTGTATGATATAATTATTCTGAAGTAGTATATTTAATCTTGACTTTGAATATATGAATGTTGATACCTTTTCTAGTTTGGGAGCCGTTTGTTTAATTTTGATTTTTCCAGTACGGAATATTTTTGTATTTAAGTAAAGTTATTGTGTTAAGTAAGGTTATTGGTATAGGCTTTAGCGATAGACCTTGCTTTAAGGATTTATGGGATCGTTTTTTTCTATAGCATTTTTTATCTTTTATCCTGAGAATGTCTCATCAAACTCTTAGTATTTCTTAGCATGATTGTAGGGTTAGGTCCCTAATGTGCTTGCAGTTTACTGTGGTTTCGTGTCTCTGATTTAAGAGCTTGTTACTATTTATATATTTAAGGATCTCTATTTTTTCTTGAAGGCAAAGAAAGCATGGTTCTTTTATAGATTTTGCTGTTCTTGTTTTTTGAGAATTTTCCATTTGACCTTAGGTGTTTTATTTTCGTCTTTTAATTTCCAAAGGTGTTTGGAGAGAGATCTCATAGTTTGTTTTTCTTTGTTATTGAAGGATGAGAGGTGATTGTAAAAGCGCTTTTTAAATACGTTCATGGTATTCCCAATATATATTTTTTCATTTTTAGGATTTTTTAAGGATGAAATTGAACACATATATATCAGAGATTTCGTCAGACATTTATTGGCCATGGGGCATTGGTTGGGGTTTCTACAATTGCAGAGGTCCTTATCATGGGACGGACTTGTATTAGTGTTGGATTTATTTTTGCTGTGTATTTTGAATATTTTAGTGTTATGCATTTTGAATATTTTTTCTAGATTATTGGAATAGCTATAGCTTAATTTTATGGTATATATATATATATATATATATATATATATATATATATATATATATATATACGTTTTGTCGAAATAATGGATAAAATTTGCGTTGTAAAACATACTGAAAACTATGTCTTCTTTTTAGTTGATACTCACTGAATAACAAATGAAATGTTAACGTTAGTGTGTATCATATAGAAAATAATTTTTGAGAATTTTGTACGTATCAAACTCATAAATTGTTAAGAAACACTGCATTCCAAATATTTTACGTTACATTATATATATATATATATATATATATATATATATATATATATGTGTGTGTGTGTGTGTGTGTTTGTGTGTGTGCGTTTATATTGGACGGAAACTATTTTACTCGCTCTAATTTCTTGTAGAAGTTTTGAGCACTTTTTTGTTTTCATGTTTTCGGAGGCGATTATTTACTGTCTTCCACTAATATTTTGTTGACATTTAAGTATAAGTGAAATATATATATATATATATATATATATATATATATATATATATATATATATATATATATATTTTAATTATTCTTTTTTAATTTTATGCCTTTTTTAACTTTTTTTTATAACTTGAATTATATAAGAAAATTTGCCTTTGCTAACTTGAAGTGGGATTTTCAATATTTTGTTTTCTTAATGGCACCCATTGTCAGGACGTAGCCGAGAATAAATCTTTACACTTTTTTTTGGTATTATATGTGACTTACCATACCTTTTTAGGAGAGAAAGTGAAATGGTTTCTTAAGCCTACGCTGCTATTTGTTCAATAGGATTAATACATTTTCTATGTGTATTAGTACGTAAGTGAGCAGACCAGGCAGGAATTTGAACCTAGAAATCTGATTCCAATTTCAGCGTTACATTATCCGCATATCATTTTACTACACATTTGACAGAATTACTGATATGACCTTGAAAATTGTTTAGTGAACAAATAATTATCTTATTTCCGGGACCCCAATTGCTCTGGGCGTTATGGAACCAATTGTTTCAGAAGGTTGGCGGCATTCCTGTAGACTTGATGGCTGATTAATAATGAATGCAGGTTTATTTCGTCTAAGGATAAAGAACTTCAATGTCTAATACAGAAAAAAAACTAAGATAATGAGAATTATTTGGGTTGGAGATACACTAAGAGTCCAAGTGTGTGTGTGTGTGTGTGTGTGTGTGTGTGTGTGTGTGTGTTTTAATCATATGACTAATCGCAAGGTAGTAAACTATAGTTTTTTTATTGAATGTGAAAGAATATAAAAAGGAGAAGCATTATTAAGGAGCGTGATGCATAGAAGAGTAATTAAGACAATAAATGACTGTCTTTCCTTTTATATAATTTTAGGTTAATTGGCTGGAAATTGTGAATACAGAATCGAGAAAAGAAACTTAACATAGAAATTACGATTCTCCTCTTTCTTTTTCTTCTCCTTCTTCTTTTTCTATGTGCCATGTCCCGTCAGGACGTAGGCGATCATGGCCTTCCGCGTCGCTTTATCCCTGGTGGTTCTTAGCAGACTTTTTTCCTGTGACCCCACCCAAACCCCATTCTGACATCCACCTGCTCAGGCCTGTCAAATATGTTATCCGTTGCTTTTTCATGTCATTCTTCCTCTCTAACTCTCCTGTGAGGGTCAGATTTTCTAAGCCTTCCTTTCTCATCACGTGTTCTAGGAACTTCAGACGTCTTTTCCTTATGCTCAGTAACAATTTTCTTTTCGTTTCCATCCTTTTCAAAACCTCATCATTGGTCTGATGCTTAATCCATGATATCTGCAGGATCCTTCTGGAGAATCACAATTCAGTTGCTTCAAGTTTTTCCTTAATCTTTGATGATATTGTCCAGCATTCACTGTCAGATTGAAGAACAGACATCACATAACAATCTAGTACTCTCTTCTTTGTTTCTAGCGAAATTTTCTTGTCTTAATACTCTGCTCAACTTCTGGAATTTGTCAGTCAATGTATTGCACATTCTATTCTCTGTTGGAACACTTCCCATGTATTAAAATTTCTTCACTTGTTTGATTTTGGTATCCCCGAACTGTAGTTGGCATTTTGGGCTCCTCTTTTTACTGATGGCTATATATTCATTTTTCTTGGAGTATTTGTGTAGTTTTTTTCCCACTTTCTTTACCGACATTTTGTTGAGTTTTTGAATTTCCTTTTTGTGTCTGCTTTCAGCATTGCACCATCTACGTTCTTATATTGATCAGAATGTGGCCGTCAATGACGAATCCAGAACTCTCAGAATTTTCTCGCTGTATAGATTTTGGATGTAATATTCTTAAAGCAGTATTTGATAATGCCTATTCTCTGCTTAGATATTTTAACGATGTCAGAAATATATGATCTTCAAGGTATATCTTTTGAAACTAATACATATTTTGGATCAAGTTTGAATTTTTATGTAGACGACAATTCTACTCCTGCAGCTTCTTCTCTCGCACTTCCCGCCTGTGGAACTCTCTCCCATATTCTTGTTTTCTTGACGGCTACAACCTCCAGAAATTTAAATGCAATGTCAATACTCATCCATTAAACACTGGACTCTAGCTCTCCCCCCCTATATACTTCTCTTTCTCTCCACCTATGTATCTGTGATCGCACCTGCATTCTCAGCTCCTTTCTAACTAGTTTGTACTCACTCTTTTCTAATTAATCTTTTTACAGTTATGTAGCCCCCTGCACATCAGTGGCATTTCCGCCTTGCTCGGGTGAAATGATTAAAAAAAAAGAAGGAAAAATATATATCTTCACACTACACTTGCTTAAATTCATTATTCCATTTAAATATGATATAGTAAATTAAATGTTTTTATGATCAAGGTTAATTCATTATTATATTTTTCGAAGAGAACGTCACGATCCGTATAGCGTTATCATCATTCATCTCTTGTGAGAACGAATCCGAAACATGCAATGATGTTTGAATTTACAACAGTTTTAAATAATTACTTTCATGTATTTTTAGCAGGAATATTTAATCAATTCTCATTCATAAAACACGTATAGGTGGGATTAATAATTTTTGTAACATTTTCGGCACAGAACAATATTCAATAATTACAATAAATATCAATGGTTAGCCGTTTTGCTGAAGAGCTCCGGCTTTAGAGAGTTGCAGGCGTTAACTCTATATTCAATAAGTAAATTTCAAGAACTGCGTCAGGAATAATAATGGTATTTTAAACGATGATCAATCAGATAAAAAAGATCTAATTTTAAGAGGTTTAAAATAATGGTCTTTACATATTTACGATGGATTAAGTACCCAGGTCGATCAATGCTAAACATAAGACGTTTAATAATTCAGTTTTAAAACATTGAAATATTGCTCAGCTACATAGCGGATGTGCGTTGTGGTGTAGTGGATATCGGCTCGGAACGAGAAATCGGGGAGACGAGTTCTAATTCCAGTTGAATTCATTGCATTCACTTACGCACAAATACGCTTGGTAAAGGTATTAATCCTACTATTCCTTCCAGTTATGGGTTAAATAGCAGGACAGATAGCCTTGGTCGGCAACCAGTCTGTCGCAGAAAGCAATGGCAAACTACTGCGGCATAATCTTCTGCCCAGTCAGTCATGTCTCTTTCGAGATATGATCGCCCTAGCGGGTTTCACGTATGGCACTTAACTGACTGACATAACAAGACAAAAAATCAATACTAAATATGGGATGTTTAAAATAAAGGTATATAAAAGCTTAAGTAAATGATGTGTTAAATAATGAATAGTATTAAATATTAATTCTAAGAAGTTTAATATTTCGGACTTCAAGTTTGAAATACTGCTCGGTTAATTAAAAAGTATACGATGTATTGCCGAGCGCCATACATAATCACACCTGGAAGGAAATGGAGACTCCAGCTTGCCCACTATGCAAAGGTAGAGGGTCATTTCAGCATATACTAAACGTATGCACTAAAGCTTTGGCTGATGAATGTTATCACTGGCGCCACAAAAAGGTATTAAAAACGATTACAGACACAATTGACCGCGAACCGCTCCAACAGCCTAGAACTGAACAAACGAGCAATAAATTTAATTAAGGCTGGAGAAATAAAACCATTATGGAAACAAAAAGAAACACTCAATATGCTTTCATCAGATAAAGACTAGAAGAGGAGGGTGGGTCTGGGGAGCCATTTGAAATTCACATAATAACGACAATACTACGCCCAGACAGTTATATTCTCTAACTCAACAAAAGAAATAATTATGTCAGAACTGACTGTAGCTTGCCGGGGCGGGGTCGTATACGATGCAAACGAAAGGGGAAAAATACAAAGTGTTAGTGGAAAGGGTGCAAAAATAAAGGCTAGGAAAAAAGCTGCACACCGACTGGATTTAGGTGTAAAGGATTTGCTGCAAGATCTTTAATCAGAACCCTGGCGAGTTTCTGCCTGACAGAAAAAAACAATCCAAAATGTATCAGAAACTGACGAGAAAACAGAGATATGCATAAAGAGAGAAAGCACATGAACTGGTAAAATAACATTCAAACATACAATAATAAGCTTCTCATGAAAAACTGGGCTTGAAAAACTGTTGTATCGATATATAACTTTAATACTTTGTTAGATCGTGTGTAATTTTTAGTGCTACGTTTCCCGTTCGGTAATATTGTTCGTTGGTGGGTGTATGCTTCTATTGTAAGCGTGTGTCAGTTCAATGGCCGCCAATGAGATTTTGTGTTGCGTCTGTCACTTAAATTAAGGAGTAGACGTGAATTAGTGATAGTGTTGGAATGGTAAGTGCTTATTAGGGGTTTGGAGACGGCAATGGATCCACTTCTTTCATTTATTTTTTATACATAATTATTTGGTTGTTTATTGTTTTTTAACAAATAATCATTCATTCACGCATTACCACATAGTGAAAGTAGTTCCGTTTAGTTAGCCGTTAAATCTGTCTTTCTTTAACTAACCTGTAGACAAATAATCGTTTCTTTAGCCGTAATATTTTTCTCCTTATGTTTATTTTATTTTCGTAGGTGATTGCAGTTGAATGTTACCAATTTTATTTGTGTCTGTCTCTAAAATAGAGCAATAGACAGGAAATTGATGGTAGTAATGGTGTGTATTTATTCGGCGAACCTTCGTGGGAATCGCCTTATGTGTGTGTATGTGTGTTTTAATGTAGGTAATATTTCCCTTCTTTCGTGATCAAGTCATAAAAATAGTGAGAGTTTTTTTAGTTGTTTACTTAGCCGTTAAACTTAAAATTTATTAAACAAACTGGCAGAGAAATAAGCATTTCGTGTGTGCTAACAGTTGGTTTGTTGATATGATTGTTTCGGTTGAAGCAGTCACTGGTTTGCGTTTATATTGTTATTTCATGCGAACCAGCCGGATGTTCGTAGGCCGAATCGTTGTTTCATTCAGATTGAGCATTAGCTTGTAAGTAAATAACAACCTCTTTTAACAGAGGCGTTAGATCTTTTTTTTAACTTGAACGGAAATGTAAGAAAACTTACTACAGCCGGCGCATTATTGTCCTTGTACTGAAATTGGCAATGAACTCAGGCTAAGCCCCAGAAAATACATTTAAAAGATAATGGTGGAGCAGAACTCAAACGCCATTTGCTGAGGATAACGTGACGAACACGTATAAAAATTACGAAACAATCTAATGGTCGAACTTTATAATTATTTTTTGTGTGTGCGCCAGCATATTTTATTTTATTATTTTTTCTTTTGTTAAATTTTAGTTTGTTTTGTTGCGTTCCTTTTCCCCCAGTTCATCATGCAATTATTTTATACATTTTTATTGGATATTTTTTCTGTTATATCATGTTTTTTGAGGTTCCTGTTTAATATGGGATATTGTGGTCAGATTGAAGGATGATGAATGGTTTCCTGTAGTGAATGAGCCAATTGAAATGAATGCAAAGGTCGTGATTGTGGTTAACTAGGTATAGAATAGTAACTATTGACTAGCCTCTCCACACATTCCCCTAGTCATTGTGCATTAATTGTTGATCTTGAAAAATAAATATATTTATCAATATCAAAATAGAGGCGAAAATTGTAAATGCCTGTTGCAATTGGAGGAAGAATCATGCTTCGATCAACACTTATTAGGTCACTTTGAGGAGATATGTTGTTTAGAGACCCAAATCCTCAAGGAACCCAGGAATATCACATCACTTACGATTGCCTCCTCTTCATCGGAAAGTTTTATTTTTCGAAAACAACAATCAATGCTAAATCTTTGATATCAAATATATGAATCTTCAAATGTTTAAGAGAATAGTCTGTTGAATGCCAAGTAGGATTTGATATTAATTCTAAGAAGTTTAATATTTCGGTCTTCCTAAATTTAAAAGTTCTGCTCAGTTAAATACCCAGTGGGGTCGCTGTGCCGATCCAGGATTTTTTTGTTCAGAATCCATCCTGCACATTTACAAATCCACCATTCGTCCGTGCATTGAATACTGTTTACATACCTAGGGTTCTCGAGAAAATCTAACGGAGGATCTGCAATTTAATCGGTCCCGATTTCCTAAATTTAAAAGTTCTGCTCAATTAAATGCCCAGTGGGGTCGCTGTGCCGATCCAGGATATTTTTCTTCAGAATCCATCTTGTACATTTATAAATCCACCATTCCTCTGTGCATTGAATACAATTTCTATAAATGGGGTTCTCGAGAAAATCCAACGGAGGATCTGCAATGTAATCGGTCCTGATTTGGCAGCTCACCTTCAGGAACTGTCTCACTGACGGGGTGTGGCTTCCCTCTGTCTATTCTACAAATCAGTTCATGGCTTCTGCTCTGATGAGCTTAATTATCTGGTACCCCGCCCTCATGAATTTACTCGTGCAACTAGACTGGTACCCTTTTATCCTCACTTCTTTTCTATCGGTTCCTTTTCTCGGACTTGGAACTCCCTTTCTCATACTTGCTTCCATAATAGCTACAATCTTTAAACGTTTAAGTGCAACTTCGACTGTCATCTTCTATCTCTTTGACTCCCACCTCTCTCTTAGCCTTTCTTCCACATCTTCTGTACAGTCTTCTTTTCTATCTTCCCTTTCTTCTCATTGTAACCCTCTGCGCACCAGTGGCAGTACTTCCTTTCTTGGAGTGAATCGATTAGGAAAAAGAAAATAACAGTCAATGATAATTCTATGATATTGAAAATATCAATCGTTAATAACAAAAATAACCGCTGCAAAGTCTATGATGAAGTTATAGAAGTTCATCATTATTTACACAATGTAGAACATCAACATTGTTTTGTAGCACTACAAATCCATGCACTGTATTCTGCTTTGTATCTTAAAAGTGAGAAAAATAAAAGAAAATTCTAAGTTTCCTTAGAATTTCCACTGGCGCCGGCAGTATCCAATGAGATAGTGATTATTGAATTATTAAAGCGAATATGAGAAATTTGCTAGCGTTCATTTCCTTACGTCAAAGTGAGGCTCTTTCTTGATTGAAACGAAAGAGGTAATCAAGAGGATCAATTGAAAAGAAGAAAGCGGAAAGAAAACAAACGTAAAAGTAAAAACATTGTGACAACAAATAATGGGAAAAGCTAAGTATTCATTTTATATTCAATTTGGTAGACTGATCAAATATTTCATCTATATACTGTCAAGATATTTCGATAATGAAGAAGAAATTAATATTTTGCCAGTAGGAACGTTATGTGGTGCCAACAAACGAAATAGTTTCTATTATCTGCATATATTTCTAAGATGAGTTTATGTAACTGTTTACATTATTTACATCGTTTGGATTATTGCCCTTATATTTTTTATTGTTATATTCACGACTTTATAACCTTCAGGTTCCTTCAGGTGATTTTCGTTGGGATTTACACCGAGCCGTTTATTTAAGGTAGCAGAAGAAAGTAACAAGAAAGGACTAGACATAAACTGCACGAAAACTGAATGCATGGCCATCAGTAAAAAGGGCAGCCCAAAATGCCAAATACAGGTCGGGGATACCAGAATCAAGCAGGTACAAAAATTTGAATACCTGGGAAGCGTTATAACAGAAGAGGGAAAGTTGGACACAGAGATCCGAAGGCGAATTGGCATGGCGAATGAAGCATTCCAGAAGTTGAGTAAAGTATTAAGAAACAGTACAATTTCGCTAGAAACTAGGAAGAGAATACTGGATTGCTACGTGCTGTCCGTCCTTTAATATGGTAGTCAATGCTGGACAATACCATCAAAGATGAAGGAAAAACTTGAAGCAACTGAAAAGTGATTCTACAGAAGGATGCTGCAAATATCATGGATCGAGCATGTGAGCAATGATGAGGTCTTGGAAATGATGGAAACAAAAAGGAAATTAATACTGAGTATCAGGAAGAGAAAGCTGAAGTTCCTGGGACACGTAATGAAGAAGGATGGCTTGGAGAGTCTGATACTAACAGGCCAGATAGAGGGAAAAAGAGACAGGGGAAAGAAACAGATAACATATTTGAAGGACCTAATCAGGTGGATGACGCAACGAGGATTGCATGGTGTAACTGGAGAAGCCATGCTCAGAGCCACCAGGGATAGGGAAAAGTGGAAGGTCGTGAAGGGACAAGGCACATAGAATGTAGATCGATCTAGTTTCCCATGCCATGTTTCTTCAGGATATCTCAGTTTCATTTAATTCATTTAAGTACATCAACTCTCCAATTTTTGTTCATCTCCGCTTTGGCCAGGTATTGAAATCACTACTGTTCAAGTTAAATCACTGGATTACTTCAACCAACGCTTATCCACTTGGATATATATCCTTGAGACCATCAATAATACAAAATGCTAGAAAAAAACAAAAATAACAAGAATTGTTATATCACCTCTAAAGAATAGTTACTGAGACAGAAATTCCAAGCATTCATTCATTGATCTCCTAAATAACATAGACGAAATCTATAGTCTGAATAATGTAAATAGTGTAAGTAGTTTCTATTTGTACTTAGACTATTGTTACTCCGATAAATTCCCAAGAGCCACTTAAATGTATAGGGATACTGAATCAATTCACATGTGTGGAATAATAGATGCATATTATAATGATATGCAAAATATGAAACATTTGATGCTACCTTTCAGTAAGCGGCGAAACATCGTTTCATGATTCCGTTACAGATGACAGCAATCCTTGGGAAGATGTTGTGCGAATGGAACAACTTTCTTATGAATGAAATACAAGAGAGTCTAAAAGATTTCCCCTGTATATATGGCATTACGGATCATAGCTGTATCTGGACGGATAGAACTAAGAAGGGTAGGTCGTCTGAACATATGTTATAAAAAATAGCAATACAGTAGTGATGCAAGCTGAAAAATAGTTAAAACACCACAAGGCTATCATTACGTAATTACTTTTGAAGGCTGTCAAATCTTGAAAAAGAGAATTGGGAAGTTTCTAGTTTCATTTGTTTCAAGTAAAGAATATTAGCATTTATTTCAGTGAAAGAATGTTGCTAATCACAGCTCTCCACTACGTTCATTCACCTGGAGATCTTATCATTTATTTGTCTTTTTATAAAACGTTCAATTCTCTGTTCTGGTATCTATCTACAAAAAGCTCGTAAGGTTTTATCCGTTTTTTCGTTCAGCGCATATTATGACAATATACCCCGTGACTGACAAATTTTGTCACACATTTTCCTGATTACGTGTCCTGAGAATTTAACTGCCAGTTTCAAACAATAAAAGTTTTGTTTACGTTTTCCCTAAAATGTTCATGGTATTCTCAGTATCCTGAATCACAAAATTTTTGTTTTCTTTAATAAACCCTTTTATTCTGTGAGGAGATCATTTTAACTTTATTTTAACTTCCAGGTATTTTAATCTGCTATTAATTATACATTTCTACGTATAAACCGGATAAACGATTTCTATTTATTGTAATTTATTATGATTTATAACTTTTGTAGAAGAGTCTGTCAGTAAAGTGTCATACACGATAAACGCCTGGGCGATCATGTCTCGAAAGAGACATAACTAACTGGGCAGACGATTATAACGCAATAGATTGCCATTACTTTCTGTGGTAGACTAATTGCCAACCAAGGCTATAGAACCCAATCTGCCCTGTTATTTAACCCATAAGAGGAGGGAAGAGACGGATTGATACCTTTTCGAAGGGTATTTGCGCGTTAGTAAATGCAAAGATTCAACTGGATTTCGAAATTGGCTCCCGGATTTGTCGTTCTGAGCCGATATCCACTGCACCACAACGCAAAGAAGAGTAAGTGTCGAAATTACAAGAAAAAGCATTCAGGTGTTTGATGACACATTATGTATGCTGTTAAGATGGGATACACCAAAATTTGATACCAAGTCATTCGTTAAAGTTATTCATAATGTTTTTAATCATTTTACCCCAAGCAAGGTAGTTTTACTTCCATTAGTGTGCACGGGGTTACATAGGAAGAAAGTGATGAGAAAGCAGGACAGGTTATAGGGGGTGTCGGGAAGTGATTAGAAAAATGGTGAAAATACTGGTATGATGAGATTGGAGTGGACGGAGAAAAGAGCATGGAAGGGATGCGATTCAGTGAGATACGAGATGACTGTTGACTTTACATTTAAATTCTTGGAGATGTAGCTGTCGGCGAAACAATTATACGGAAGGGAATTCCACAGACGAGAAATGCGAGAAAAGAAGCTATTGGAGTAGAAGCTGAGGTTGTATTTTATTGGTTTCAGTGTAAAAGTGTGTGACCTAGTTGCTAGTCTAGTAGCTCGAGTAAATTCATGCATCGGAGGCAGCAGTGAGATAAGTTCATCGGAGAAGAAGAGACACAGGGAAGCCACATTACGCTGGTGAAAAAGTGACTGCATCTGAGCTACCAAGTCGGGATCAATCACATTGCAGAAATACCGTTGGATTTTGTCAAGAACGTCGAGGTGAATACCAGATGTAGCAGCAGTATTCAAAACACAGGGGGATGGTAGATGTTAAATATGTGCAGGATGAATTCAGACGAGAAAGCCTCCTGGCCCTAGACAGTGAACCGAATTTCTTAGCAGCAGACTTAGCTTTGGATTCGATAGAGTCATTTCATTTGGGTTCGGCTGATAGAGATAGGCCGAGAAGGCGCAGCGTTTTGCATTCAGGGAGACTAGCCTGTTCCATGCGGGTAGGAGTGTTTCTCTAAGGTGGTTAAAGGATAGCAGCTTAGTTTTGGGAGTATTAAAATTTACGAGCTATTTCTTACCTCAGTCAATCACAGATTGGAAGTTCTTTTCAAGATCAGCAACGAGGTTTGCTTCGTCAAGTTCATTAGATTTCTTATCGAGGTGGGAGTTAATGATGGTGGCGTCAAAGTAGATGCCTACTTGAGATCGGATTATATCAGAGAGATCATTGATGAATCTCAGAAAAAGCGTAGGACCTAGAATAGAGCCTTCAGGAACACCAGTAATCATATTATAATATCTGGAATCATAACCATTCAATCCTGTCTTCGTTACGCGATTTGTAAGAAACGACTGGATTAAGTCAAACAAGTCGTCTAGTCATACCGTAGCCCTGTAGCTTGCGTAGAAGTCTAACATGCCAGATTTTGTCAAATGCTCTGGAGATATATAGTGCAACAGCTCGCGCTTCGCATTTCTTCTCAAGATCCTGGTATATATGCACTGTAATCCTCGTTAGTATTTTATGAGCAAAATACTAACACACAGGAAGATCTCAATAGAAACGAAGAAAAGAGTGCTAGACTGCTACGTGATGTCAGTTCTTCAGTACGGCTGTGAATGCTGGACAATATCATCGAAAATGAGGACAAAACTGGAAGCGGCCGAAATGTGGTTCTACAGAAGGATGCTACGGATATCGTGGACTGAGCATACAAGCAACGACGAAGTGTTAGAAAGAATGGCAACAAAAAGGAAATTGATGCTGAGCATCAGGAAGAGACAACTGAAGTTCCTGGGACATGCAATGAGGAAGGAGAGCCTGGAGAACCTGATACTGACTGGTCTGATAGAAGGAAGGAGAGACAGAGGAAGGCAGCGGATAACATATCTGCAGAGTCTGATCAGGTGGATGACGGACCGGGGGTTGCCAGGAGCAAACATACTAAGAGCCACAAGGGATAGGGAGACGTGGAGATCCATGATCGCCTACGTCCTGAAGGGACAGGGCACATAGAAGAAGAAGAAGAAGAAGAAGAAGAAGAAGAATCCTTGTTAGCATATCAGAAGTAGACCTATTGAAGCGGAACCCATACTCTTTATCGGATCTGGAAATATCCCTAAGAAAATAGTTAGTATGGAGTACTGCTGCCATTTATGGTCAGGTGCCCCTGCCGTTCTCCTCAGTGTTCTTGACAAGCTCCAAAGGAGAGTCTGTAATGTGATAGGTACTGATCTGGCGACTCGTCTGCAGCCACTTTCCCATCGTCGAAATGTGGCCTCCCTCTGTCTCTTCTATAAATACTTTCATGGCTTCTGCTCGGATGAGCTTAAGTCATTGATGCCTCCTGCAACCAGACTGGCAACTGGGTCCCACCCATTCACAGTCAGGTTAGCCAAACACAGACGACAATTCTACTCCTGCAGCTTCCTCTCTCGCACTTCCCGCCTGTGGAACTCACTCCCGTATTATTGCTTTCCTGACGGCTACGACCTCCAGAAATTTAAAAGCAAAGTTAATACTCACCTACTAACCACTGGCCTCTAGCTCTCTCCCCTCCCCTGTATAACCTTCCCTTTCTCTCCGCCCATGTATCTGTCATCGCACCTGCTTTCTCAGCTTTCTATTGTTCCTTTCTAACTAGCTTGTACTCCTCACTCTTTTCTAATTAATCTTTTTACATTTATGTAACCCCCTGCACATCAGTGGCGTTTCTGCCTTGCTCGGGGTGAAATGATTAAAAAAAATAAATAAATAAATAAACCTGAAAAAGTAATGGAGAGAGTTTTTGGTTCACATTCAATAATTCCAAAGGTTTCAGAAGACTGACATTAAAACAACGACATCTATTAGCCTCTCTGGTTGGAAGAACTAGATAATTACATATTCTTCCCAGATATACCGTAAGTGAAGAATTATGAGATATCTCTTGCAAATCCTCTCGAGATGAAGTTACTGTTTCACGTTAGGTAAAAGTTCAGCTTTTAAGAAAACTAGTTTGTTTGTCACTGAAGTGTTTGCGTTTCTTGTTGTACTGGACAACCCCCTTGTTAACCATGCTGAAATACTTTTCTGTCGCTCTTGCCTTCAAGCCTTTCTCTGAGCATCATATTTTCCAAGTTTTTCTAGGTGCCCTAGAAATTTCATTTAAATCTTTCTGATGTTAGATATAATTATTCTTTTCTATTACACTTTTTCTAAACTTTTGATGTTGGTTGCATGTTTAGTCCGTAGTATTCTCAGCATCCTTCAGTAGGACTACAATCCTGTTACTTTATGCTTCTCATTCATATACAATGAGACATCAAGCATTCATTACAATTTAGACGTTCTGGTTTTAGATAGCCGTTATGGCAATTTTCTTAGTTTCAACAAAATTCTTTTCTTTCTTAATAATTTGCTTAGATTTTAAAAGGCATTTTTGCTATCCAAACACGATTTCGGCCTTCAGTATTGCACTTTTCGTTGTCAGTTAAAACACTTTCAAAATATTTAAATTGCTGATTTTGATATCTCCAGTTTGTAATTTACATGATGGGATGTTTTATTTTTTTGACAATCATGTATTCTATCGTCTTGCTATTGATATTTAGTCCTTTCTTCTCCCTTTCCTTTATTACCTTTTGCATTTGATGCGATTAAATTTTCGAAATTTTAAAGTCAGTATAAGTAACACTATTAAGTGAATGTAAGTGTACTGGATATGTTCATTAAATGCATACATCTTTGATAACATTCGAAATACTCTTATGACTAGAGGCACTGTCTCCACCGTACTCAACAATTTCCTAAATATAATGTTCTTGGCATTTAAATATATATTTGAAAAAGTGACAGCCACATAACCTTTTCACTCTAAATGTTCTTTCGCACAATGGCACAGTCGCCAGCCTCTTCTTTTCTAAATATCTAGTTGTATAGCCCAGCGTTGCTCGGGTGTAATGAAAGCTTTAAAACTAATCCATGTTCCTGGAGCTTAGACTCTTTGGACGTTGTCACGAAAGACCAAAAAGCAATAGTTTTTTTCCAGTTACAGCGAAACCGTAGACTGAAAGAAAATGAATGGATGTAAGTCAACTTTTCATTTCCTGGTATCGATATCAAATAAGTTTTTTTCGTCGTAAACTGAATTTTGAAGGTTAAATAAGTCCTCTAAGTAAATGGTATCATGGCTGAGACTAAGAACTACAATTATACTTACTTAGAGTCAAACCTGAAGCAAAAACTAAACTAAAACACTGAAAAAATACAGATATACAGGCAGATAAACAGACACATGCACAAACATCTTGTCTTTTACATATATATATATATATATATATATATATATATATATATATATATAGTGATGATCATCCACGTATACTGTCTTAATATGTATAGGAAAGAATATTAATAAAAAGTTTTGAATTTAAAAATGTACTTTTTTTTAACAGTATTTGTTTATTTTTAAACAGTATTTGTTTATTTTTAAACAGTATTTGTTTATTTAATAAAAATAAACAAATACTGTTAAAAAAAGTACATTTTTAAATTCAAAACTTTTTATTAATATTCTTTCCTATATATATATATATATATATATATATATATATATATATAAATATATATAATCGATTTTCTGCACTATTGTAAGAACTGCAACCTTGAAACTTCTGAATATCTTTTCTTATTCCTTTGTCTATGATTGTATCAAATTTGATTAAAATCGGACCACTCCTTCTATAACCCGATTTTTCGATTATCGATTATCGATATTTATAGGGGGTATCTCGACACAAAACATAGCTAAGAACACTCGCAGACGCCTATAGTACAACTGTATAAATTTTCAAGAAAATCGGCTCAGGTAACGGATACACACACACACAGGCACACACACACACACACAGACAAATTTTCATTTATAAATAAGTTTAGATATTCAATGGCGCTCTATTCTTTTGTATTACCAGCTTAGACCATGACAACCAAGACCCAACTAGTTATGTACAGATGGTTGAATCTCTCTCATCTCCTACGTATTTCATTGGTAAGGAGAATGTTCCACCCAGAAAGCCGCTCACCGAGAACAGCGTGAAGGCTTACCGAATGTGACAAGCTTAACGCTTTCAAGTCTACAGCCAATCGTTATCTGTCCACCATATGCTCATAATCTTAAATTCCTACTTCATACACTTGAGTTCATATCAAGAAACTCTTTCAATAAGCCTCTACCTCGAATCGCTCATGGTGCTATTATTGAGTGGGTTTAATATTTTTTTAAAAATTCAAAAAATCATTCTATTAGTTAGAACGATTATATTCCCTGCAATTACACACACGATATCTATTTCTTATCGCAAGAGATTTCGAGACAAAATGTCTACTTCAACTCAACAACAGTTACAGGATATGCTAAGAAAAATCAGTGACGATTTATCGCCTGCTTTCTAAACAAATCTTTTAAATGAAAGATTTGAATGAAATTTGAAATGGTGTGGTTAGATTAATTATATTATTCACATTGTTCGGACAGTTATCCTCATCTTTGTTGCCATAATTCACGACATTTCGGCTTTCTTCAGGTGAATGGATCTTGAACTGGACCGTTATTTTATGGGGGTATATTTTTCTCGTTTCATGAGTTATGCTGCTTCCAGATGTCTTAGTCATCTTCATTTAATACAAAATTTCAGTTCAATATTTGATTTACCTGAAGAAGATCAAAACGTACAAAAGCTGAAATATCGTAAATATAACAACTAAATGAGTACAACAGTCTGAGTAATGTAAATAATGTAAATAATTACAAAATCTATTCTCAGAAATATCGACAAATATTGGTGGGGTTATAGTGAGATTGGATGTTTTTGGGAGCCTGATATCTCATAAGCAAAAAGAGCAAACCAAAATGCCAAATACATGTGAGGGATACTAAAATCAAGCAGGTACAAGAATTTCAATAACTGGAAAGTGTTTTAACATAAGACAGAGATCCGAAGACGAATTGGCATGGCGAAGTACGCGATCAAGAAGCTGAGTAAAATATTAAGACACAGAAAACTATAACTAGAAACAAAGAAGAGATTACTAGATTGCTATGCGATGTCAGTTCTTCAATACGGCAGTGAATGTTAGACAGTATTATCAAAGATGAAGGAAAAACTTGAAGCAGCTGAATTGTGGTTCTGCAGAAGAATAATGCGGATATTATGCATCAAGCATGTGAGCAATGATGAGGTGTTGGAAAGAATGGAAACGATGATGGCTTTCCACGTCTCCCTATTCCTGGTGGCTCTTAGCACGCCTTCTCTTGTTACACCATGCATCACTTGTTCCATCATCCACCTGATTACGTTCTTCAACAAAGGTATCCGCTGCTTTCCCCTGTCTACTTTTCTCTCTATCTGCCCTGTGAGTACCAGTTTCTCTAATCCCTCTTTCCTCACTGCATGTTTCAGAAACTTCAGCTGACTCTTCTTGATGCTCAGTATTAATATCCTTTTCTTACTAAAAATTTCTAAGTGATTACATCTTTAAAGTTGCCATCATGCAAATACTGAATATGTTACGCTAATGTTTTAAAGTTTTCTGGATAACGTTCTCAGATTATTTTAAACCTTAAGTGTTATTCTGTTTTTATTATTCTTATTCTTTTGATGATATTTCGACTCTGTCTCGTGTTCCTTCAGAACGTGGGCAATCTTTTCTTTCCAAAACATCGTATCAGGTGTAGTTTTAATAGAGTTTACCTGTATACTACCCGACTACTTTATCGAACATAAATTATACTGATATACATTCTTATTTTTCTATGTGCAATATCCCTTCAGAATAGTGGCGACCATTGCTCTCCAATATTTGCTGTCCGTTAAAGTTCTTTAAAGAAAAAAGAATAACTAGACGCACTTTTTCTAATTGTGTGTCCAGTTTTTCTTTCTTTTCAAAATTATGTGTAGAGTCTCCATTTTTTCTTTAATTTTAAAACTAGCAGTATAGCCCGGCGTTGCTCAGGTGTAATGAAAGCCTTAAAACTAATCCATGATCCTGGAGCTCAGACTCTTTGAATGTTGGCACGAAAGACTAAAAAGTAATAGTTCTTTCCAGTTAAAGCGAAACAGTAGACTGAATGAAAAATGAATGGAGGTAAGTCAAATTTTGATTTCCTGGTATCGATATCAAATACGTTTAAATAAGTAAATGGTATCATGGCTGAGAAAGTGACTGGATTTGAACGGCCAGGTATGGACCGATCACATTACAGATTCTCCTGAGATGAACATCAGGCGCGCCTGACCAGATATGACAACAGCAATCTATGCATAGTCGGATAACACGTAAGAATATTTCAATGCGTAAAGGTTACATTCAATTTGTCATTAGTAGTTTAGGCATTTTTTCATCATTTCTTCGTTAGAAATGTTACAATAATAAACTCAGCGAATGTATTTTTGTCTCTCTATTTCTCTATTGGGCCTATTTCTGACAAAATTTTGCTTGCCGTAAAATTCGTTACATTCTGTTAATATTACGTATTTTTACAGGAGTCACTGGTTTTTATTATTATTTTAGTATATATGTAATTGTTTCTCTTGCCATTCTTTTATGTAGCGATTAAAAGCAATTCATTTTCGTTATTAAGAGACCCAGAAGTAAAAATAAAGGATTCAACTACAACCGGAATTATTAGTGTCATATTATCGCACATTTCTTTAGAATTCAGCTTCAAGATACTTGCATTTTGATAGTTATTATTATTATTATTATTATTATTATTATTATTATTATTATTATTATTATTATTCCGATTTCTGCTATGGTCACACTACCTACCAAGTCTTCGAGAAGAACAAATGCAGGTAGTGGTGAGTTGTCATGACTACATCACTAGCGTAACATGGACAAAGTTCTTCTTAGTGTTTGGGCCTAACTTATTAAGACAATGTTTGTATTTCTCATACATTTGTGTTTTCCGGGATGCTTTCAATGGGTTGTTCTGTTCCTTATTTTTATTTTTACATTTCATGCATATCTACTTGACTGGAACTATTCTACTTTTCAATTTTCACAATTTTCCCATTTCGATTTTTATGCTTCGATATTTTTTTCAAATTCCTTAGTTACCATGTTACAGTCCGCTGGACAAGAAATAACAATTATTAGATATTTTTTTTTTTAGTTTTTTGACAATCATATCCGACCTATTTGCTTTAGTTTTCCTGTCTGCAAAGATGTTGTAATCCCTAAAGTTTATGGTTTCCTAATATTTGTCACAGATCCTGCATTTTGTTCCCACATTATTATGTATGATATTTGCCTGAAAGTTCCGACTTGAAAGACACTGAACTTCGCTGCAGGAATAAAGACTTCCGTTTCAGCTTGTTAGTAACCATCAATGTGTATTAACTTTATCAACATCCACATTATTAACACGTTCTGGATATTGGCTATGCACAGAAGGTTTTTCTTGAAAGATTTGTTTCATTCGTTTCGGATCTTTTTCCTTTTTATCTTTTTTATAATTTTGCTGCAAAAGGTTGGTACTTGGGTTCTGTTTTGGAGGTCTACAGAATCTACAAAATGTAAATCTCGTGTGTATTTTCAACCGTCTTTGATAGTTAAATATTCTTCTTTCTGTTTCCATGTTGTTTGACTAATTGTATTATCCGTTTTTTTTTGTTGTTCCCGTATATGCTAGGAAATCAATAATTGATGCATTGTATGACAATTCTAGCTAAATAATACCTCTTTCCGGGGTATGTATAGATGGTCCGCAGTAACTATTGGATGATGCATGCTATGTTTATAAAGAATCTATCTTGTCTTAGAATTAATTCGTCGGATGTCATTTAGAATCCAGTTCAAGATATTAGAACTGTATTGAACCACTGGGATAGCAAAACAATTATTTGACATAATTCTGTTCTGAGAATTCAATTCAGTTCTTAATATTAGTCGCATCCTTCTACAGTACTCGTTTCGCACGAGTTCTTTCATTTTTTTATGAAACCCTTGACCCTCATTCCCACTGATGCACTTATAAGATTCTGCTTGCTCCTAATATTTGATTGTTAATCCGAGGTCTAATCTAATGGAGGAAGTTTTTAGTGATCCTCTTAAAATTGTGAATTCAGCATATTTAACCAAAGAAGATTCCATTCCAATATCGTCACTCCTTTCAGAAGACTTTCTAGCTTTGTTAGTTGTAATTTTGGGAGTCGTTCTTCTATTTTTATATTCTTTTGGCCGACTTATATGCTTCATGATATCTTGTTTCCTTCTTATATTCTTTTCTTGTTTTCCGTAAAATAAATTGGTTTAACGTGATTTGGGCTTGTTTTATTGCAGGTTTGTGAGCGAAAAATATCACGCTTTTTCAACTCTTCAAAACTTTCAGCAGTATTTTCACAGTGATTGGTGCGTATTTCAGTTTCTTTGTTATTTTCTGTGGTTTGCATGATGTTAGTAATTTTTATATCCATTTCTGGTCCCCTTTAATATTCTATTGATTCAGCTATTCTTGTTGCATTTTTTTTTCATTTCTTTGATCTCAGTATTTTTCAATCGGTTATTTCTGATAATCTACCTTCTACATTGGCTAGTTTATTTTTGTTAATGCACTTTCTAATTGTTTGTCTAACATTTCCTCGCTAAGTTTTATATGTCTGGCGAGTGATGTTTTGCTGAGACTTGTGCAACACTTCATATAATTCAGTCAAAACGCGTTTGTACACCTCACGATACCATTTTATCTTTTCTTTCTTTAAATAAACAATTGTGGATTTGTTTCGAGAATTGGCAAGGCCATCATTGAGATTATCTCGGTCATGGGATCTGAAGATTCATTATTTTTGTAAGATTTTTTCCTATGGCAAAATTTGAACCTCAGGTAGGTTCCCTCCTGATGAACAAGTTCCCTGCTTATCCATTGGAAGAGCTATGCTTGACTTTTCTGTTTGAATTTTATTTCAAATATTGTTCCCACGAATGACTCCCGTGTCCAAAAGTCTACCAGAATTTGCCCGTAACATTAGGTAACAGTCTTTGTAGAGTGTGTCGGTCATGCCTGGTAAAGGCCACTTCTAAACATAGCCAACAATTCCCGCATTTAACGATATCATCAGGTTGTTGGAACAATAATTGGAATTTTGTTTGCTGAACATTAACATAAATGTGTAAGAAGAAGAATGTTTCAAAGAAAAATATACGTATTTAAAATGCCCACAGAAGTTTAGAGTTAATGGTTTGATAATAGCAGAATGTAAAGTCTTATGTTCTTTCCTTCTTTTGTTTTTTGGTAGATTGGCGACAAGGGAAGAAAGAAGGTGAAAACAAATAAAGAATTTGTACTTAGAGTGTCCTGTTGTTGTTGTTATATTTTTTCTTTGGCGGCATGGAGCGTAAACGAAGAGGTAAAAGGAATATGTGCCGCGCCCTTACGTCTAAGTCGGCTCTCTTTTGTTACATTGCCACAAGGTCCGTCAGCTAACCGCTCCCATGTTAACTGCTTTCGACCGGTCAAGAGATGTCGTTTAAGTAGTGGATTTGTCATGTGACCGGCTTCAGCAGGCATTTTCTTCTTTAGGTTTGAAAAAACATTGACTAACGTCATATATTAATTTTCGATTTTTATCAAATCAGGATCCAGAATTTTACGATTAAGACTGACTTGTGAAATTTACCTTGGTCTGGGTTTTTCCAAAATGTTATTAGTCGTTTGAATTCGATTTTGCGGGTGTGCAACTTTATTTTCACACTGACTTGTGAAATTTGCCTAGGTCTGGGTTTTTTTCAAAACGTTTTTAGTCGTTTAGATCTAATTTTGCGGGTGTGAAATTTTACTTTGTGTATTTTAGTTAACCGTTGAATGATATACAATTTGTATCCTATATCTTTTACAGACAAGATTCCGAAGCCGGACGAGGTCATTAGCGACCTCATAACGCAAACTATTATTATTATTACTATTATTATGATTATTATTATTATTATTATTATTATTACTTCTACTACTAGACTAGTGTAAGTGACGGCAATAGTTAAGAAAGTTTTATGATGGAGATGCAATTAAAAAGAACTCTTCAGATAAAGAATCCACACTAAGAGATGGGCAAATGAACTGTCTAATCAATCCGTTCACGTTGTAATTTTTAGATATTCAATAGAGTCACTGATTAATTGATTACTCTTACTATTATATAAATCGCATTTTGCTCAATATCTTTTCAATGTTAAAATTTTATGTGCATAATATAACAGTGAAATGAAAAAAAATCTCTGGGAAGAAAAAAGTTACCCTCAAAATGATAAAGTCGGCGTCCACAAAAAATTAATAAATTGAAAGTTTAAAATTATAATTTATTTTGTTAGATACTTCTAACAAAAGAAACTCTCATTTTTAATAGCATACACAAACAAATACTCATGAATATATTCGAGTGGGACTTACTGTGTTGGTGAGTTTTAGTACGAAGCATTCACTGCTCTTTTAGTTTCAGCATGGAAAAAATTCATTTCACACATTTCGAAAGATGAGAAGTTAGAACAGTGTGCTATTTTCTGGAGTATCGGCCATCATTTCCCACTCGCCATCGAATATGGGGTCGTTGATGCTTCTGTAACATTTTACATGTAAACGCAAACACATTTATCATCCGGACAAAGTAATAGTCAGTGAAGTGTTATACGTGATACACGTTTAGGCATTTATACGTGATACATGTGTTATACGGGATACACGTTTAGACTAACTAAGGACAAGATTTTCCACAGTAGGTTGCATATTTCTTTCTGCAGTAGACTGGTCGCTAACCAAGGACATTGAACCCAATCTGTTCTGGTATTTAATACATAGCTAGAGAGAAAAGGAATGAAAATACTCTTTCCCAAGGGTATTTGCACGTAAGTGAATGCAACGAATTCAACTGAAATTTAAACTCTGCTCTCTGATTTTGCTTTCTGATAATCTACTGCACAACAACGCCCATCCTTTTACTTTACAGTTCACACACACACACACACACACACACACACACACACACACACACACACACACACACACACAAAAAAAAAAAAAAAGCCTACCTTCTTCTACTGGACGCTCGTAGCCTAGGGGTAGAATCGCCGACTGACGCCAATTCAGTCCTGTGTTAGGAAGCGACCGGAGTCCGAGCCGTTCTGATGAGCTGTAATACAGTGAAACAGATCTGTCTGCGGATGATTATATATATATATATATATATATATATAGTTAACTCGTTTACAAATGAAAGGGCTGCTTCTGATATCATGTTTAATGGCTGCTAAGGCTGCCATATTATGGGCTGCTACTGATATTATGTGTAAAGCATGCTACTGATATTAAAATGAACAACAGGGCCTTTGAATACAGCTTCTTCTCTACACCTATGCAAAAGATATTTATGTTCAGATCTGTTATCCTAACGTAAACAAAAATGAGGCTTATTTTGTTATTTATTAATCTGCCAGATTGCTAATACATATACTGGCGGATTAATAAATATTTAAATCCATCCATTTTATTTGTACACACACGCAAACGCATGTATGTATAGGAAACGACATATAATGTTTTATATTTCAAATCAATTTTCAGAGAAAAAATATTTTATTAACAAATGTGAAAAAATATAAACAAAATGAGAAGAATCTAAATGGAATTGGCTAGATCTCATACTCTCTCCTTATATATATATATATATATATATATATATCATTCGAATTCTCAGCATACATTCTTCTTTGTATGTAGTTACATCAATGTAAACATCACTATTGTCCAATCAAGTCATTAAATATGAAACATTTTTCACGTTGGGACAGTTTCCCTAACACACACACACACACACACACACACACACACACACACACACACATGTGTATATATATATATATATATATATATATATATATATATATATAAACACAACATTTTTTTAAATAATTTTACCCCAAGCATGGGAGTTTTACTGCCACAATTGCACAGGGGTTACATAGGGGAAGGAGATGAGATAGATGGAGTGTCAGGAGGACGACAATAGACAGAAGAGAATACCGGTGTAATGGGGGTAGAGTGGATGGAGAAAAGAGCTTGAGAGAAAGGATGCGAGTCAGTGAGATAGGAGATGTCTATTGACCTTTCATTGAAATTACATGTGGTTGTAGCTGTCAGGGAAGCAAGTATACGAAAGGGAATTCCACAGGCGGCAAGTGCGAGAAAAGAAGCTGTTAGAATAGAAATTAAATTTGGGGAGATTGTAGCTCTCGGGGAAGCAAGTATACGGAAGGGAATTCCACAGGCGGAAAGTGCGAGAAAAGCAGCTGTTAGAGTAGAAATTAAATTTCTGGAGATTGTAGCTGTCGGGAAAGGAAGTATACGGAAGGGAATTCCACAGGCTGGAAGTGCAATAAAAGAGGCTGTTAGAGTAGAAATTACAATTACAGTTACATTTAATCGGTTACACTGTTAAAGGGTGGAATCTAGTTGCTAGTCTAGTAGCTCGTGGAAATTCATACACAGAGGGCACCAGTGAGCTAAGTTCATTAGAGTAGAAGCCGTAAAAGCATTTGTAGAAGAGCACAGGGATATATATATATATATATATATATATATATATTAGTCATCCACATACAAACCTGTTTCGCTGTAACAGCTCATCAGTGTGGCTAGATACATCCACTTGCTTCTGGCCGGAATCGAAACTTGACCGAGTTGGTGCCAATTGGAGTCGCTTCCCACTAAGACATAGGTGCATGGAATCAGGGAAGGAAAATTTTAAGGCATTGTATTTAAGCAGTGCATACACATGATATTAAGTGGTAAATTTGTATAGAGAGCATAATGGATGTTATCTAGAGCAATAATATATTTAGAAAAGAAAACTCAATATATATATATATATATATATATATATATATATATATATATATATATATTGCTATTAATAACATATACACTTTCTTTCGCTGCTATTGGTATAATGCACACAATTATATCCAGGTATTTTTAATCGATACCTGAATGAGTCCGAGCGTAATTTTGATTTAAAACATATTACTTTAATTAAAATAGAAAGCAAATTACCATCGTTAGATTATCGACAATAAATTCGCGCCTGTGATTTCTGCAACATTTTGAAATTCTTCGCAGGTACTCTGTTATCACAATGTGGAATACTTAATAACAAAAGTGATAGGATCATAGAAAAAAAGCTAAACATACTTTACCTAAGCTCATATTTCAAAAGAAAAAATTAAACTAAAAATTTCAGCGTCACCTATCCTTCTTGCACATGAGTAGTCACATCAACGTGAACAGTTTTTTCTCTGATGAAGTTTTAATCGGGGGCAGATGCCTCACTCGAAACATATATATATATATATATATATATATAATCAAGTCTGTATGTTATATAGGCTTGATTAAAACCTCGTTTAGACTGATGGTCATTCGTGGTCGAGAGCTTCCCCTATGTGGATAGGGATCGCAGGTTCAAATCCTGCCGAGTGACACACATTTTCGTAATAAAAATTTGTCGTAAATAATCGGGCCCGTAGATATAAATATATAATACTGTTTAATTAAAAACAGAATATCTATGTAAATACGAGTATCGATAAAAAGTAATGATTTAAAAAATCACTTCAAATTGTGGGTTGTTTAAAACCCAGTTGCGTTATTCTTCATTATTTCCGTTATATATATATATATATATATATATATATATATATATATATATATATATATATATATATATATGCGATTTACGAATTGCCTTAGTAATGAATTGAGTTCTCTATGTTACTGGCGTGTGTATACACCAAATATATATAACAAGCTAAAATGGCTTAGGGAGTAGGGACTCCGACTGACACCAAATCGGTCGTGTTTCGAAACGGCTGGGAGAAAGTAGTTGTCTAGTCACACTGATGAGCTGTGATATAGCGAAACAGGCTTATATGTGGATAACTATATATGTTATTAGTAGTAAGAACTAATTGTATAGCACTCCATAGTTCATAGCACTTGCTTTTTACGTAAAATGGCAATATTTGTTATATTATTTTTGTTATTAAAGTTTATAATAAAAAATTAATTTCAATACTCAAGAACTGCCGTTTTTTGGTGCTATCTTTAGGAAATTGTATATATCTTGAAAGCTGAGCCTATTTCTCCCTTATTCTAGTGGTTTTGGATAAATATGCCCTTAGAAAGTTTACGATGGATAATGGTATAAGGTTAGAGGGTGAGCGGGAGAATTAGAGGGGTCACTACGAATTCAGTAAGTTACGTGATCGATTGGGGAATGGTGTTAGAGGTTTGACGTAGGTGAGAGGAACTGAGTGGTCATGAAAAGCATAGTGGTTATATTTATAATAGAAAATGTAATTAATTATACTTTAAGATAAACGAAAGGTTGTGTTGACTGTTAATTTGTTTCGTTTGTTTACCAAGGTTAATTTAGAAAACTGGATAATTTGGCAGTTTTTACTGAAAACATAGAAAACAGGGTCCGTGTCAAGATTTACAGGTTCTGTCTTTTTTAAAAAAAATTCCATTTTACGGTAGAAGTTTTATTACCTTCTTTAAGATGCCAAAAGTATTTTGAGAGGGATGTGCTATTTCTGTACTTCTTATAATTAAAGGATAAAATAAGTTGATGCCATCGAGATTTGAAGATGTTCTTGGCGTTACTAATGTAAAATTTATTAGTGGAAATATTATTTAATAGTGGAAATAGTACATAGGTAAACAATAGAATCAGAACGACACCTCTTCTGTAATGGACCATCATTCGGGATTCGGCAATGACATGCATTGGTAATGTTATCTTTTCTTATTTTAAGATGGTGTTGATTACTTAGCCTGTTTTATATGTTTAAGGTTTCAAACAAATACAACAACCTACTAAAATGTGGAACGAGTAGGCTCAAATTTATATATATATATATACATATATCATTTCTTAACTCTTCCAATCGTATCGCACCTGAGCTAAAAACTGTACATTATATATATATATATATATATATATATATATATATATATATAAAGTTGCAACACTAGGAAATAATACTTAAAAAAAAGAATGTTTCTTATTAGCTACTTAGTAATTACTCAATCTTAAATTACCAACGATTTTGGTTCTGAAGAAATGGTCAGTCAAACGGCGCCTAGCAAATTTTAATGTTGTGATATTTCTGTATCCCGTTTCATTAATAACCTATGATTCCTCTTTTTTAAATTTAATATATATATATATATATATAGTCATCCGCAGACAGATCTGTTTTGTTGTATCACAGCTCATCAATACGGTTAGACACTGATTGCTTTTAACCCAGGATTTAAACCCGACGGAATTGGCGTCAGTCGGCGATTCTACATTTGGGCTATGGGTGCTCAGTAGAGGAAGGCAGACTTTCTAACGCATATATTATCATTATACTCGCCCAATAGCTAGAGTGCTCTAATTCATTATTGAATGAGCAATGCGTACACGCCAGAGTAGCTACTCTTTTTCAAAGTCTCCTATTCTTCCAGAGTGGTCAGTCAGGGTGTGAGAGCGTAAATAGTCATCCGCAGACAGATCTGTTTCGCTGTATCACAGCTCATCATTACGGTTAGACTCCGATTGCTTTTTAACCCAGGATTGAAACCCGACCGAATTGGCGTCAGTCAGCAATTCTACCTCTGGGCTATGGGCGTTCGGTGGAAGAAGACAGACTTTTTAGCGCATATATTATCATTATACGTGGTCAATATCTAGAGTGCTCTAATTCATTTTACTTAATGAGCGATATATATATATATTCTCTCTCTCTCTGTATATATATATATATATATATATATATATATATATATATATATATATACAGTGTATCAGATATATGTATGTACAGAGTGCACGAAAAATGCTTCTATAAAATTTGCTAGCGGCTTCAACACGCCACAACAAAGACAAAAGTCCATATAAACAGCAATCTGCAAATCTTGTATCTTTCTTGATACGTAGTTGTGATGCCACAGATCTTGTCGCAGGAACACTATAATAAACACGAGCAATGATTCGATGATTCAGCTGCCTTCGGTGTGTAAACGCAATGTGATACAACCATGCAGCTTCGCCTTCATTACGATTCGTATACAAACATCATATCTGCATCATCCCTATATGAATATCCTGCTATTACTAAAAGGAATATTTCTTACTGAACTCATTACTACACATGTTAAACGTTGGAAACAGACTAGCCACATGAATAACAAGTATAATCTAATTGTAGTCTAAATGGATACACATCGCAAATTTTCTTTAAACTTGCTCACTCAAAAGCGGAGGATTTGCAGACATATGTTTATATGGACATTTCTTTTTGTTTTGGTGTTGGAAACCAGCCCACAAGTTTTGTAAAAGCATTTTTGATACATTATATATATATATATATATATATATATATATATATATATGTACGTTTGATGTACAATTAAGAGAGTAAAAGCTAAATAGACTGATAAGATTCAAATACCGTCCATTAATATCAGATTGAGTGCGTTTCCTCTTCTCCTTTGTATGTTTGACAATAGTCACTATCTGAAAATTCTTTTAAATCGTATTTCTTGTCTGAGGAATCTAATTACGAAATGTCGGCCACGACTCGGTGTAAATATCGCAAATTCCGATTTGCACTTCCGATGCATGAAAGTCCAATTTCCGCGGTGTACGCGTCTCGCTCTATCAATGAAGCACGGCAACGCTGATAAAATATTGATTTAGTCCCTTGTTTCTTACTCGGAGAATCCACAGTTATCAAGTAACTCTCACTGAAATAGCGTGTACGTCTTAGAATAAGTATGGATTCTTAAGAAATTTCGATCAATCTGAATTCAACTGGTCGAAGATTGATGCTTTAAATTAATTTCACGTATCAGGCAATAAATAAAGATTATGTAAAAATACTAAAATGGTGGATATATGTGATTTTATTTCATTATTCCGCGTTCTTGTAAAAATTAGGAAAACAATTATAGGCATTTTTGTAATTGTATAGTATCTATAATGATAGAAAGTACCAAAACACAGATAACACACACATGCACACACACACACACACATATATATATATAATAAATGTATATGTGTGTAAAGACAGAGAGAGAGAGACAGACAGAGAGTGACAGAGAGAGAGAGAGACATAAACAAAGAGAAAAAGAAATGGCCAAGTTATTGACTGGACAGGAAAAGATAAACTTTCAATTTCAGGCATCCTTACAACATCTCTTTTGAGGATTTTTTACTCACAAGAAATGGAAAGATTATGATGAATCAATTACAAATAAATTTGGATTACGGCATCGTGCTCGTTTTTTTTTCCTCGCACGAATTTATCTCTCTCTCGCTCTCTCTCTCTCTCACTCACTCACTCACTCACTCACACACACACACAGACACACACACACACACACACACACACACACACACACACACATATATATATATATATATATAAAATGAAAATAAAAATAAAGGGAAAGAAAAAGAAAAAGAAAACGAAAAAGAAAAAGAAAAAGATAGAATAAAATCAAATAAATAAGAAAAGAAAAAATTGACATCGTCTGGGTTCGCAAAAAAAAGAGAATGTAACTAAAAATTAACAGACAGCCGTGTTAAATCGACGTAAGTTTAAGCAACACGGAAAAAAGGTGGTAAGAGAGATAAAAGAAGGAAGAGAGGGAAAAAGAAAGAAACGAAAGAAAAAAATTTTTTTAAATATTACAGACGCTGGACAAATTCAAAAACCTAATTTCCCCAAAACGTTGAAGTATAAGAAAAAGGCCTTTACTTAAAAAGGCATAATTATTAATAAAAGGGAATAAAAAATATAGGATTTAAAATAAAATTATTTAAAAAAAAAATTATGTCATTTGAAATTAAACTAAATAAAGACAACACTAGGTAAAAAAAAAAAAAATTAATTACAATTATACATACCAATAGAAGTACACACATACATACATATATATACACACACACAATTCTACGATTAAGAATACATATATACATACACATACACACACATACATTCAATTTATTACACACTTATATACATATACATGCGCATACACACATATATATGTGTGTACACACCTATATACAAAAAATTCATATACACACAATATACATGTGTACAAATGCATGCACACATACACACACACACACACACACACACACACACACACACATATATATATATATATATATACATATGCACTCACACACATACATATAAAAATATAAACAATTAATGAATATTATGAAAAGGAGCATTTAAATAGCTAAAAAATTTTTTTCCAAAATTACATATAGCCCACATACATAAATACATAAAATATGCACATCCACACACAAACATACACATATACATAAAAAATTAAGAAAGAAAAAAAGAAAAAAAGAAAAATAATAAAAAGAAAAATTAAAAGCTAAAAATTAAAAAATTAAAAAATTAAAAAATTAAAAATTAAAAAAAATAAAATTTAAAAAATTATTAAAAAAAATATTATTAAAAAATTTTTTTTTAAAATTATAGAAAAATTTAGAATTTAAAAATTAAAAATTAGAAGTTAAATTTTAAAATCCGCCCTATGGCGGCACTTGTTTATAAATTCCCTCCTAAGGTTCAAAAGTAAGTCCTGATGAGGATACTTCAAAATCAGAATCTTCTCCAATAAACACAGACGACACCTATCACGAAAACTTTTAGGAGTACAAGCTGAGCCTATTAATTTCCATTAATATTAATTAATTTCCATTAATATTGGTAAGTACTTTCTCAGATTAATCGATAAACATTTTAATAAGAATAACAATCCTTTAAATAAAATTTTTAATAGGTTCACCCTAAAAATTAATTATTCTTGCACCTCAAATATAGATAATATAATTAATTCCCATAATAAACAAATTTTAATGAACCTAAATAATACGGAAGTTAAATCCGGAATTGTCGATAAATGCAATTGTTATTCTGTGGATGCCTGCCCGGTGCAAGGCAAATGTAAATCCACCCATGTAATTTATGAAGCCCGCATTTCTCCATCTAATAACAAGGACAATTACCGGACCTATATTGGCATGTCCGCGGGCTCTTTCAATCACAAGTACTCGTTTTCGAACCCTAAACAGAGATTCCAGACGGCACTATCACGTAGGTTCTGGGAAATGAAAGAGGAAGGGCAGGACCCTATAATCAGCTGGAAATTAATAGGCTCAGCTTGTACTTCTAAAAGTTTTCGTGATAGGTGTCGTCTGTGTTTATTGGAGAAGATTCTGATTTTGAAGTATCCTCATCAGGACTTACTTTTGAACCTTAGGAGGGAATTTATAAACAAGTGCCGCCATAGGGCGGATTTCAAAATTTAACTACTAATTTTTAATTTTTAAATTCTAAATTTTTCTATAATTTTTAAAAGATTTTTTTAATAATAATTTTTTTTAATAATAATTTTTTTAAATTTTATTTTTTTTAATTTTTAATTTTTTAATTTTTTAATTTTTAGCTTTTAATTTTTAGCTTTTAATTTTTCTTTTTATTAGTTTTCTTTTTTTCCTTTTTTCTTTCTTAATTTTTTATGTACATGTGTATGTTTGTCTGTGGATGTGCATATTTGTATGTATTTATGTATGTGGGCTATATGTAATTTTGGAAAAAAATTTTTTTAGCTATTTAAATGCTCCTTTTCATAATATTCATTAATTGTTTATATCTTTATATGTATGTGTGTGAGTGCATATGTATATATATATATGTGTGTGTGTGTGTGTGTGTGTGTGTGTGCATGTATGTGTACACATGTATATTGTGTGTATATGAATTTTTTGTATATAGGTGTGTACATACATATATATGTGTGTATGCGCATGTATATGTATATAAGTGTGTAATAAATTGAATGTATGTGTGTGTATGTGTATGTATATATGTATTCTTATTCGTAGAATTGTGTGTGTATATATATGTATGTATGTGTGTACTTCTATTGGTATGTATAATTGTAATTAATTTTTTTTTTTTTACCTAGTGTTGTCTTTATTTAGTTTAATTTCAAATGACATATTTTTTTTTTTTAAATAATTTTATTTTAAATCCTATATCTTTTTATTCCTTTTTATTAATAATTATGCCTTTTTAAGTAAAGGCCTTTTTCTTATACTTCAACGTTTTGGGGAAATTAGGTTTTTGAATTTGTCCAGCGTCTGTAATATTTAAAAAAAAATTTTTCTTTCGTTTCTTTCTTTTTCCCTCCCTTCCTTCTTTTATCTCTCTTACCACCTTTTTTCCGTGTTGCTTAAACTTACGTCGATTTAACACGGCTGTCTGTTAATTTTTAGTTACATTCTCCCTTTTTTTTGCGAACCCAGACGATGTCAATTTTTTCTTTTCTTATTTATTTGATTTTATTCTATCTTTTTCTTTTTCTTTTTCGTTTTCTTTCCCTTTATTTTTATTTATTTTATTTTTTTTATTTTATTTTATTTTTTAATTTCTTTGCAGTTTATTTAAAAAGGAAAAGTAGACTAATTTTTCTCCAGTTTCTGAAAGGATTTTTCTGTTGCTGAGGTGATGTGTTGTCCCCCGTGGGGATCTTCATATCGAAATGTCCATTCAACATCTTTGAATTAATCCTTTTTTAATATATATTTGCTCTGTAATATTTTATTACATGGAGCTCTCTTCCTGTATCATTTTTTAATATTAAAATAAAATTTTTAATATTAATTAGGATCGGTTTTTTTGGAATTTACCTTCCTGCTTTTTTCCCTTGGATTGAAGTATCTGAATTAATATATATATATATATATATATATATATATATATATATATATATATACAAATCTAACATTTGTCAATTGATTAATATTGTCACAACTTGCCTAGTGGTCCTGCTATGTATTTAGAAGTTATTGATATTGTTGTGGATCCCGGTTGAGGAACCGCACAAAATAATGAACAACAAAAACAGAAATTGAGATAAAAAAGTAGGTTATATTGAACGTAATATACAAACGTGAACGCAGGTTAGTAAATACAGGAATACTATTAGTAAGAAATAAATATATAAAGTCTTTAAGTGAAATCGTTAGAAATAGTATACCCGTGTATATTATTCTAGCTGAGTGGAGCTCAGAGCTAGTTTGAGTTCTGATGCGGTAGTCTCTGGGTATCTTTGGTATCTCTCGGTAACTTACGATCTAGTACTCCTCGATAACTCTCACGGATCTCTACGATTGCTCGGAACTCTCAACTCTCCACTGGCTCATATCTGGGTTTGTATTTTTTGCTGACAACCATGCATTGTCTCTTCCTACATTCCATAGTTATTTGTTCTTGGTTTTCTATTACCATGTATAATAATTCTTTTTTTTTCTCTTACCTTGTCTAAGAATTTTCCTTTTTGCATCTGCCATTAATATTGTCGTCCGTCAAATCTTATCTTAAGTTAATTTGTTGAATTTGTTTAGCGGGATATCAACATCTGTTTGTTATGTAGTGCCGAAATCTGCAAGTTTTGAACACAATGGTATGACTTGACTTAAGATGTATTGTGGTCATTTTGCTATAAAATACATTTTTAGTCATTCTATTACAAATATATGTTGGTAATTTTACCATAAATTAGGTGTTTTTGCCAATTTTTTTATATAGAAAAGTGCAGATGGAATTCTCGCTAGAATAATGTACTTTTTATACTTTCATAGTTTTTTTTCTGTCGTGGTAGTTCACTATTTTTCAATAGCTGGGACCCAAACAAATCCTACCACCACTGGTCAGGGTGAAATTGGGAATAACAGGAAGTGGGTTTTCTTCTTATCTTTGTGCCATGTCCCTTCAGGACGTAGGTAATCATGGCGTTCCACGTCTGCCTATCCCTGGTAGCTCTTAGCACGCTTTCTCTTGTTACACCACACTAACCCCGCTCTGCCATCCACCTGCTCAGACCCTTCAAATATGCTATCCGCTGCTTTCCCTTGTCTCTCTTTCTCCTATCTATCCTGTGAATAGCAGATTCTCCAAGCCTTTCTTCTCACCACATGTTCCAAGAACTTTAGCTGTCTCTTCCTGATGCTCAGTATTAATTTCCTTTTCGTTTCCATTCTTTCTAAAATCACATCATTGCGTACATGCTCGATCCATGATATTAGCACCATTCTTTTTTAGAAGCACATTTTAGTTGCTTCAAGTTTTTCCTTCATTTCTGATGATATTGTCCCGCATTCACTGCCGTATTGAAAGACAGACAACCATAGCAAAATGAAATGTAATACTGACACCCATCATCCTAATTTCTAGATCTTTTAGGATCACCTCGCGAAATAGGTTCAATAAAACTGGCGGGAAAATAGATCCTTGTCTGTTTCCTTCTTTTATTTGCCTGTACTCACTGAACTGATTCTCTAGTCGCACTCCGATAGTTCCTTCCAGACTGGAAATATTTTAAATATACGTAAGTAAATGTTGAAAAACATCTGATCACAATGGTAATACTATTCCGAAGAATCTATTCCCACATCAAAAAGGATTTGGCAAGACAAGAGATCAAAAACTGGTAAAGTAAAACACAATAAAAATAATTCAATTTTTATAGGACGATGAGTCAAAATTGGAAAAGAAAAAACTTTAAAAACGCGAAGAAAAATTAGAACAAAAGATAACTGTTCAAATTAATTTATTTTATTGTCAGAAATAGAGAAAGAATAATAAAGAATAGATGAATTTTGTTTTAAGCGGTAAAACTTGAGAAAACTAATCAACTTCCGTTCGGCACTTTTTACGATAATGAATCATAACGCATTCACTGTTATTGATTTTTCTCTTCTGTTATTTGCTAATGTGTCCAGGCTATTGGCATAACTCATTTTTGTATGACGTCGCATGCTAAACATTCAAACTAAAGTTTCACGAAATTTTATTTGCTACCATATTAGTGTTAATGATCGCAACGACTGATTGCTTTTGAAATGTCGTTTTATTTTTTTGCTCCGGGTAATCACTCGTGATGTCATAGCATCCAAAGTATTTCTGAGCTTGACTCCATTTATGGTATCCTAATATTTATTATTTGATTGTTTTCTCGTTTATTGCAAGACTAAAACTGAATTAGGGATGGAGTTCTAACTTTTGAAAACACAAACCCAAATGAAAACAAAGCTAAACGAAAAACTATTCTTAAGACATGCTTTTATTATTTTTTTTAACAGCCATAACGTCATTTTCCTGTGCATTTTCTATAAAAGCAACGGATACAATCACGCATGTTCGGTTAAAGGATTACTAGCGTTTCGGCAAGAGTGTTATCTGCAAAAACAAACTCTCAGTCCCTCCTCTATTCAATTAACTCGAAGTCCTCACATCTACTGCAGACGAGGTTGAATGTTTTGCTAGCAGATTCTCTTCTAACTACGGTCCTGGGTATGAGCATAAATTGCATCCGACAGCAGGGCCTCTGATTGGGAGGTTGTGAGGAGCATGGAACCACCTATTAATTGCTGTTGTTCCCAGGCCCACCCTGACCTGGTGTTGTAGCACCAGTTATGGTCAAATAGTTAAAACACAAACTAAAGTCAAAACACTATGAAAGTATAAAAATAGTAATTTATAGAAAAATATACATTTTTGAAGAAAAAATATTACCAAAAATACAGTTTTGATGAAAAAATATTACCATAATACATTTTTGAATGAAAAAAAATGATTACTAACAATACATTTTTGAAAACATAATTAGAAGTCATCTTCAGTTCATAAAATAAAAATAAATCATCAAAATCTGATTAAATCACCCTTCTCACTATAACTGAACATTACCAAAACAGCTTAAAACACTACCTTTTTGGGATTAAATAACCCAGAGAGGTTGATATGCCGTTAAACAAAACTCAAACTCTAACCCTTCCAACTCCACACTTGTCTCGTTTGAAGTATCCGCACGAGATTTCCCACCTATGTGATATATCTGGTCTCTGACATCATTTCTAAATTAGAATCTCATAAGACAAGCGGAGATTATAGAATTCCAGCAGTGACCCAAAAGATAATGTGTCCCTGAGCTGGCTCCTGTTCTCTCTACACTCTACAACTATTGTCTGTTTTCTGCTTGTGGGAAGTCTTCATCTGTAGTTCTTTTTTAAATAACTCTGCTCAACACTGTGACCAGACTCACATTCTCCCTATTAACTTCTTACCACATTTCCGCAAAGTATTCGAAGCTCTAATCACTGCTGAAGAGGTTAAGCATCTGACCTCTTACGACCTACTCTCTGTCGAACCGTATGGCCTCCGCTTTATCAGATCCACAACTGAAGTAATATCGGCCATTACTGAATATGTATACCAGGTCCTTGATAATAATGGCGAAGCTCGAACTGTTGCACTAGATATCTCAAAAGTGTTTGGCATGCTGGATCTCTGTGCAAATTCTACGGTTACAGTATTTTTGGGCGATTGATTGATTTAATTCAATAATTGTTATTGAATTGTGACATTAAGATCAATTAAAACGGAAGCGGTTCAAGAATTTTTCTCCCGAACGCGAGTATCCCTCAAAGATTTATTCTAGGTCCTACGCTGTAGCTGATCTTCATCAATATCCATTTTGGTGTCATTAGTTTCCAAGTCGGCATCTAAGCAAATGACACTAGTATTTACTCCCGTCTCAATAGCAAATCCTCCAAAGCTGACAAAGTAAATGTGGCTGTTGTTCCTGAAACTGACCTCCAATCAATGGTTATTCGAAGCACGAAATGACTTTTAATTTTTTAATTTCTCCGAAAATAACTGCTCTCTTTTAAGCAGCATAGAGAAATGTTTCTACTAGTGATCAGTATGGCGGATGCAAGTCCTATATAGAGCAATGCACTGCGATTCTTTGAACTTACATTTCATATCATCCGATGTGGAACGACAAAATAAAATCTACAGTTGCATTCACTGCTAGGAAGTCGTAAGAATCTAAGTAGCACGGTTTTAAATCTATCAATCATCCGTGCATTGAATACTATTGCTATATCTGGTGTTTTTGCTATACATCTCGAGGTTCTTGACAAAATAAAAAAAAAAGTATATGCCATGGAATCAATCCTTCCTTGGCATTTTGAATCTAGTAATTTACTCACTGACGTGACTTGGTTTCCGTCTCCTTTTTCTATAATTATTCTCATAGCAAATGCTATGACAAGTTTTTTTTCCCCTGGTCCCTTGACCATGTGAATTTAAGCGTGCTATTCGACTGATATTTAGTTCTCACCCTTCCCTTTTGAACTACTCAAATATAAACGCCATTTTACACACACCTCGCCCGTGGAACTTTCTTCTAATTATTTGCTTCCATGATAACTAAAATCTGTAAAAATGTAAGTGTAATGCTATTTATTATCTTCTTGAATACTTTTCATTTGTAACCTTCCTTCAAAACCGTAATTCTTTTTTGCAATATTTTTCTCGCCTGTTGAATTCTCTTCTTGCTTTCCCCTCAACTAATATCTTCAAATATTAAAAAAAAAACAATTAACCCAGTAAAATGTGCTAAAAATCTCTTGGGGAGAAAAGTTGGTACCAAATAATGGTTATAATATTAGCTGTTTCCTAATAAGAGAACTTTCGGTATTCATTGACTGAGCAGCCAGTTCAACTTTTGATTGACATTCATAAGAACAGTCATTCAGAAAAGTAGCTTTCTCAAGATGTTATTACTATATCTAGCATCGATAAGAGTTTCCTTCCTCACTGTTTGTTTGAAGTTGCGTAGAATATCAACGTCTCGATAATGTCGTTATCTTCTCTTCCAGCTACATGGGCGGTTGATTTAGTTTTTGCTCTTTTTGAAAGTAGTTTCTGTTATTTGATGTATTTCTTTGTGATTGTCTAACGCCAATATATGAAGCATGATGCTAGCTAAACTCAACATTTTAAATAATTCATCTGAGGAAGCGTTTGTATGCAGCTGACAATTTATGTATTTCTAAACTTGCTTAGTACGATAACATGACATCCACCGGTCTCGAACTGACGATGCTATCTGCAATGATTGGTTGGTTGGTTGTTTTGTTTTATGGAATATCAATCTCGGCGGGTCATTTATTGCCTACTAAATTTTATTTATCTATTGCTGGTAATACCTTTTTCTGTCAACAATTTATTGTTGATTTCATGAGTTTTGTGTCTAGTAATAGTTTTTTCTTTTCGAGTAACAAGATTCATTGGGATTTGTTTTAAGGCAGGGTCCCCAAGTCCTACCCTTGTTATTTAACCCATAACTGGTGGGAAGAGACGGATTAATACCTTTCCCAAAGGTACCAGTGCCTAATTTAATACAGGGTATTTAACTGGAATTCGAACTCGGCTCACCAATTTCTCTTTCCGCGCCGACATCCACTGCACTACAACGCACATCCGTCATTAAACGCTGACAGCACCTGATATTCCCAAACGGTCACCAATTTAAGTACTGACCAGGCTCAACGTTGCTTAACTTCGGTGATCGAGCGAGAACCGGTGTATTCAACGTGATATGGCCGTAAGATATCTGCAATGAGAACAGTGGCCCAGATTCAATTTCTAATGAGCTTTATTCTGCTTTAATTTAACATGCAAGAACAACAGGATAATTCTTGACTAACTTTTATGGTAATGTGCGGAGATTTTCCTTACAGTAGAGGTAGGGGCACTGGGTGTAAATAGCGCAGTATTTGAGAACATAACAGTTTTTTACGAAAAAGTTTTAGATTTTTAGCAATCTGCGGTTTAGTTCGAAACTACCACGAACTACATCTTCTATATTCAATAACTTTATCTTCTGTACTCAGTCAGATACACGCTTGAGCGATCATGTTTTGAAAGAGAAGTGACTAACCGGGAAGGAGATTATCCCGCAGTATGTTACCGTTGCTTTCTGCGGTAGACTGGTTTCCAGCCAATGCTATAGAACCCAATCAGTCCAGTTATTTAAACCATAACTGAAGAGAACAGACGGATTAATACCTTTCCCAATGGTCTTTGCGCATGCGAATGCAAGAATTCATCTAGAATTCGAAATCGACTCACCGATTTCCCTTTCCGAGCTGATATCCACTGCAACACAACGCACATCCGCATCACCTATACTAAATCTGTTATAACTGATCTATACACCAATGTATCTAAGGCATCTAATAATGTATATAGTGTATGTGTAGGGTTTACTAGACTAAAAAGGTTTAAATATAACTGATATTACAATAAAGAAACATATGTTAAACATGATGTATGTTAAATATAAGAGATATTTTATATTTTTTAATCATACGATAAGAGTTGTTACATACTGTATAAGAGTTATCGAATATTTCATTAATATAAATATCCCAAGGACGAATGAAAGTAGAGCACCAAGTAACGTCCCAGATAAATCCCATGGACGACCTAGTCGGGCGGACTTTGATAATCTAATACTAAATAAAAGAAGCTGGTTGAGTTTTATCTGCTTTTACTTAACATTTCTGTTCATATGAAAATAACCTGTATCGAATAGTATCTCTCCAAAACCTGCGCAGTTTTTTGTAAATACCCTTAATGCTAATATTTACAATTTGATTGAGATTAACCGATAGACTCGTGAAGTCGGTTAAACGTCATTTAACATATGGAAAGATCAGATCCCAACAGAACGAAGATTCTCAGTGTTCAGTTAAAGGCTAAAATATTGATTAAATCAGTGAAGATAATGTTTTTAATATACATCTGTTTGCCTTTTGCTTTTTCCCCTATCTCTCTTTCTGCCGCTCCACACGCATGTGCAGACATATCTATAGTGACAGTACGTCTGGTGTAGTATAAAACTAGACCTCAAAGGTAAAAGTCCTAGGAGAGATAGAATACACTGCAAATTACTTGGAAGTACAGGATAAAAAAAAAAGAAAAACTTAAAATATAGAACAATGAAACTCTGTAACTGGATCTATATGACTTTCTCATATCATCGCAAAATATAACTATTATTTCCGACTCTAGTTTATTATTATTATTATTTTTAATCGTTTCCCCGCAAGCAAGACGGTACCGCCACTGATGCGCTGGGGGCTACATAAGAGTAAAAGTTTAGGAGGAAAGTGAAGAGAAAGTCGAAACAATTACAACGGGTGTAAGAGAAGGGAAGTTCAAATCTACCCATGGACGATTCGTCTTTGATGATTTTTGAGTTTATCGGTCTGTAGAGATGACCCTGGTCATCGCGACCGAAATCTTGAATGTATTGGCTTTAAATCTGTTCATCACGCCAAATTATGGCGTCATGTTTTCCTACAGATTTTTAACTAGGGTTGTAGAGTAACTGGACGTGGTTAAATGTAAATGGCAGAAATGTCCAACAAATAGAACTGACAAAGTTTTCAATAAACAAGACAAACAAAAGAAAAACATGGGCAAGATTAATATGAATCAGGCAAACGAAATATGCAAGGCAAAGCAACAGTAACAAGGTGGAACGTTTACAAACTAAGAATGGCGTTAAAAAACAAAATGGGATTCAGACAAGCGATCATAGCGTTCTAGATTCAAGAAGAAAATTATATATATATATATTATGGTCTCTGCAGTCGATTTTGACGTATGAGTGTCTAACACAGTTTGACTGCCAAACAAAGAATTGTTTTGAGTGGCGAAGTTCGTCATAGATCGCATGAACAGCAGACCTCAAATCTTTAACCCATAACTGGTGGGAAGGGACAGACTAATACCTTTCCTGAGGGTAACAGTGCAGGGTGTTCAACTGGAACTGGAACTCGGCTCACCGATTTCTCCTTCCGAGCCAATATTCACTGTATCACAACGCAAATCCGTCAATGAACGCTTACAGCACCTGGTATTCCCAAACGGTCACCCATCTAAGTACTGACCAGGCTCAACGTTGCTTAACGTCGGTGATCGAGCGAGAACCAGCGTATTCAACGTGATATGACGTAATTGCTAGTTGTGAATTTTTGTAAATTCGCATGAAATGCGTTCTAATATAATTATTTCAAATCCACATCAAATCGTTAATTAATTTGAAAAAAGTAAAGGAACAATGTTTTAACATGTTTATAAGGCAATAAATTTAAAATTATAACTATATATAAAAGTTATAATCATATAAGTGAAGGTTACTTCCTTTTGTAAATAAAAGAAAACACATCATGGCTTTAATAACTAACGTTATTTAGTGTTGGTTTTATGTATCTGTTATAGAGAACTTCAAGATTATTATTCATGGTGGAGTATACCTGTATTATCAATCAATATTTATCAGAAATGTTAATGTAGAGATGAATGTGCCTTTAAATATTTTGAGACAGAGCTCGTACCTAACATATCTGAAACAAAAAACAGTCCCAAAGAGATGCAGGAGATTTCGAATTTATCTAGAGGCCGAATTTGAATCAATGGCGATTTTATTAAACAAATTAATTTTTTAGTATTTTAAGATATTTTTGTGTAATTTAGGCAAATATATATCTCTCAAAATGAGATGTCAGTTATATTTTCATATTTGCGTAATTTAAAATGAAATTTATCCATCGTACCCAATATATATATATATATATATATATATATATATATATATATATATATATATATATATATAAACATATACTGTTAAATATGAGACAATGAATGTCTGTTATGTATAATCATGAGCCGTTCTAAACATCGTATTTTGGCTTTAATGTTAGGTGAAAATAAAGACAAAATTCTCCAACATTTGGATAATTTTTTATTAAGTTGGTTCTAAGCTTTCGGATCACATGAGCCATCTTCAGAGAGGTTACAAAGACGTTAACATAAAAACATCCTCCATAAGCGACGATTATATCTTGTGTTGACATAAAACTTTGCTAAGCAACAATGACAGTGACCAAAAATAGCAAAAGCAGTTCGTAAATTTGTAATGCGGTTCTATGACGTCACATCGCATGATAGCTCGGAATGATGTGGTATGTCCAGATTTAAACGTGATTTTAGTAAGTGTGGGTTATTTGGATTTAATGTAGATGGCCTCCAATATCAGAAAGTCCTTTTTACTGTGTGTATGAGTGAGGATTATTGTATTGTTGACTAAAATCTGTCTGATATTACTTACATGACTATGTTTTTCTACGAAATGTTCTTTAATTGTACTCTGACGTTGTAGAAATTTTGTCTTTATTTTCACCTGAAATTAAAGCCAAAATACGACGTTTAGAACGGCTCATGATTAAGCATAATAAATATTCATTGTCTCTTATATTTAACAGCATATGTTTAGAAAATTATCTGCTGCCTCGTACACTACATATATATATATATATATATATATATATATATATATATATATAGATAGATAGATAGATAGATAGATTAGATAGATAGATAGATAGAGAGATAGATAGATAGATAGATAGATAGATAGATAGATAGATAGATAGATATACGTATGTATGTATATATGAGAATTTTAAACAAGCTGTATTAAACGATAAAGACAACATAGTCTTATATATTTTCTTTTGAATTTTTTTTCTTATTTTCTGATTAAGCTTTTTATTTCTGAATTATATTTGCCTCTGAGTAATTTAATAATTACATAATTAGTTCCTTCGAAGTTCAAATTCTCTAACGTATTTTTACGGCATTTAAAATCTTTAACAACCAAGTATTCCATAAAATTCACGCATCTACGTGAGCACACATCTTCACGTGTGCATGCTGTTTACATTATTACTGTCTTTGAATTTTTAATTTTCATAACGTTCTTTTTTTTTCTTTTAAAATGTTGTAACATTTTTTCTGCTACGAGGCAATATTTGATTTTAAACTGTAATAGAGTCCCTGATGTTTAACGATGACGTTCGTAAGTACTAGGACAATTTTTGGATAATTTGTATACAAATATAATTTGGAAATAAAAAGCTTAATCAGAAAATATATGAGAATTTAAATCAAAATAACCATCCAACTGACGGAAAATTACCTTGAAGCATGAAACAGACTGTTGCTTCTTTGTGTTGAATTTCGTCTCTACTTTTATGTATATATTTATAGAAAGTGGGTGAGATAAAGTGTCAGATGAAGCTAAAAATGGAATACCCTTTTCATATTTAGGTCCTAGCTGCTCATTCTGTACAAGACTCCCCGTATCCTTGTGCATAACGAATTATTTTTCACCCATCAACCATTCTCTTGCAGGTAGTATGTGACGAACCCTCACACTGCTCTATCGCTACTTATATACAAAGTCTCTCTCTCTCTCTCTCTCTCTCTCTATATATATATATATATATATATATATATATAGAATTTGGGGAAGATAAAGTGGCAGATGAGACTAAAAATGGAATACCCTTTTCAGATTTAGGCCCGAGCTGCTCATTATTTACAAGACTCTTCGTATCCTTGTGCATAACGAAGTATTTTTAAACTCTTCAACATTTCTCTTGCAGGTAGTATGTGGCGAACCCTCACATTGCTCTATCACTACTTATATACGAAGTGAATAGACGAGCTACATTCACTCTAGACCAATTTTGTTTCATTTTTTAATAAAGTCTTTATTTTCTGTTGAGATTTTGCGTTTCAATGCTTATATATATTATACATTTCTTGTATATTTCTATTAATCTTAGATTGATTCTAACGGAAAGACGATTTTAAAACCGTATAACATTTTAGTAGAATGCAAATTTTTACATGTAAACTAATTACTTTTACATACCAAAATCATAGGATAGAATAAAAAGGTAATAATAAGTAGAACTGTATAACTTGACGTCAGAGAAATAATGAAATTTATATATGGTGACACCTGAGCCAATTTGAACTCCTGTTATGCTGCTAATGGAAAAGCGGCGTTATTTATGTGTGGCTGAAGAATGTATGGAAAATTATATTTATGAAACTGAATTCCGACTAAACTTGATTAAAGGCACTAACGCTCAACATGAACATGCGTCCTTAATTATTGTGACCAAAGGTGTATCGCAAGTAATATCTGCAATTGGCTCAAGTCACATTCACACTCAATACAAAAGGCAGCACACACATATCTATCAGGCCATTTCAGCATTCTTTAATTTCCGTGTGATATACGAGGAGAAGGCCCACTAGGATATCCCTGTTACAGTATCAACTCTTCGTTTTTTTTTTTTTGCATTATGGTAATATTCTTGTACAGTGTAGTCTTCTGAAAGTCATTGGATTCAATTTTCAGTGATGGTGGTAGTTCTATAATTCATACTGTAAACATATCATAGAACGGTGTTCAAAATATACTGTTTTATATTGCGCTGCACCCATTTTAGTATTTCATGACCACAACAAAGCTTCCGGCTACATGAGTTATTCACCAATTATGGTCATATCTGCGCAGTTAAGTAAGATTGACCATGGTCAGTACTTTGAAAGAGGACCACTTGGGATTACCAAAAGTCAGAAATGATGTGATGAAACTCCTTAACTTGGGATTATCATAACGTACATCATTGATTTCAAATATCCGCTACCCTGCAGACATACGCAATTATGGGAAACTCTTTGGAGATTAATACTATGGATAAAACCTTGATATTATCGTATATAAAATCAAACACCAAACAGAATATGGTTTCAACCAAGATGCTGCCAACGGAGTAGTTGCTGGTTGATTTGAACTTCTCTGTCACTGGAGTGCACCTGTTCAGTGAAGATATTGAGGTATATATTACCGAGAAACTTTAATATTTCTTCGCATTTTCCCCATGAGCCATACTTTGTCCAAACTAACGATGAAGACTTCAAGCCAACAATGAAGAAATGGCGCTATCATCGTCCATAATGACAGACTACACCCTGTATCCAAGAACACTAATGTGTTCCAGGATTGCACAGCGTCAAGAATATAAGTTGTCCATAAAAGGCTTTGCATAAGGTGGATGCAGTACGGGCATTTTCATCACTTCATGATCAGTACACTTTTTGAATTCATTGTATACATGTACATTGCATTTTCATTTAACAGCTAGGGATAAAAACTGTTAGTCAACGGTTAAAAGTTAAGGATCCTCCACAAAACCTGCTGAAATCACTAACGTCACAAGGTTTCTAAAATAAGTTTTTCGTCGAGCGGAAAAAGCACCTTCTTATATATATATATATATATATATATATATATATATATATATATTAGTGTATCGGGGCAGCAGATAATTTTCTAAACATATGCTGTTAAATATGAGACAATGAATGTCTATTATGTTTAATCATGAGCCGTTCTAAACATCGTATTTTGGTTTTTGAAAGTAAAGACAAAAATTCTCCAACATTTGGATAATTTTTTATTAAGTTGTTTCTAAGCTTTCGGTTCACACGAGCCATCTTCAGAGAGGTTACAAGGACGTTAACACAAAAACATCCACCATCAGCGACGATTTTATCTTGTTACATAAAACTTCGCTAAGCAAAGAGAACAGTTACCAAAAATATCAAACGCAGTTCGCAAATTTGTAATGCGGTTCTATGACGTCACACCTCGTTAAAGCTCGAAATGCCAACAGAACCATATATTCAAATGCAATGTAATGTGTTATGTCCAGATTTAAACGTGATTCTAGTAAGTGGGGGTTGTTTGGATTTAATTTAGATGGCCTCCAATATCTGAAGGTTCTTTTTACTGTGTATATGAGTGAAGATTATTGTGTTGTTGACTAAAACCTGTCTAATATTACCTACATGGCTATGTTTTACTGAGACATGTTGTTTAATTATATGTAGTGGGTATATTATTAGTACCAGAGATACAATCTCTAAACGGGCATGTAAATTGATACACGACATTGGTTTTTTTGTACAGGGTTTAGTTGGGTGCTTGTAGTGTTATTAGACTATGAGGTCAATTGTTTTGAATTTTCTATAATATATGATGAGTTTAATTTGATTATTACTATCCACTGGTATAACATTTCTACGTATTACATTTATGAGAGTTTTTTCATATTGTTTGTAATTGTTATGTATTTGCTTGCAATAGTATACGTTAATAGTGTTATGTTTATTTTGATGTACATCATTATTATTAATATTATCAATACTGATGGAGCTATTGTTAGGTTTGTTGAGATACATTTTAATTTGTTGATCAATAATGGAGTTAGGAAATCCATTATTGACAAGTGTTTGCTTAATGTTGTGTAATTCTTTATAAAATATGGATTTGGAAGAAGATATCATTTGTGTGCGTTGAATTAAGTTTTGTATAATCTGCTAATTTATATCGTTGGGGGCATTCACTATTATAATTAAGAAGACACGAGTTTATGCTAGTTGGTTTCCTATATAGAGAAGTAGTAAATCTATGCGTGCTTGAATCGATGAATACATCAAGGAATGGGATTTTGTTATTCATTTTAAGTTCTAATGTAAATTTGAGGACGGAGTGACTTTCAAATTTATATATATATATATATATATTGAAGCTTTGTTGTGCTGCAACATTTTTGCATTTTTTCTATATTTCAAGTCAGCAAATAATGATCCATTCATGTATGCCAAATGTTTATACCTCTGCTACACTTCTATGTCGATTTCTATGCTTTTTTCACATTACATCTAAGCATTTGTTTCTAAGGATTTGGTTCAACTTTTTGTCTTGTTCAATTCATATCAACATAATTGAAGTTGAAGGGAATGAGAAATATTCAAACAAAAGTTTGTCATTCCCATCGACTTCAATATATATATATATATATATATATATATATATATGTGTGTGTGTGTGTGTGTGTGTGTGTGTGTGTGTGTGTGTGTGTTTTATCATTTCACCCCAAGCAAGGCATTCCACTGCCACAATTGCGCAAAGGGTTATATAGGGAAGGTGGTGAGAAAGAGGAAATGTCAGAAGGAGGGTGACAGACGGGTAAGGATATAAATGGGAAATGTGTTTGAGAGAATGGGCGCGAGTTAGTGTGTTAGGAGGCGTCTATTGACCTACATTTAAACTCCTGGAGGTTGTAGCTGTTGAAGATGCAAGTATGTGGAAGGGAATTCCACAGGCGCGTGGTTCGAGAAAAGAAGCAGTTTGAGTAGAAATTGCGGTTATATTTCATCGGTTTCACTGTAAAAGGTTGGGACCTAGATGCTAATCTAGTATCTCGTGCAAATTCGTACCTGGGGGGCACCAGTGATCTAAGTTCATCAGAGCAGAAGCTGTGAAAGTATTTATAGAAGAGGCACACACAGGGAAGCCACGTCATGCCGGTGAGAGCGTGACTGCAGGCGGTCTACCAAATCGGTATCGATCACATTACAGATTCTCCGCTGTATTTTGTCAAGAACCCCAAGGAGAATAGCAAGGGCACCCGACCAGATGTGGCAGCAGTATTCAATACACAGGCGGAGGGTAGATTTATATATGTGCAGGATAGATTCAGACGGAAAAAACTTCCTGGCCTGCGCAGAGAATCGACTTCCATAGCAACGGATTTTGCAATGGATTCGATATAGTCTTTCCACTTGAGGTCCGGTGAGAGTGTGTAGCCAAAAGGCGTAGTGTTTTACTCTCTGGGAGGCAAGCTTGTTCCATGCTAATGAGAGGTATATGCGATTGTTTATGATAGTTAATTGGTAGCAGCTTTGTTTCGGAAGCATTAAAATATAGGAGCCATTTCCTACCCCAGTCCACTACGGATTGGAGGTCCTTTTCAAGTTCGGTAGCGAGGTTGGCTTTGTCGCCCACACCAGAATTTTGATCGAGGCGAAAATAAACTGTGGTGTCATCGGTATACATGCCTACTTGGGATCATATGACATCGGGGAGATCATTAATGTAGATCAGAAAGAGCGCAGGACCTAGGATAGAGCCTTGAGGGACACCCGCGTTCGTATGGTAGTTCTGGGGTCATGTACGTTTAATACCACCTTCACTGTGCAGTTAGAGAGGAAAGACTGGATTAGGTCAAACAGATGTCCACATATACCATAGCTCCGCAGTGTGCGTAGAAGGCCAGCGTGTCAGACTCTGTCGAACGCTTTAGAGATATCTAAAGCAACGGTTCGAGATTTGCCATTCTTGTCGAGAACCTGGTATATATACTCGGTGATGGTGGTTATCATATCAGCAGTAGACCTGGTGAAGGGGAAACCATAATATTTGTGAGATGCTGAACCACATCGGCGTTGATAATGGCTTCGAACACTTTGCCAAAGATCGGGAGAAGGCTGATAGGGCGGTAATTTGCGGGGTCTGAGGATTCTCCAGTGTTCCTGAATACAGGAACTACAGAGAAAGACTTCCAACAGGCAGAAAAGCAGGTATCAAATAGGCAGACCTTGTAGAGCTTAGCAAGGACAGAGGAGAGTTCAGGGGCACATTTCTTCAAGACTATGATTGGTATTATGTCCCCTCCGCTCGCTTTGTTTGGGTCAAGTTTTGAGATTATTTTAGAAATCTGCAAAGGTGTAATGTGGACGTCATTCAGTTGAAACTCAGTTCTAGGTGGGAAGTCGGGCGTAGAAACTCCAGACGAATCCAGTCTCGAATTGGTCGAGAATCTGCGAGCAAAGTATTCAGCCTTGCCGCTGAGTTGGTGAGGACCTCAAATTCAGTGAGAACTTACTCTTGTTAAGCACGCTTTTACAGAGTCGACAGTAGTCTTTGGCGCCGAGCTTAGAGGATGCTATGCGTTGCTTCATTCTGGCAGCAAGCAACATCTTAGTTTCGTTAAGTATTTTTTTACACTTATTACGAGCTGAGGCGAAAAAGCGCCTGTTTTGGTCCGACACGTAGCTACGATAGAACCGGAAAAATGATACAGGTGGGCAATGGCGGTCGAGAAAGCAGTCGAGAACCAGGGAGACGAATGAAATTTAAGTTGAAATTTCCTGGGAGAGATGAAATCCTTAACCCAGGCGGAGACCTCGGTTGCACAGTCTTCGACGAGAAGACTAAAAACGTTGTTCCAAGGGACGTCACAGAGGAAGTCTTTGCGTCTTTAGATCTCCGTGTCGCACTTTCCACACATCTGTTAAAAACTCAGTGTTATTTTCATATTTGCGTAAGTAAATGACAATGTATTCATGAATATATATATATATATATATATATATATATATAAACTTATGTGTGTTTGTGAACGCAAATCAACATAAACATTAAATGGCGGGAGGTTACCTTGAAGCATGAAACAATATTCGCCTGTTATTAAATTCAGGGTCCATAATAAAACGAGATAAATAGAGATAGAGAGAGAGAGAGAGAGAGAGAGAGAAAGAGAGAGTTGTATCGCCAAGGTAGTAGGACTATGCCCAAAAGATGTGCGCTTACTATCTGCATCACAATATTCATGGTAAGGCATAATGAGACAAACACCAGAAGACAGAACAACAAATAGTAGAAGAAAGGAGCGGTTAAGTCGTGAGAATCGCAGAGATCACAGTCCGATAATAATCACCAATTACACTACGATATCTCACACTGCTATAATTTTTATTTTTATAGCTACCTTGGTCCATAGACCATTCCATTCTTCAGAGCGGTTTTTCAGAGGGGTGTTAGCTGCTCTATAACAGAGAGAGAGAGAGAGAGAGAAATAGAGAGAACGAGAAAGAGAGAGAGAGGGACACAGAGAGGAGAGAGAGAAGCAGAGAAAGAGTGAGATGGGGAGGAGAAACAGCTAGAGCAATTCCAAAATAAACTACTGTTGCCCTATTTGGAAATGAGCTGTCTAGTCCTCAAAATCTCTATGAGGCCTTGTGGGTAACGAATCATTTCTCACCCAAAACCTCTCTCTCACTGTTCTGTCTCTACTGTATTGGAAGCTTCAATAAGAAGACTTCAGAGCGTTAGTGTGTCAATCTGTAAACAGTTCAGAGGATTCGGAAAATTTGGGTGAGTCTAATGGTAATTACGAATGTGCAACAGCTTGGAAAACTCACTGTGATCGCTCTGATAAGACAAGAAGTCGCGAATGTGATGTTGCGGGTCCCAAACTCAACACAAACGCCTACATCAAGTTCCTTGAAAAGGTACCGCAATGTAAGATCAAGAGGGTGTCTGCTGAAAAAAAAAAACTATATATGACAACAGGACTCTGCACCATGTCACACAATCAGAAGAACCTAGTCATATGAGTTAGACAATTTTTGCGACCCCAATACTTCCTTACATCTGGTAACGTAACTACCCATACTGCAAACCCCTTGATTATTATGTGTACAATGCAGTTGAGCGAGAGACGAACAAAACACCTTGCAATACCAAAGATAATCCCCAAATTAACTAAGAATACCATCTAGAATAGTTGCAGGCAGATTCCGTAATAAATTAGAGGCGGTGTTTAAAACCACTAACGACATTATAGAATAAATTTACTTTTTCGTATTTCAAGATATTTGTGTAATTTTAGTAAATATACATTTTAAAATGAGATGCCAGTGTTATTTTAATATTTAGGTAATATCAGAAGAAACTGTCGAGTGTTTATAATTGCTTACGTTGTTGCAAACTAAGTTGGAGATAAAACCATACTGCTTTTGAACATTACAGATGTGTCCCAGCCTTCTGTTTGTAAATATACCATCTACTGTAGGCAAAAGTATCCGCGGCTTGAAAAGGAAAGAAACAATTACAGATATTTTTAACATAAGCAGTTGCAATTATCAGTGTGTGAAGGTGAAATTGCGTATATCTGTGAAGAATATGCAGGGTGGCAAAAGTAGAGCGGTTTCCTTTAGGAGATATGGCATAGTTTTTCACTCAAAAATCGCAGATGGTGCGCGTTTTATCAGCACACATAGCAGTTCTTCATCGCTTCTATCATAGGCGATCTATTTATTTATCGTACAATGCACATACACATACATTAGTAGTTGTTTAAAACTATGAGAAAAAAACGAAGACACTAACCTTACGACCCAAACTAATAATTCATTACATACTGTCTCCGTTGAATCGAGAATTTTCAGCATGCTTTCCGGTGCTTTTTTGAAATTAAATTTGTGCATGTAAGTAATCCTCAGACGACAACCTGATAATGATGCATTATTTTATTATTATAACAACAATCTGCCTTCTTCTACCGAGCGCCCGTAGCTCATAGGTAAGATCACCGACTGACGCCAATTCGGTCGGGTTTCAGTCCTGGTTAAAAAGCAATCGGCTGTCTAACCGTACTGATGAGCTGTGATACAGCGAAAAAGTCTGCGGATGATTATATATATATTTTTTTCTAAACATATGCTGTTAAATATAAGAGAAAATGAATGTCTATTATGTTTAATCATGAGCCGTTCTAAACGTCGTATTTTTGCTTTAATTTCAGTTGAAAATAAAGACAAAAATTCTCCAACATTTGGATAATTATTTATTGATTTTCTTCTAAGCTTTCTGCTCACATGAGCCATCTTCAGAGAGGTTATTTCAACTGAAATATTATAACATCCACCATCACCGACGATTTTAATTTGTGTTGACATAAAACTCCGCTTGGCAACGGCAATAGTTACCAAAAATAATAAACGCAGTTGTATGACGTCACACCGCGTGATAGCGCGAAATGACAACAAAACCATCTAGTCAAATGCAATGTAATATTTTATTTCCGGATTTAAAGTTGATTTTATTGAGTGTTGGTTATTTAGACTTGATGTACATGGCCTCCAATATCTGCAGGTTCCTCTTACTGGGTGTATTAGTAAGGATCACTGTATTGTTGACCAAAATCTGTCTGATATTACCTACATGTTTATGTTTTTCAGAGAAATATTGTTTAATAGTGCTCTAATCAGAAAGATGAGATGTAAGTTTACGGGAGAGCGTGGTTTTAGTAAAACCAATATATATACTAGGTTTTTGATTAGTATCAGAGATGCAATCTCTGAATGGGCATGTAAATTGGTACACTACATTGATCTTTTGTAGAGAAACTATTTTAGTGCTTGTTGGGTTATTATAGACTATGAGGTCAATTGTTTTAAACTTTTTATAATATATAATGAGTTTAATTTGATTATTACTTTCCACTTGTTTTACCATTTCTACGTATTATGTTTTTGAGTTTTTTCATCTTGTATATAATTATTATGTATTTGGTTGCAATAGTTTAATAGTGTTATGTTTATTTTGATGTAAACCATTATTATAAATGTTGTCATTATTGTTAGAGCTATTGTTAATTTTGTTGAGATATATTTTAATTTGTTGATCAATAACGGAGTTAGGAAATCCATTATTGACTAGTGTTTGCTTAATGTTGTGTAATTCTTTATAAAATATAGATTTGGAAGAAGATATCATTTGTGTGCGTTAAAGTAAGTTTTTTATAATAGCTAACTTATATCGTTGTGGGCATTCACTATTATAATTAAGAAGACACGAATTTATGCTAGTTTGTTTCCTATATAGAGAAGTTGTAAATTTATGTGTGCTAGAATCAATGAATACATCAATGAATGGTATTTTGTTATTAATATTAAGTTCTAACTGGTTATAAACAACCAACAATTTGAAATTAATTGTTTGAACATTATTTATCAAACAGTATTATACATTTACTTCTACCGGCCAGGTTATTTACGACAAATTTATCTTACGAAAATAGGGGTCGCAGATTCGAATCCTGCTGAATGACGCATATTTTTGTCACAAAAATTTGTCGTAAATAATCAGGCCGATTCGATTATAAACAGAATATATACTTAAATACGAGTATCGATCAAAAATAATGCTCAAACCAAAAATTTCATATATATATATATATATATATATATATATATATATATATATATATATACACATATCATCTTCATTATAATAATGATTGCTGTGTATATATATATATTACCCTCCAGAATGCTGGCAAAATATTTATGTCGTCTAAAATAAGAGCCAAATGTATATTGCTGTATCTATTATTGAGTATATTACATTAAAACTTAAAGAAAATAAATGATACAAACTCCTGAGCGTGACAAGAGAATATATATATATATATATATATATATATATATATATATATATATATATATATGTAAGAGTGAACATTAAATCAGCACTCAGGTTAGACAGACTGTTCCATGCTAAGCACAATGCAGGCCAAATCTGTTGAGTTTTTATGTGTAAGTGGGGCATTGTGGGTAATCTTCCAATGGTTATTTTGGCGAAAGTGTCTTGATTGTTTATTTATTTGAGTAAATCTATTTGACTTATTATTCTATTGTTTTTCGATGATTCATATATTTAATACTTATTATATTTTTTGTTACTTTTTTTATTTTTATTATGATTTGTCATTTATTATTTTATTTATTTATTTATATTATTTTATTTTATTACTTCATCTATTTTAATGGATGTTATATCTTCGGCGGTTTGTTAATTTGTTTATAATTTGTTTGGATTAAATTATTTGCTCCTTTCATTAGTTTTCTATTTTTAAGTAACGTAGTAAAACAGTTAAACGGTCAGTCGCTCCTGAGTGTTGACTTCAGTGCTCACTCTCTTATATTTGCATACGCTCTATCTCTGATATTGAGCACTTTATCCTATAAATATAGCACACCTTAAAACTATATTTATTCATATATATATATATATATATATATATATATATATATATATATTTTAATCATTTCAGCCCGGGCAAGGCGTAAATGCCACTGATGTGCGTGGGGCTACATAACTGAAAGAAAATTAATTAGAGGAGAAAGAAGAGGATTAAAAAACCAATTAGAAAAAAGCAAGAGAAAGATGAAAATGCAGGTTCGGTGACAGTTGCAAGGTGGGGGAGAGAAAGGGAAGGACATACGGGGTGGATGAAGGGCTAGAGTCAAGTGGTTAGTAGATGAGTATTGACATTGCATTTAAATTTCTGGAGGTTGTAGCCGCCAGGAAAGCAAGAATATGGAAGCGAGTTCCACAGGCGGGAAGTGCGAGAGAAGAAGCTGCAAGAGTAGAATTGTTGTCTGCATTTGGCTAACCTAACTGTGAATGGGTGGGACCCAGTTGCCATTCTGGTTGCACGAGTAAACACCTGTTGAGGAGGCACCAGTGACTTAAGTTCGTCTGAGCAGAAGCCATGAAAGTACTTATAGAACAGTCAAAGGGAGGCCACATTTCGTCGGTGGGGAAGTGGCTGTATCGAGCCGCCAAGTATATTCTTCACTACTCAACGACATGATTATTTCAAAAAATTAATTAGGCACTTTTAAAGGAGCAAACAGGAGGCAAGAGCTTTCATAACTGTTAATAAGGCTTAATGAATCGTAGTAAGCAACGCTCGGAAAGCAGCCTCGGTCTGCCTACTTCATGTAAAAGGATTATCAGATAAATACAAAACATTGGTGGTCCATATAACATCAGGACAACTTTTAAATGTGATTCAACACTTCGGAAACCGCTGTTTAGAGGAAGACTTCCTATAAAGGGGAACATTATTAAGGATTGCGTGTACGCCATCCCATACAACTGTGGTAAGAAATATAAAGAAATATAGCGGTTAAACTGCCTTTTGATATGACTGCAAGAACAACGTAAAGGCGCAATACAAGGGAAAATAAAAAATACCAGGCGTATCTGACAACATATGGAGGGAAAACGGAAATCACAGCCCCCTGTGGGATGAAAATGAAATAAGAGACAAAGAAAAATGCAAGAACTTTGGGAATGAGCGAATCGTAATCACCAATACTATGGATTGCGGAAAAAAATCCCCCAAAACAAATAATAACCCAAAAGATGTAATATGAGCTTTGGTAAAAACTTACTGAAACATTGAGTTTAAAAGTTCCCAAGACATTGTTTACTGGTGTCACTACGGATACATGATCCTGTCGATAAAACTGTTGATTTAAGTAATCCACTGACTTGACAAAATACTTGACAGTTTGGAGCGTTGCGTTAGTGAAGGAAAATAAATGAAAGCATAGCACGGTACTAAAACAATATACACTTGCAGACGAAATAAAGGGTTCGATGCGAAATTTGAAAGTATATCAAATGAAGAAAGCCATAGCGTTCAACGGCCGAAACGTTGTGTGTAGGAGAATAAAGATGATGACAGTGTAACTAATTCAACTTTATTCTTAGTAAATACCATTAATTGACTAGACACTGCATTTATTTATTAAACAATGCATTTGTCTGCGGACCTGCATATTTGAGAAAACATTATTAAAGAAAGAATGGTGCAGACAGGATTCGATACTATAAAAAACTATTTAACTTTCCTGGATCATCGTCGCACTTCTCAGACAGAAATGGTCGGAAGTACGACGGATCTAACAATGGTTTCCATTTTCCAGAGGAATGAGGGTTCAAATCCAGCTAGAGAGAGCATACTTTTCTTTAATAAAACTTTTCGAATATTCTGACCGGTAAACGAAAATAAATAAATGTACCGTTTAATAAACAAACGGGACGTCTAGTCAAATATGGGTATCCACTAAAAATGACGTTTACGTGATAGCAACTGACAGATTATTAAGTATGAATCACTCACTACTTTAGAAATATATTCAAACACACGCACCCACACACGCATAAATGCAAACACAAACACACACACAAATATATGTAATTTTATCGTGAAACGAACTTCACTAATGCATAGCCAGTTTTTCTTTGTCTCTTCTGAAATATTCACCGTGTGAAAAATTCTGCCAGTCACATGTGGTAATAACAACTATCTATAAGTTTGCTCACGCTGTTCAAATTAACAAAAATGCCTTGTCGGTTACATATTTAGAAATATTTGGCATTTCGGTTTCTAAATTAGTTAAGGCGCCGTCCATGAAAGAAGTGTTAACGAGATCCATAGATTGTAGGCTGTTCGATCTCGAAAGCTATGATATAATTACAATACGGGAATATGAAAAATAAATTGGTAAAAAATTAATGCATATACCTCTGTTTTTGATTTATTTGTTTGTAAATTATTTTTAATCGATACTCTCATATGAGTATATATTTTGTTTTTAATCAAACAGTATATGTATATATTATATTTTATCGGCCAGATTATTTATGATTAATTTTGTTACGAAATGTCACTCCGCATGATTCAAATCTGCGAACCCTATCAACTTAGGGGAAGCCACCAATTGACCCTGTGCATCATTGACCATTCAACCACGAATAATTCTACAGTCTAACCGGAGTCAAATCAAGCCTTATATAACTCAATTTTCGATTCTACGTAAATATATAAATGTACTTTTGGATTAAAAACAGAATATTTACTCGAATACGAATATTGATTAAAAATAATGTTCAAACAAATAAATTAAATATGTCGATTGTTAAAACCATTTCATTAATCTTCAAGATTTTCCGTAATATTTTAATAAACCTTTGTCTATACGCACTGGTATCCATGAAAAATACAAGACATAGTATCGACTTGAGTATAACGATAAACTACATCCGGCAGCAAGGCATCTGATCAGGATTTTCTGAGGGGCTTGTGACCACCTCTTAATTTTGGTTGTTCCCAAGTCCACCTTGGCCCGGGGTGGTACCACCTTTTAAGGTATCAGCTATGGGCAAATTGTTAACTTTCAAACTAGTATTAAGAGACTATGAATGTATAGAAATACATTCCTATAGTAAAAATTTCATAAATATTTTCATATCAAAAATTTAAAAAAAGAAGAATTATCAGCAATATATTTGTTCGTAGATAAATAAAAATATTATCATCTACCCATTTTTGTACTAGAAACTACTTATGCTCTTAGAATAATTAAATTTTGGCATTAGATGACCCATAATGAGTCGACATGCCACTTAGCAGACAAAAAGATACAAAAAAAATAAATAACAAAAAACAAATAAGGTATAGTAAACCACATTCTCCGAAAAAATAACTTGCCAATTGCATTCCTATGCGTTACTAATCCTGCCACCGGGTTATTTATAAAATCCTCCATATACGTTTTATATAAATATGATTCTCTCATTGTAATTTCTACGAAAATTCCATATCTGTCAATTTCCTTTTAATCATACACAAATAATTTATCAGTTTTCGCTTCCATCTGCTCCAGATAATTACCCGCCCAAAGAATTTTGGACGTGACAAGGAATCCTCGTGGTCAGACATATTTTTCGCACGTTCCGCACAACAACGGTCTTCGCAAAACCAAATTGCTGCTTTGAGCCAAAAGCATTCTTTCCCACCTCATCTCATTTCATCGCGTCTACAAGTACCGTGACGTCATTAATGGTGGCGTCATTTCGCCGCCGTTTTTAAAAGGGGAAAATGAAGAAGCAGACGGCAACAGGAAATTGAACATTCCAAACATGGCCAACAGAAAAAGCGGGGCTCAAAATCTCATATACTGAACGACGAGAGATATAAAAATAAAATAAAATAGTTCGAGAATAGAAAAAGCTGCCATTATTCTTATATCAAGGCAAATAGACGATTGCACATATTTATTTGTCATAGGTTTTTCAGTTGTTTTTTGTCATTTGCCTTTTTTCTTGTATATTTTTGAAGTTACTCTGGGATAGAATCAAATGGTGGGAGCATTTATTGTGCCAATATTGTACTCATGAAAAATTAGGTTTCAAATCTTTGTTCTTGGCAGTGCACAAACACTGAATACTGACATCAGTGTAAGCTTCTTTTTATCCCTGGTTGCTTTCTTGTTTGTTTTTTTTTCGCTTATGAACTTACCAGCTTGTTTGCTTACTTGCTTGCGTGATGTTTTGCTTATTTATTCCTAACTCTCTTGTTTAATTACTTGCCTACTGACTCTTTTTGTTCATGTAGATAATTTAATCTGACATCCAATCTTTTTTTCATTGTTTAATTTTTTTTTTGGATGACTTCGCTTGCTGATGCTACTAAAGATTCTCTTAAATTTTGAATTTCAATTCTCTTTTAGTCTATTGAATCTACCTTTAATGCTACCGTATATTTCTCCTGTTATATATTCGTTTACTACCGTGTATTTGCATTAGAAGATGTAAAATGATGTTATTTTAAGTTATCAGTAAGTGTGAAAATGCAAGTGACAAGATTAGATTTTGTTTTGACAACCACAAAGCTCGAGGTCAGAAACTTTAGCACCCAAGGTGTGATAGAGTGCAACCGAAGTAACAGGTGTCAAACGAGACTCACCTCCTTAATAGACAGTCAATCAGCCAATTTTAGCAGTTTGCAATTAGCAGTTGATATCAGAACAAAGGGAGAGATAGAGGAAGCGAGAAACAGCATCCACTGCCCTCGATGCGTGTATGCAAACCCTCCGATCAAAGCCCCGATTCTACACCAAATCTGCGGAGAAGCGAATGAAAATATGTTGTATTTTTTATATATATCTGTGTTGTTGTACGTCACGTTAGCTGTCGAGAATCAAAATGTTTGGCCCCAGTTTAGTATCGCCGAAGCAACATAACACATTACTCAATAAATTCCAGGCTCAACTAATAAAACAACAATATTTACGCAAATTTCGACTTTATTCATCAACAAGGTTTTCTTGTGGGATGATACACTGATTTCACCGCTTCTCTAACAATTCGATGCATTTCTTGTAAAACGATTTGTCTTTGGCCTCAAAATAAAACTTAGTTTCCGATATCATTTCTTTGTTGGAGCCAAGTCTCTGTCCCCGGAACATTCTTTTGAGGTCTACAAACAGCCAGTCGACGCTGGGGGCCAAATCTGGGGAATAGGGTGGATGCGAAAGCTATTCGAAGTGCAATTAATGTAGTTTTGCCATCTTTGCTATCGATTTGTGACACCGTGATTTGTTTTTGTGAAAGATTACTATTTACTTCTTCATTTGTGACCGTTTTTCTTTTTGAGATTTCTTCTTTCAGACCCATTAATAATGCTATATAATATTCGTTACCTTCTTTTCTCAAGTCTAATCTATGAATAAAATACCTTGCGCATCCTAAAATACGGAAGTCAAAACCTTGCCTGAAGATGTTTAGGTCTTTGGGTGTTTTGGACGGAATTCACCTACTGCTATCCTCTAAGCTGATTGACTATATGACTCCGAAGTGAAGAGGTGAATTCATGTTTTATCCATTGTCAAATATTTATGCAAAAGCTCATTTTTGTTGCGTGGAAACAGTTGCAAACAACGCTTTGAATCGTCGGCGCTTTGTTGTTTTTGATCGACTATGAGCAAACGCAGCACCAACTTTGAATACAGCTTTCTCATTGAAAAATTTTTATGCAAACTGGTGAGTACACTGCCTGCTGATATATTCAAATCCTCTGCTATCTCAACCAGCTTCGATCTGAGCGTTCAGCATTATTTGTGTCTATACGACCACTTTTAAAGTCACCCCTTAACCGTTGGAGCAGAATCAGACTAATAATTATCAGGTCATTACTTTGCTTGAACAGTATTTTCATCATCAGAAAGCAATGTTTTATCAACACACTAAATTCAGATTTTTTGTTTTGAAAATTTGCAACACTATAATCACTAAAATAACTTTAATTTGTAAACCAATAGTCTGAATGGGCCTAAATTTTGTAACTTGCTATTTGAAAATTAGTACTTCATAAAAATCATTTAGATTTTTAATTAGTGGCACCATCTATACTTAATGAGTGATGTGTTATACCAGAAGAAGTGGTATACAAATCTTCAAATCTGGGTAATTTTAGGAATCTGTCGTATTGTTTCTGTAGTTTGATTCTAAGATTACATCAAACTCGAAGGTGGCCATCTCCGTAGTAGTCACTTTTAAATGGTAAACTACATTCCTGAGTCACTTATTTCTCATCATGTAGTCGATTTGTTTCTTATCCTTTGCATGGGTGTTCTTGAAACCAAGAACGCCGTGCATCATTAGACCCATTTTTCTTCATCATCATAACAGTTCCCTCGTCCGGATTTGCCATCTATTTCTCCATCTTTTTCTTCTTCTTCTTCTTCTTCTTCTTCTTCTTCTTCTTCTTCTTCTATGCGTTCTGCCCTTTCAGGCCGTAGGAGATCATGGCTTTGTATGTCTTCCTAACCCTGGTGGCTCTTATCACTCTTTATCCTGTTACACTACACAACCCTCGTCTGTCATCCACTTGATCAGCGCTTCAAATATGTTACCCGTATTGATTTCCTTTTCGTTTCCATCCTTTTCAAAACCTCATCATTGCTCACATGCTCGATCCATGATATTCGCAGCATCTTTTTGTAGAACCACATTAAAATTGCTTCAAGTTTCTCCATCATCTTTGATGATATTGTCCAGTATTCACTGCCATATCGAAGAACTGACATCACATTGCAATTCATTTTTCTCTTCCTTATTTCTAGCAAAATTTTCCAGTCTTTTAATACTTTACTCAACTTCTAGAATCGCTATGCCAATTCGCCTTCGAATTTCGGTGTCGCATTTTCTGTCTTCTGTTAGAACACTTCCCAGGCATTTAAATGTTTGTACCTGCTTTATTTCAGTATCCCCCACCTGTATTTGGAATTCACTCATTATGACTATAATTTATTACGTTTTGCACTGAGAATTTGCCTTATTTATAACAAAGCAAAACTATTCAATTTCTTCTTCCGGGTTATCTGTGCATATGAAGTTAAAATAGAAATACCAAAAGATTTTCACTCAGGTTCAAGTCTTGAATAACTTCCAAAAATAAAAGTATATTTAAATATTTTTAAATAACTACAAGGATTATTTCGGATAATATTCCAGAAAGCATTTCGTCATGTCTTGATCTAATACAGGGTATCAATAAAGTCCGTGTGCACTCTAAAAATTTATAACTTCATTTGTATTTGTAATAGAAATAATCTGTAACGATTGTTATTATGTTTAATGTACCTAGTTTTAAGTATAGTTATTGATACTAATGTGCTTTCAGACATTATTGTAAATCAACTGGCAAGTATTTTCCGTGAACTGCAAAATCGTATTACCCTTTGTATTGCTAATAATGGAGGACATGTGGAAACATAAATAAAATTTTTCATAAAACCTTAACAAATATAGATTTACTTCTTTCTATCATTTTTACAAATTCTTTCTATCGCAAATACAAATAAAGTAATATTTTTTATAGTGCATACGAATTTATAGAAACCCTGTATAAGTCATGATTATATGACCAGATATAGGGCTTACATATATGATCCTGTGTTTGCTGCTCACCTAGGTTTGCAAACGCTTAAATTATTTACATTTAAACCTATTTATTCCTTGCTTTATATACCTTAACCGATGATATTAATTTAGTGCTATAACATTCCATGTCCTAAAATGATCTTTTTCTTTGTTTGATGTGAACAGTCGCTGGATGACGGCTCGTTGACACCTGTCACCTATGCTCTTCTATTGCCGTTCGAGTGATCAATTTTGAATCTTATGTTGGTTATAATTTTCTTAACTGCCATTAGATGACAGGTGATATCTGTTGCACATGTCCCTCTTTACGAGTTAGTTCCAACAGACTTAACTCCTTTGACGTTGATGCTTTTAATATAACAAAAACGCCACCATAAAATAATGCTTCTAAAATTACTACAATTAACAAGAAAAGAAAAAAATGTCTGCGTGTATATATACACATTGATTCTGGAAAGCAATCATTTTTCTCCGACGAGTAAAATTAATATTTACTGAAAAATTGCTATAAAATAAATATATAAAATAAAACGATATTATATGAATGCATTGTTAGCGTTAATGAAAGACTTAGAGCGATTTTGAATTTAGTATACTGTTGCTCACCCAGTATAAGGCTCAAGAGCCAAGAAAGACAGTAATACTAAATTAGATTCTTGTAAGTGTATAAGACGGACGTAAAAATAGCCCATTGTAGGGCTATATAGGATTGATAACGGCTGAATCTAGACGTGAAGAGCTTAAGACCATAGTGATCGATGAATCACTCTCATGAGAGAAGGAGAAGAGAGAGAGAGAGAGAAAAAAAGAGAGAGAGAGAGAGAAAGAGTGAGAGAGACTATTCTACAAAGCGCTCTACACGGAGGATTCTTATTGCAAATTTAAGCAAAAATTTCGAATCACCTCATCTGAAGAATAGTCTATTTCTAAAGACGTATATGACAGTATACAATTTTCATCGGACGAAGCTTTTATCGTCTCACGAAAATTGTACTTCCGACACGGACTCATTCCACACGGATTAACAAGACAGACGACTGACATATTCGTCTACCGAAATAGACTATTACCTAGATGAGATGATTCGAATTTTTTTTGGAATAAATATTTTCTGAGTAGTTAAATACACTGAACTCTTTTTGCGGATGACTTTAAATATTTGTAAAATTTAATACTATATTACTAGAATCACATGAATTATTTGCAAAGTAATTTTTTCTTATCACGGATTGTTTACTCTCAATATATATATATATATATATATATATATTGTTAAAAATATTTTCTGTAACCAGCGCGGGACTATAAATTTGTACGGGAAATTTGAGCGTATGCTTGTAGTGAAAAACATCTTTTTTGTTGACACATGAGTAGATGGTGAATTATTCAGAAATGAATGAAATTATTTTTCACAACGTTTCCATTTTAGAACGTTTTGGTAAAAATTTCATAATTTCTATATCGGTTACCCCCATTACCAACACACATATTTACTTTTACATTCTTAAAGTATGTATTAGCTATAAGAACAAGTTCTTGGAGAATTTAAATCTTGTTATTATCGGTCAAGCAAGATTCTCAGTTACAGAAATCTTCACCGAATCGTAAAATAAAACATGCAATAATACGAAATTTTACGTAAATATAAAAGCTTTTAAATGCATTTCTCAATAAAATATGAGATTGACAATATTGTATTACGAAAAATCTCAATGAAGTTTTGCAAGAATGGTTTTAATTTCAGTAAATTTATATTTGGATTTTATAAACTTTTAAATCTTTTAAAAATATTGTATTAATTTATAGCGTTTGTCGTGTTCCTTACACTTTTCTATTTAACGGGATATTGACTGATTGACGAACCAAGAAAAAAAATTGAGTTCTTCCGATAACAAAATAATTATATTTAATTACTTATTTAACGAGCCGTTGTTAAAATGATATATTGACCAACAGAAAAAGGAATTGTCTACGAATTAAAGAGATAACCAGTGAAAGAAGAGAAACCGTGAAAAAGTAACAAGTCTATGTGAACTTTAGTATTGTTAAAAAAAGAAACACATGAATCTATCTTTTTCTATCAAGGGTGAACAATAAAATCATCCTGGTTGAATTAACAGTACCATATAAAAGCCAGATGGAACAAAGCTACGATTATAACACTAATAAATATGAAAATCGTAAATCAGAGCTAATAAAGAAGGAGTATAATGTAAATGCTAAGAGCAGTGGAAATTTGAGCAAGGGGTTTAGTTGGAGGCACTCTGTACCAATTTCTCGGACAAATTGGAATCAAAGGGCGTAATAGGGCCAAAAGTAAAAAGCACTAGTAGAAATAACTGAAAATAGTTCTATGTGGATAAGGAAAAAAAATATTCCGTGGAGGGTTTCAGCGAACATGACGGCATGACATGACTGATCGTGAATGTGTAATGAGGTTCACGTTGCATTCTAAGAACACAAGGCTTGCCGTTTTGGAAATTTTTTTTAGTCGTTTCACTCCAAGCAAGGCATTTCACTGCCACTATTGCGCAGGGGGTTACAGAGGGGCGGGGAAGTGATGAGAAAGAATAGTTTGATATAGGAAATGTCAGAAGGAGGGTGATAGACGGGTAAGGATACCGAGAATGAGGGTTGGTTAGATGGTGAGAGTGTTTGAGAGAATAGATGCAAGTTAGTGTGTTAGAAGGTGTCTATTGACCTTACATTTAAACTCCTGTAGATTGTAGCTGTCGGGGAAGCAGGCATGTGGAAGGGAATTCCACAGGCGGGAAGCGCGAGAAAAGAAACTGTTGGAGTAGAAATTACGGTTACATCTTATCTGTTTCACTCTAAAAGGGTAGGACCTAGTTGCTAATCTAGTATCTCGTGTAAATTTGTACCTAGGCAACACCAATGGCCTAATTTCGTGAAAGTACTTATAGAAGATGCACAGGGAAGCCACGTAACGCCGGTGAGAGAGTGGTTGCAACCGGTCCGCCAAGTCAGTGTCGATCATGTTACAGATTCTCCGTTGTATTTTGTCAAGAACCCTGAGGAGAGTAGTAGTGGCACCCGACCAGATGTGGCAGCAGTATTCAATACACGGGCGGATGGTAGATTTATATATGTTCAGGATAGATTCAGACAGGAAAAACTTCCGGACCCTGCGCACAGAACCGACCTTCATAGCAGCGGACTTAGCAATGGATTCGATATAGTCATTCCATTTGAGGTCCACCGAGAGTGTAAGGCCATGGAGGCGTAGTGTTTTACTCTCATGGAGTCAAGCCTGTTCCATGCTAATGGGAGGTAGGTGCGATTAAATATTTCGTAAATTTAACTTCGCCGTTAGGCATTTGAACAAGTATAACTACAATTGTATATCGTTATAATGGGGCCTCACATCAGTAAAGGTGTGGCCAGTGTGCAAGTAAAACCGTTAAGAAGAAGGCTCCGAAACGGTGCACATTCTCTCCTGATGACCCCAATTTGAATATAAATTCGTAAAAAACATCTTAAAAAGAAGTTCAATGGTGTCATAGAATCTTGGTGGAAATGTTATTGGTATGAGGAGCATTACATATTCAGCTCGCTTCAGGTGAGTTTCAATTACTTTCTCGTAATTTCTTTTTTCATGAATCAAACATCAGACAGAGGGGAGAGACAGAGTCATACTTCCCTTCCATCAACGCTGCCGTTGACACAGGACAGCAGCTGACGGCAACCGATATTCTTTCGCCTTTTCTTTACCATTTCTTTCTTCTACCTTCACGGCAGCACCGGATAGAAGTTTATGTTTTGTACATATATAAATAAATTATACATTTATTTAACCAATTACGATCTACTCATTTCTATTCTTGAATTTATGATTGCTGAGGCGAAGAAGTGGTTAAATCTACAGCAGTAACGGAAACAGCAAAGGTTCTGCCTTTCAGGTCACTCATTCCTTCGCTTCCTCAACATGTACAAGTGATGATATGCCCTAATATAAAATAGTAATTTTATAGTAAAACATCCTGCCATCCCCGAGAATGGAATGCTCTAGACTTTAAAGGACGGTGACAAGCGGTAGAGAGCAAACGTCTTAGGCACTCGCCTGACGACGCTATGACACTGTCAGCCCTCTGCCTTCGGGTAGAGGGCGCTCTCTGCTTCCGAGCAGAGAGCACAAACACAGTCGTGGTTCCGCCGAAGGGTAGAACCACGACTGGGGAAAAATAGACAGACATTTTTTGGCCCGGCTATATGGCCGGGGATACACACTATAAAATGACCATGTGTCACTTCTGGCCTTGCGTGGGATGGCTAGTAAATACAAACGTCTTAGGCGAAGGCATTCTCTATTTGATAGGTTATTTCTCTCTTAATCGTTGATTGCTTATCTGTATCTTATTGTTAATTGTACAGTAGTACAATACATCCGTTATATCCTATTCCTGTGTCGAGTACCATTCTTCCACTAATCTTTACACTGATAATTCTTTCCGGGATATATTAACTAAATATTACTAAAATTCACCGATATCCAGTATTTTAAAAAGTAATTTAAAATTAATATTTTAAAATTTTGTTTGTATGTGTATTAACGTGCCGATTTCTTTTAAAATACGGGCGTCCATACACATTATTATCACAAAATAAGATCGATAATTATATTAAATATAAAATATGTTGTTGACTTTCGAAAATTTCATCAGCAAGCAAATCAATAAGCAAGACCAAAATACCTAAAATTTAATAAATATTAGAATACTTCAAATATCTTAACCTTTTGTATTAGTGGGTAAACATAACGGTGTTTAATTTGTTTTCATCGTGTAATTGTGCTAAAATAATCTCCCCCTTATATAAACATAGGGTAGTCGATAAATGTGTCAATTCCTCATAAAAATACCAACGTTCAAGAAACTTCTCTGCAATATTGTAAACTTGAATTTGCTTCAATTCAGACTAATTTTTAAATCAGTGATTTTTTTCAAATATCATTTCAGTAAAGTATATTTTATTTTTGAGTGATTTTTAATAAAAGATAATTATTTTGTATTGTCAAATTTATCATAAAACGATTTTATCAATTTTAATGATAATGAGAAAAAGTCATTCCAGTCAATTTAAATTCGTTTTGAAGTACACCAAAGTATTTGGCTACATAACTGAAAGACGATTAATTAGAAGAGAGAGAAGAGGAGTACAAAACAATTAGAAAGGAGCAATAGAAAGATGAGAATGCAGGTGTGATGACAGTTTCAAGAGTGGATAGAAAGGGAAGGATATACGGGATGGGGGAAGGTCTAGAGTCAAGTGGTTAGTAGATGAGTATTGACATTGCATTTAAATTTCTGGAGGTTGTAGCCGTCAAGAAAGCAAGAATATGGGAGCGAGTTCCACAGGCGAGAAGTGCGAGAGAAGAAGCTGCAGGAGTAGAATTGTCATCTGCATTTGGCTAACCTAACTGTGAATGGGTGGGACTCATTTGCCAATCTGGTTGCATTAGGTCAAGCAGGCGTCCGGTAATGTCGTAACCCCGTAGCTTGCAAAGAAGGCCAGAATGCCAGACCCTGTTAAAAGCCTTGGAGATGTACAGAGCAACTCCACGAGCTTTCGCCTGACTCATCGAGGGTCTGGAGCATGTACTCCGTAACGGTTGTTAGCATATCGGCAGTGGACCCGGCAAAGCGGAAGCCGTAATTTATTAGTTTATAATTAAAGTTAAAATAAATGATACAAGTTTTAAACATGTGGTCTGGCTTTCTTAGAGTTTATATATATATATATATATATATATATATATATAATTTGAACATTGTTATGTGTGAGCATGACTCATGATAATGTGTTACAAATTCGACCATAGCATACGGGGATGTAATTGAACATGAAGCATGCCTATCTGCTTGTCGGTACTAATAAATGCAGGTGTATATGAGCAGTAAGCTGCATTCATAGAGACAGCAGACTAAGTAATTGCAATGAGGTTCCTCCTTCTCAAAGAAATCACGCTACGGATAACATTTGTGGAGATGCTTCATCCTTTATTAAATGCTGTTTTCGCCATTGAAAAGGGGGTGCATTACCAGCCGTCATCAGTCAACCATTGATGGCTACAGCCTTCATCAAGTGAAGAAGAAAATTGTAGACGATCGCTGCATGACTATCAGGGTCTTAGTAATCAATCTCCTTCAAAAATTTATATATATATATATATATATATATATATATATATATATATATATATATATATATACTAGTATCGTTACTATATATTATATTTAAAATGTTGTAACGATTTTCCTGCTACAAGGCAATATTTGCTTTTGCTTTTTAAAGAGTAATATAGACCCTGATGATGAACAATGACGTTGGTAGGTACGAGGACAACATTTTGGCAACTTTTATACAAATATAATTCAGAAATAAAAAGTCTAATCAGAAAATATAAAAGAATTTAAAAGAAAATATATAATATATATTCTGACAAAATATACGTACTTTAAATATATATATATATATATATATATATATATATATATATATATATATTAAATCCAAAAGTATGATCAGATAGGTATATCCCAAAAACCTACCCTAATTAATATGAATTTCAATAATATTAAAATTGATCAAGGTGGAGGGAGCGATGCAAATATTGTATCCTACTTACAGAGCCAAATATAAAAAATAAAACAAAACTTTCAATATTTAAATCGGTTAAATACGTTAAATAGATTTAAATATAGAAAATTTTGTTTTATTATATATATATATATATATATATATATATTAGTATCGATAATCGTACTTACTATGAGCATTATCTCCATAAGAATCGCAAATCTTAAACAATATATATATATATATGAATTATAAATAAATGTAAGATTGAAACACATTGGAAGAAAATATGAAAGTGCATGTTAATAGAAATCAGTGAGGATGCAAACTCGCATTGACACGCGCACACCTCTTCAGTGTTATATATATATATATTTAAAATGTTGTAACACTTTTTCTGCTACAAGGCAATATTTGCTTTTTAAACTGTATTATAATACCTGATGATGAACGATGGCGTTTGTAAGTACTAGGACAACATTTGGATAACTTTTTTTCAAATATCATTTGGAAATAAAAAGTCTAATCAGAAAATATAAAGATTCAAAAGATATATAAGACTATGTTGTCTCTATCGTTTAACACACATACCCACACACACGTTAATATATATATATGTGTGTATGTGTAAGTGTGTGTGTGTGTGTGTGTGTGTGTGTGTGTGTGTGTGTGTGTGTGTGTGTGCATGTGGAAAGAAGCGAATTGAAGGAAATCCTAAATGGATCCTATTTATATTAATTATTAATTATGAAAATTGATAAAACTACTAGGCTCAATGTAATAAAATTTAATTATTTACACAGCCAATATTTATTAAACACACACACGTGCGCACACACACACACACACACACACACACACGCACACACGCACACACACACACACACACACATTGCGTTATTGAACGCCTTCCCCTAGCTTGGCTGATCTTTCTTGAATCCCTACCTCATTCTTATATGTGCTTCCAACTCACCCTTCTAAGCTCCGTTAGCTACCATTTTTCTCTACGTCTTTTCTCCCCTCATCTCCCCATTGTACCGTTTATGACAGCATCTCCAATATTATCGACAAGGCCATTTCCTCCAATCCGTCTGCCTATTTGTGTTTGGCGACTTTAACGCCCACCACACCAAGTGACTGGATAACTCCGTCACATATTTGCTGGTGTCAACACCATAAATTATTCAATCACTCAGTCCCTTAAACAAGTGGTGCAGTTCCCCACGCGTTTCTCTAATAACCCTAATGGACACGAGTCACCACTAGATCTCTGCTTTATTCCACCCGTGACTCTTGCAATGTCAAGCAACTCTGCCCTCTCGGAAACTTTGACCATGCGACACTTTCCGTTAGCATCTACTTCCACTCCCACTCCACCGAAAAAACTCAGACCAGCATATCTTAATTCTACCAAAGAGCCGATGGGGACCCTTTCTGCAATTTCATGTGTGACGTCCCTGGGAACAAAGTATTTAGGCTTCAAGTTGAAGACTCTGCGTCTGAGGTCTCCTTTTTGGTTAAGGCTGGCATCAATGCTTTCATCACTGCCAGGAAGTTGAGACTTAAATCCCACTCACCCACTTGGTTTTTCCCTACCTGCTTGGCATCCATCGCCCACCGAAATCACGTTTTCCGGCTTTACCGGAGTTACGCGTCGGACCAAAACAAGCGCCTTTTTGCCTCGGCTCGTAATTCTGCAAGAAGATATTAAAGGAGCTAAGCTAATGTTTGCAGCCAGAATGAAGCAGAGCAGAGCATAACGTAAGTTCGGCTCCAAAGACTTCTGGAGGCTCTGTAAAAATGTGCCGAACAGCAGCAAGCCCTCAATCCCCTCTCTAATCAACAAATTTGAGGTCCTCACCTCTTCAACAGACAAGGATGAGTGCTTCACTAGCAGATTCTCCACCAACTCGACACTGGACTCGTCTGAAGTATCTGTACCCGACTGCCCACCCAGAACCGAGGTCCAACTGACATAAACATTACTCCCTCAGTTATCTCCAAAATAATTTCAAAGCTTGACCCCCATATAGCGATTATTGGTGACTGAATACCAATCATTGTCGTAAAGAAATGTGCTCCTGAACGTTCCTCTGTTCTCTCTAAACGCTATAACTATTGCATCTTTGCTTCTTGCTTTCCTATCTGCTGGAAGTACCCCTCCGTGGTTCTTATATATAAAAATACCAGAGAAAACTATGTCCCCTATAATTATCACCCTATCAGCCTACTACTGATCTTTGGCAAAGTGTTCGAAGCCATCATCAATGCTGAGATGGTACATCTCACAGCCCACAGACTCTTCTCTGACAAACAGTATGGTTTCCGCTTCACTAGGCCTACTGCTGATATGCTCACGACCATCACTGAATATATACACTAGGCTCTCGACAAGAACGGCGAAGTCCGAACTGTTGATCTAATAAACATCTACAAGGCGTTTGACAGAGTCTTGCATGCTGGCCTTCTATGCAAGCTGCTGGGATACAGCATAACTGGACAATTGTTTCACCTAATCCAATCATTGCTTTCAAATCGCACAATGAAAAAAAATATTGAACGGACATGCCTCCCAACACTATCACACGAACGCGGATGTCCCTCAAGGTTCTATTCTAGGTTCACCGCTTTTCCTGATCATTAACGATCTCACTGATGTAATCAGATTCCAGGTAGGCATATACACTGATGACTCTACGGTTTACTCTCGCCTAGAACTAAAATCAGCCGAGTCCTAAAAAGTGATCCTCGCTGCCGAGCTTGAAAAGAATTTCCAATCCGTGGTAGACTGGGGTAAGAACTGTCTCGTGAATATTAATGCTTCCAAAACGAAGCTGCTATCTAATAATCACAACAGACAATCGCGTCTACCCCCCTCCACATTAGCATGAATCAGGCTATTCTCTCTGAAAGTAAAACACTGCGCCTTTTAGGGTTAGCTCTCACAACAAACCTCAATCCATAGCTAAATCCGCTGCTAAGAAATTCTATTCTCTGTTCAGGGCCAGGAGGTTTTTCCCGCCTGAAACAATCCTGCACAAAAACAAATCTAACATCCGCCCGTTCATTGAATACTGCTGCCATGTCTTGTCGGGTGCTCCTGCTATTTACCTAGGGATCTTTGACAAAGTCAAACGCATAATCTGTAATGTGATCGATCCCGACTTGGAAGCTCGGTTACAGTCACTTTCTCACCGGCGCAATGGGGATTCCCTGTGTCTCTTCTACAAATACTTTCACGGATTCTGCTTCGATGAACTTAGCTCACTTGTACCCTATATGAATTTACTTGAGCCACAAGATTAGCAACTAGGTCCCACCATTTTACTGTGAAGACAATAAATTGTAAACGCAAGTACTACTTCATCAGCTTCTTTGTCCGCAATTCCCGCCCGTGGAATTTCCTTCCGTTTATTTGCTTTCCGGACAGCTTCAATTGTCAAGAATTCAAATGTAAAGTCAATAGTCATCTCCTATCTTACTAACTTGCATCCTCTCTCTCATGCTCTTTTCTTCTTTCACTTCACACTCATCAGTATTCTTATCCTTCTCTTAACGTCTTCCTGACACCCCTTGTAACCTGTCACTGTTTCTCAAAACTTTCCTCCTTTGTAATCCCTTGCTCAGCAGTGACAGTAAAATGCCTTGACTGGGGCGACACGATTATATATATAAATGAGAAAGGAACGAAAAAAAATTGCATTGTTAAAAACATTAATTTAAAATAGTACCCCCCACAAAAAAAAAAAAACTAGAGCAATGTATTAACTATACTTTAAAACATGTACAAGGCACAAACTACTACAAAATTGTACGTTCGGTTTCGACATTGAAAGGACAATGTCTCATCAGGTATTTAATAATGATTGTAATTGTTACCATCATTATTAACTACCTATATAAGGGCGTACAAAATGTATAGTACTATTATTCAGGTGTTAATAAAACAGTGATCAATGTAGTAAGAACCATGCTATTATATATATATATATATATATGCGTGTGTGGATATATATATATATGAATATATATATATATATATATATATATATATATATATATATTGTGTGTGTGTGTGTGTGTGTGTGTGTGTGTGTGTGTGTGTGTGTGTGAAGATGAAGTGATAGAAACATATATTCGGATAAAATTGAAGGAGAAAAAGAAAATTAGAGTGACAGAATAATGGACAAACCTCATCGATTCGCAAAGGAAATAACAATGAGACCAACGCTTCATAATTTACAAGCTGGAGGTGAAGTGCCATATCCTTGCGGTCACTGTTTTCCCTCACGTCGGCCATGTTTGGTGTTTTTTGATTGATGATATCCTAAGATGACATTACTATCGTTTCCTGACAAAATCCACCTTTCTCTTTCCTGTCACTAGTTTTCCGTGAGCATTCGAACATTCCTCCATTGTTTTTGTCTTTCTGCCAAAGTATCTGCTAATAAATCATAGTCACGCGATTGTGCCGTGGAATTCTTTGATACATCAACGATGGAATAAGGAAGCCATTGTGATTCTTTGAAAATCTTTGTTGATTTTTTTTATTGTTATTGTTTAAAATTTTATTGACACATTTGTTTGATTTTTAGTTTCTGAACGTTACGAGTTAATATGTTGCAGCGAGTCAGTTGTAAATATTATCCATTATAATTTACTCTGACAATATCATTTGTCTTGGTTTTATCTCCGATTTCTATTTTGTCTAACCTTTCCACTTTCTATCATTTAGTTTTTTCAGGTGTGTTGTTCATCATATTTTATGATTGTGAAGTGCATCCAATGCATTCTTTTATCTATCTATCTATCTATCTATCTATCTATCTATCTATCTATCTATCTATCTATCTATATATATATATATATATATATAATCTGTCCTTATCTATCTATCTATCTATCTATCTATCTATCTATCTATCTATCTATCTATCTATCTATCTATTCTTCTATCTATCTATCTATCTATCTATCTATCTATCTATCTATCTATCTATCCTATTCTATCCTTATCTATCTATCTATCTATCTATCTATCTATCTATCTAATATGTCCTTATCTATCTATCTATCTACTTCTGTCCTTATCTATCTATCTATCTATCTATCTATCTATCTATCTATCTATCTATATATATATATATATATTCTGTATATCTATCCTTATCTATCTATCTATCTATCTATCTATTCTATCTATCTATCTATCTATCTATCTATCTATCTATCTATCTATCTACTTCTGTCCTTATCTATCTATCTATCTATCTATCTATATATCTATATCTAATTATGTCCTTATCTATCTACTTCTATCTATTCTTCTATCTATCTATCTATCTATCTATCTATCTATCTATCTATCTATCTAATTCTATCTATCTATCTATCTATCTATCTATCTATCTATCTATCTGTTGTGGGATATCCCATTTGTATATGATAATTGACTCGACTGAGTATACATATGCTCCTGCCAGAGAGAGTTGCAGTGGAGAATAAATCGTAGAGATTCGTGTGAGTTATCGGAGAGTACCGGAACTGATACGTAATTTACCGAGAGATACTGAATTTACGCAGAGACTACCGCTTCAGAAGTCAGACTAGCTCTGAGCTCCATTCAACTAGAATAATATACACGGATATACTATTTCCAACGAATTCACTTCAAGACTTGTATATATTTATTTCTAATAGTATTCTTGGATTTAATATCCTGCGTTCAAGTTTGTATATTACGTTCAATATAAACTATTTTCTATCTCCATATCTGTTTTGTTGTTCATTATTTTGTGCGGTTCCTCACCCGGAATCCACAACACTATCTATCTATCTATCTATCTATCTATCTATCTATCTATCTATCTATCTATCTATCTATCTATCTATGAGATCTGTTCCTGTCGTGAGATATGACTTTGAATCTCACCATTGACGATATGTCAAGAATTTTAAATTGTGGATGTTAATTTTAATTTCTGGATGTTAAGAAACTGGATGTTAAGAACCTGGGTAAGCGATCCTAGCGTGCAACACTTGGAATTTGGCTGGGTTCCTCCAAATCTTAAGATTGAAATTAAGAAACAATGCTGTTCGAAGCTCATTAAATTTTGATCACACTAGATGATACGGTTTTCAAAGCATACGGATTTTCTTGGAAACTAGTAGCCGGCCATTATGCTATGCGTGTGTATTTAAACTAGCAATCGCTACAAATGTCCATATAAACATAGTTTTATACTTGCCTTTAAGACAGACTTTCCTCACGTAAAGGAATGGCAAAACAGAATTTTCCGATCCTTATTTGGTTTTGTATTTTATTAAACTTATCAAATATTTGTTGTCTGAAAAACAATGACGTCCGCTTCTTTGGAAAAAGCAAGTATTTCGAATGCTTCTTTTGAAGATACAGAAAATCTGTTTGCATTATTATTTTGGAAACACGTACTTAACCAGTTTTAATGTTATTTGATCTTGTTACAACATAGACAAAATTAACCGCTTTTAAACAGGAAATGTTCGGCATTGATTGACTGAACATTACGCCGAATAACCTGTTGAAATTGGTTAATTTCTTTCTTTTTAAAAGTGCTTTTTAATTATATTAGACATCTTTTTCCCACCATATGTGTTTTTTAATCGATTTCAAGCCCAGTAAATCATTAAAACACAAGGTGGTTACTAGGTATGAAAACTTTAGAAACGGAAATATTATGAGTGGGAAAAGAAACGAGGAATGAGGTGTACAGTAGATAACTATTAACATTGCACTTAATATTTTGCAGATTAATGTTGGTTTGAAAGCATGGAGCAAGAAGAGAGTTCTGCAAGCGAGAGGGACAAAAAAAAGGAACTGTTAGCATAGAGCGTTCGGTTATATCGTTATAATTTAAACTGACAATATCATTTCTATTGGTTGTATCTCCGATTTCCGTTTTGTCTAAACTTTCCTCTTTCTATCATTTCGGTTGTCGAGTGTGCTGTTCATCAAATTTCATGATTGTGAAGTGCACCCAATACACTCGCTTATTTATCTAATTTTGTTCTTATTTAGGTATGTATCTATATATCAATTTATCTACTTCTGCCCTTATCTATCTATCTATCTATCTATCTATCTATCTATCTATCTATCTATCTATCTATCTATCTAATTCTGTCCTTATTTAGCTAATTCTGTCATTATCTATCTATCTATCTATCTATCTATCTATCTATCTATCTATCTAATTCTGTCCTTATTTAGCTAATTCTGTCATTATCTATCTATCTATCTATCTATCTATCTATCTATCTATCCATCTATCTAATTCTGTCCTTATTTATCTAATTCTGTCATTATCTATCTATCTATCTATCTATCTATCTATCTATCTATCTATCTATCTGTTAGCATAGAACATTAGGTTATATCTAGCAGGCTCAACTGAATATTGATGAGATATCGACGGGTGTCTATTACAACGCTTCACTTTAAAAATACCACAGCGAAGAGTTTACGCAAACTATTGTTAGAAGTCCTTCAATCATTTTGTTTTTGATAGGGTAGTAAGTTAACAGCTTGATATATATATATATATATATATATATATATATATATATATATATATATATATTGTAATCATACCGCCCCAACCAAGGCAGTTTACTGCCATTGGTGTGCAGGGGAGGAAAGTTATGAGAAAAAAATTACAGATTATAGGGGTGTCAGGAAGTGGTTAAGAGAAGGATGGGAATACTGATGAGATTAAAGTGGATGGAGAAAGAAGCATGAGAGAGAGAGAGAGAGAGAGAGAGAGAGAGAGAGGATGCAAGCTAGTGAGATAGAAGATGACTATTGACTTTACATTTAAATTCTTGGCGATTGTAGCTATCGGGGAAGCAACTAAACGGAAGGGAATTCTACAGGCAGGAAGTGGGAGAATAAAAGCTGCTGAAGTACAATTTGCGTTTACATTTTATTGGTTTTACAGGAAATGGTAGGCCCTACTTGTTAATCTTGCTCTCGAGTAAATTCATATATAGGGGGCACTAGTGAGCTAAGTTCATCGGAGCAGAAGCCGTGAAAGTATTTTTAGAAGGGACACAGGGAAACCCCATTGTGCCGGTGAAAAAGTGACTGTATCTGAACTGCTATGTCGGCATTGATTACATTACAAATTCTCTGTCACATTTTGTCAAGGTGAATAGCTGGAGCACCCGACCCGATATATCATTATTTACGAGTTACGACACACTTTCCCTGTGGTTGTTGTTGTTGTTGTTGTTGCAAGTATCCGAACGATGCACTTTTTGATATTTGGTAATAATTGAGATTATGTAGCGCCAATATACAAAGTCTAAAAATGGTTTTTGCATTTAAAGCTCACAAGATTAACTCACTTGAAATCACAGTTAACCAGAATGGGAAAAAGGTTTGCCTGAGAGAGAGCAGTTATGATTAAAAATGAACGAAGTTTTTTAAAGCAGAACATATATTAATAATGTACTGTTTTTTTAATCATTTCATCCCAAGCAAGTCAGTACTGTCACTTGTGCGTAAGAAGCTAAATAAGAGAAATGTGTAAGTTTAAACAGGAGTAGAGCAATAAGAAAGACGAACCAGTTACAGGGTGTGTTGGAGAAAGGGCAAGAGAAGGATGGAAATACCAGTGTTAAGACAGTTGTGAAGTTTGAGTGAGAAAGGAAAAGAACAGAATCCATCAGGTAACCGGGAAAATAACAAGAGAAGGACTAGAGTCAAGTGGACAAGAGATGGAAATGGACAAAGGATGCATTTAAATTCTTGGAGATTGTAGCCGTCAGGGAAGCAAGTATATTGTAGGGAGTTCTACAGGCGGGAAGTGAAAGAAAGAAAGCTGATGGACTAGAAGTGACGGCTGCATTCGGTAGATTTAACTGTAAAAAGGTGGGAATCTAGTTGTTCGAGTATATTCTTGTGGAGTGGCATCAGTGAGCTAAGCTCGTCGGTGCAGAAGACATGGAAATATTTGTAGAATAGACAAAGGGAAGCCATATCCCGTCGGTGAGAAAGTGGCTGGAGTCGAGCTATTATTAGAGATTCTCTTCTGGAGTCTGTCGAGAATTCTGAGATAAATCGCAAGGGTGCACGACCAGATATGATAACAGTATTTAATGCACGGCTGGATATTTTTCAGACTTAACTTCTGAATCACGCAGTGTTCGAAGGTGATAAGGAGATTTAGAAATATTGCGGTAAGGGTATATAGACGAAAAAGTGTTTGAAGTCAGTCAGTTAAGTGAGTGCAGATCATTGCTTAACGAAGTAAAAAGGTCGAAATAAAAATGTTAAAATTTTCCATGTCAGTCAGTCAGTTAAGTGGAATACGTGATACATGTTTGGGCGATCATGTCTCGAAAGAGACATGACTGAATGGGCAGAAGATTATTCCGCAGTAGGTTGCCATTGCTTTCTGCGGTAGACTGGTTGCCAGCCAAAGGCTATAGAACCCAATCTGTCCTGTTATTTAACCCATAACTAGAAGGAAGAAACGGATTAAAATCTTTCCAAAGGGTATTTGCGCGTAAGTGAATGCAATGAATTCAGCTGGAATTCGAACTCGGCTCTCCTATTTCTTGTTCCGAGCCGATATCCACTGGACCACCACGCACATCTAGTGTTTGAAGACATTTCATATTTCTCTGGTTTTAATGTGAATCGATATTTAGTTCTATTAAAAATGTCTTTACTATATTACCTAAACTTTATATTCGATTTATTTTGTTAATATAGATCTGATACTAAGTAACTGTTTGGTGAGAATGAATGAAATCTATCAGACAAAGGAAATGTGACTATAGAAAAAAAAATAAAGAAATCAAAATAGATGAGAAATTTAAAGATTTTCAAAAGAATGTCGTTAAATGGGAAAATAAAAAAAAAATCTATTTATAAGAGGATACAGAAAAAATGGCTGGATTAGAAATCTTACATCAGCTGAGAAATGAAGCAATAAGAAACGTTGGAGTAAAAAGGTTATTTATACTGTCACTTATCAATCTATCTAAACTTATTTATAAATGGAACTTTGTCTGTGTGTGTGTGTGTCTGTGTGCGTGTGTCCGTTACCTATAGTCTCCGAAACGGCTGAACCGATTTTCTTGAAAATTTACACAGTTGTACGATACACATCTGCTATTGTTCTTAGCTAGGTTTTGTGTCGAGTTACCCCCGATAAATATCGAAAATCGATAACCGAAAAAATCGGGTTATAGCAAGATAGGTCCGATTTTAATTAAATTTGATACACTCATAGTGCAAAAAAGCGATAATATATATATATATATATATATATATATATATATATATATATGTTCATTTATTTATATAAGCACATTTTCTTATAATCATGTTAGATTAAATAAATTTCAAACATTGTGTCTGCTTATTTTTAATAAAATCCGTTCATCCTCACAGATAAACTTTTACGTCTTCCTGAAAGATGTAAGAAATGCGATGTTTTAATAGACTAAGGAATTATTAACAGACCGGAATGTAGACATAGATTTTTAAATTCAAAAACTCAATGCATTACATAAAGGAACTATACATCCCTCGAATAACTTTGAAAGATTTATAAACATTTTCGATTATGTATTAACGGACATACAAAAAGAACTACTAAATCTCGGACCTAACTGCCATATATACAAAAAATATAACGAACTACATAAAAAAAGTTGCGATTGAGACACTACACCAAAATATAATTTAACTCCAAGAACAGCAGCTATTACAGAACCAGAACTCTAATCTAATTAAGGCAAAATCTATAATAGACAGACACGATAAAAAGCTATATTCTTCTAAACTCATAAAGACTTCACTGAAGATTACTGCAAAAGAATTACTCAGCCATCCAGAAACAATAATGAAGAAAGCTGATAAAGCTAACATCTTTGTTGTTTTAAACAAGTCTGACTACAGCTTAAAAATAAAACAGTTACTTGATGATATCACCAAATTAAAAAAAAACTTAACCAATAACCGTACCACAAAAAACAACAAAACATTAATCACAGCTAACACAGCGGAGCATGACTATCTAAAACTTACCAAAATAATCAGGGACTATAAACAAGAATACATTTATGTTTCTATCAAAATACACAAACCTAACTTTCCACTTTGTTCTGTCATATCACAAATACCCACTCCTATATACCAACTAAAACGCTTAACCAATTAATTACACCATACATACATAACAAATACATTTTAAAATCATCTCTTGAACTTATACAAAAAATAAAAACGGAAAAACCTAATAACAAAACCATAGTATCACTTGTTGTTGAAAATCTATTCACTAACGTTCCTGTTAAAGAAGCCATTGACATTATTATGAAAAATATATATACTAATAATTCTCTGACAAAACTGAAAATTGAGCCTAATATACTAAAAAACCTTCTTTTAACCTGTATCACCGAAGTCCCATTGTATGATCACAGAAATAATATATATGTACAACGGGACGGTGTTTAAGTGGGCTAAGTTCTGTGTCTAACCTTCAGAAATTTCTACATGGCCAACTTAGAAAATAATATATTTATCATCACTAAAAATCTTCATCTATGCACGATATTCTGAGGATATTCTTATATTAGTTAAAATATAGAAGAAACAATAAAATTAAAGAAACAATTAGAGAAAAAAATGTCAAGTTTACATACGAGCTTCACAAAGATAACAAAATCCCTTTCCTTACCCTGTCGTGGCGGACAGACATGATCTCGCTGCTGACCTTGAACGGGATCTACACTCTGTGGTGAACTGGGGCAAGAAGTGGCTTGTCAACTTCAATTCATCTAAGACCAAGCTGTAGTCTGTCAACCATTACAGGCAACCTCTCCTGCCTCCCATAAGCGTGGACCAAGGGATTCTCCCGGAGAGCAATACACTATGCCTCCTCGGACTTACCCTGTCCTCAGACCTCAAATGGAACCACTATATTGAATCCATAGCAAAATCTACTGCTAAGAAGGTTCGGTCACTATGTCGATCCAGGATGTTTTTTCCGCCTGAATCCATCCAGCATATATACAAGGCAACCATCCGTCCGTGTATGGAGTACTGCTGCCATTTATAGTCAAGCGCCCCTGCCGTTCTCCTCAGTGTTCTTGACAGGCTCAAAAGGAAAGTCTGTAATGTGATAGGCACTGATCTGGCGGCTCGACTGCAGCCACTTCCCCATCGTCGAAATGTGGCCTCCCTTTGTCTGTTCTATAAATACTTTCATGGCTTCTGCTCGGACGAACTTAAATCACTGGTGCCTCCTCAACAGGTGTTTACTCGGGCAACCAGACTGGCAACTAGGTCCCACACATTCACAGTCAGGTTAGCCAAATGCAGACGACAATTCTACTCCTTCAGCTTCTTCTCTCGCACTTCCCGCATGTGGAACTCGCTCCCGTATTCTTGTTTTCCTGACGGCTGCAACCTCTAGAAATTTAAATGCAAAGTCAATACTCATCTACTAACCACTGGACTCTAGCTCTCTCCCCACCCCCGTATATCCTTCCCTTTCTCTCTACCTATGTATCTGTCATCGCACCTGCTTTCTCAGC